>JARFJB010002549.1:122500-277500 GCA_036346205.1 Vesta saturnalis | reverse complement strand
TTTACCATGAAATCTGTTTGTTATTTTTCATTATTAATCTTGACCGAACATACGTATGTTATACATGAGTAGAACACCGACACCATCCGCCATTTTGTTTTTTTGTGACGTCACCCTTGGGACACCTTTAGTCGCCATATTTTTTTATATGTTCACGTGGGGATCGTGCCTTTTTCACCTGAGAATAAAAATATTTTAATTAATCTGTTATTAATATTTATTAGGGCCCGTTTTTATCAAAGGAGGTTGCATAATTGTTATTAAAATTATTATTATATTTCTTTTATCCCTATCTACAGATTGTGACCTAATTTATTTATACATTGGGGGTTGTATTCCAATAAAGGGTCCCAATATCTGTCTTACTTGATTAACATTTAAAAATTCCAGGATGGACCGGTTCTACAAAATATCAATAATACGCTGGAATTTATTTATGTGCTAATATTAGTGGTTCGCTAAATTAGTAACAATGGGAAATATCTCAAGATAAAATAGAAAACGTACTACTACCTCGAAATCGGGTAACGATAAATTCGAGAGGATGAATACGGTACAGCTTCTGAGAACAAGGAAGAAGGTTTGAAAACATGTGTAGTATTTCCAGGGTCGTGCTGAAAACAGCTAATTTAAGAATAATGTCACCTTTGTGTAATAATAATAATAGCAATTGTATATTATGCATGTATTTTTTAAAGCATAATTACAATCTAATGAGTATTATTATTATGAAGCAGTATTAGGAGCATTAGCTGTTTTACTTGAGATGAAAACGCTGAAGTTGATGAAATAAATGTATCTGCACCTCCTGATGCTGGTAGTGATGTTCTCTATGAAGATCCGCATAGGTTAAATTACGCTGCCCTTAATTTTGAACGTAAGGGGAAGTGCACCCATCCCAAAAGTCTTGACTGCTTAAAATGTTTTTATACTAATATTTACTAGATTACCTAGATCTGGGATGTTTCACATAATTTACTGCTAGACGTAACATCTTTTTGCGGCCCTGATCTATATAAATAAGGAGTAGTTAATCTGTATTATAAACTTTATGGCTATGAATATATTTTACTGTTTTTAAAAAAAAGTATCCATATCAATAATCAATTTTACGTGATTTAATCTAGGTGTTAAAAGTAATACGATTGATTTAACACGTCATCTCTAAACTAAAACACACTATGAAGCGTAAAACCAACAACTGTAATGCATGTGTGTAACCATTTAATGCATTTATTTTCTGCTTAGACCTTGTACACATAATTAACTGTCAACCTTCAATATTCACTTTTAATTACTAACACTATTAAAAGGAGCACGCAATAGAAGAGCCTATAATGCATATGTGTAACTATTTAATGCAATTTATTTTCCACTTCAAGCTTGAGCATGTAATTTAGCAGTCGATCTTTAATATTTACTTTTAATTGATAGTTGATATCACTATTAAAGAACGTACAGAATGACGCGTAAAATATCCTATAGTATATGTGTGTATCAACTAACATATTAATTCAATTATATTTTCCAGTTAAACCTTGAGCATATAATTTAACGTTCTCAAGGTGAGAATCGTATAAAGCATGATTTGTAAATTAAACTAATTATGTAACTTAATAACTCATTTATATGTACAATGTTGAAGGTGACTATTTCGATGTCGTTATTCAGATATCGAAAAAATTTGAGCTAGCGCTTAAATACAGCATTAAAGATTGAATAGAACATAATCGTTTAAGGACTAGGTTTTTATATCCCTAATAAATAATAGTAATAATAAACACAGATTAAATAACGTATCTTTATTATGAAAACACTTGTCATCCTTACATGTCTTATCTATTTCCCCATTATTAGAATACAACTAGACTAGGGCACCTTATCAGAATACAAACCCCAATGTATAAATAAATTAGGTCACAATCTGTAGATGGGGTTAAAAAAATGTAATAAAAATTTTAATAACAATTATGCAATATCCTTTAATAAAAACGGGCCCTAATCAATATTAATAATAGATTAAATAAAATCTTTTTATTCTCAGATGAAAAAAAATATGATCCCCACGTGAGCATATATTTAAAAAGATGGTGACCGAAGGTATTCCAAGGGTAACGTCACTAAAATACAAAATGGCGGAAGTTGTCTCAGTTTTACTTACATGGTTAAAGACAATTTCTAATGAGGGTTTCGAAATTCCAAAATTTCAATGGCTTGAAAATTTTATGGCCTTAACTTCCATAACACAAAAATTTTGTGGTTTTCCATAAATGCACATTATTGCTTTTCACCCTGTATCTACCTAACGGATTTGAAATAAAATAAACAAATATGCAACTTTTCCTGCGTGTGTGCGTGTGTGCGTGCGTGCGTGTGTGCGTGTATGCGTGTGTGCGTGTGTGCATGTGTGCGTGTGTGCATGTGTGCGTGTGAGCGTGTGTGTGCGTGCGCGAGTGAGCGTGTGTGGGTGTGCTTGTGTGCGTGTGTGCGTGTGTGCGTGTGTGCGTGTGTGCGTGTGCGAGTGCGTGAGCGCGTGCGCGTGCGTGTACGTGTGCGTGTGCGTGTGCGTGTGCGTGTGCGTGTGCGTGTGCGTGTGTGCGTGTGCGTGTGCGTGTGCGCGTGCGCGTACGCGTGCGTGTGCGTGTGCGTGTGCGTGTGCGTGTGCGTGTGCGTGTGCGTGTGCGTGTGCGTGTGCGTGTGCGTGTGCGTGTGCGTGTGCGTGTGCGTGTGCGTGTGCGTGTGCGTGTGCGTGTGCGTGTGCGTTTGCGCGTGCGTGTGCGTGTGTGTGCGTGTGCGTGTGCGTGCGCGTGTCCGTGTGCTTGTGTGTGCGTGTGCGTGTGCGTGTGCGTGTGCGTGTGCGTGTGCGTGTGCGTGTGCGTGTGCGTGTGCGTGTGCGTGTGCGTGTGCGCGTCCGCGTGCGCGTGCGCGTGCGTGTGCGTGTACGTGTGCGTGTACTTGTGCGTGTGCGTGTGCTTGTGCGTATTAAAGAACATTTTGTGAATATGTTAAACACCATTAACGTTATTGAAAACATCCAAGAAGCTTCTATTAAAGACAATTAAATTTTAGTATGTTTTCTTAATCAAAGCTTTTGGTAGGGTAATGAATAAACGCGAAAACTCTTCCTGTTAATATTTGAAATGCCATTATTTTTACAGCAAAAAGGATACACATATTTTAAAGGTAATTCAATTTTAAGTAATTGAAGAATACACGCGCATCAGTATACGATATAATCCTGTTTATATAATCGACGTTAGTACGTGTACGGCATTTCCGTGATTGCTAAAATGATTGGGTATTGACCCTTGTTATTCAAGTTATCCGGCCTTGAAAAGAACTGAACACTTGGTGTGTTTGATATGATAAATCCAGTTCATTTATTTTTATTATAATTGACAATTATTTATCAAACATTTGACGAGACGATATTAGGACAATTCTCAAATTTCAAGTATATGTCTGACTAACCAATAATGTCGAGCTGGTTACCTGCGGTTTTACTACTGATGAATTAGCTATTGCTTTTATTTTAAGAGTAGAGCGATGTGTGCATGAATGTGAGAAAGGGATGCTACGGACTTAGTGCGGTCACTGACATGGTGCGTCATTGTTTGCAGGGTAATTTATTGGTTTCTGTTCTTCTTCTTTACCTTAACTGTTTCATTTCCACGTTACGTTTTGCAGGGCAGTTATTTTTCAATAATTTCATGAGTACTCGATTCAGGCGGCTTATTGTTTGTTTACGAACTGATTTCTTCATGTATGTAATTTTTGTAACTGTATGAATGTATTTAGGTAATATGTGAAAACTAGATTTATTCCCAATGCACGTATGTGTAAATAATTTGTATCTTTTTTTGTTCTTGCTTAAGTACAGTTTAAACAGCATTTAATTTTAATGCTTACCTTATTGCTATCTATTTAATTTCACTGTTAGCTTTAATTTATCTCGTAGCTTAACTTGTACTAATATTACTTTTATTGATATTTACCAATGGGATTGGTATAATTATCAAATTATAATTTATGTCTGACACAATTGTGTGTGTAAATACACCAATTTTAAGAACACCCTTGGTTTTAATTTATTTAAGTAGAAATTATTATTCCAATTTCTAACCAAGAAGAATTTGATATGTAAATAGGAATATTACTCTTAAAAATAACATTATTAAAGAAAAACACTCACAAATGGCCACCATTGTTTTAAGTTTTACTTTTATGAACTTTCTTCAATTATTTGTTTTTTACGAGTACTTGGAGAGGTTTCACGGAACACCAGTATTTCGTGGACCACTCTTTGAAAACAATTTCACCCAAGGAAATATGGATAACCATGAAAAGATAAGAAAATAATATCATATGTACTAATTAATTGTACATGTAAACATTCGAACAATAACTTTTTTGGAAATTGGTGCGGTGTATAGTGTAATGAAGCAGTATACGTAAATCGAACTTCATGTTTTTTTTTGTCTTTTGACTGCGCTTTGGATTTTTTATCCTAGTTAGACACGGTACTCTCTTTAAATGTTAAGAATACTCATTGGCTATTTATTTAGTTTCGGATTTATGCTAACTCTTCAGCTTGAATTTATCCCTAAGGAAAAACTCTACCAGAATATTCCTATTTCAACATATCACGTTGTGTTACATCATGCTTTGAGTGATATTGACTTCGACACCCAACTGAATTATTGTCACTGAGTGCTAGAAATGTTAACCAAATATCCTCAGTTACTAATGAAACTTAAGTGTACCGATAGAGCAACATTTTATGGTACCGATGGTGTTAACCTGCATGTGCATTATCGAGAGGAATAATCCACGTTGTATGTATAAAGTCTAATTTGACATTTCAGCATGATGAATGTCCACGTTCCAGAACAGAGCTAAGAAACAAAAAATACATATACTGGTAAGTGGCAGGGAAGTATGCTTCCATTGCCCGTTAGATCTCCGTACATGACCTGTAACATTTTTATCTATGGGTAGATTAAAAGACCTTGCACAATATAGAAACCATTATGGAAAATATGCTCATAGTTGATATACCTGTGCTTAAAATTAGAATTGCGGGTTCCGCCACTTACTTAATTTATTTGCTGCTGACAGAACATTTGTCAACAAGTTTGGCATTAATTAATTCTATAGATATAATATTTTTGAAAATAAACTTTCACCATTATTACACATATTTAACCGTTTCACTGCTCAAAACTTATTTTCTTGCAAAGCAGTTAACTTCCACAGACGAGATACCTCGTGACTCAACATCAAAGTGGATTTAACTGTTCTAGTCAGATTTTCTCCGACATGTGCTCAACCCATGTCTATTGGTGGTAGTTAGTGGAGTGCGAATATGCTGCATCCTGCGACATCGCTTTTAGCAATAAGCTAATGCCAAGTAGAGAACACGCGCGTTTTGAACCATAACCCCTACAGATTTACTAATTGTTCTGTAATGTGGTATAAAAATAGGTATAATATGTATAAAATGTATAGGTGGTGTAAATCAATGTTTTAAAGCGTTCTCATTACAAATCGTTAAACTAACTATAGACACCAACCATTCAATAAAAGATAATGCCGTTGCTCAGTAGGTAGATTAAATCAAGGCTGGTTCATGCTTACAATAATAAAAATTATCTCGGACGCCAAGTTATTTTTTTTTATTACACTCGGAATAACTAAACCGAGGATACAATAAAGCATTCATCAAAATGTCAAACTAAAAGATATACAAATTATGTTTATTAAGCACTTAAATTTGGGATTACATAAAATAATTCTTAAAACTAGTGTTAATAGCCTTATCCTAATAAGTCATAGAGGTTACAACATTTTTGTACAACTTCTTGAAAACCTCTGTTATCATAAGGAATGCGGAAATGTAAACCAAAGATGATGTAATCTTCGAACCAATATTGCGCAATATGTCGTATTTTCAATGTTTTACGTTGTAAAGTATACCAAAGTTGAAATTGCTTCTTACAAATTTATATTCATTGCAATTTGAATAATCCAGAATTTATTGCATTCTCTTGAATGACGAAATAAAAGGTGTGACCTAAAAGTGCAAGTAAAAGTATAGTTAAAAGTACGAGTAAAAGTGCGTGCAAAGAGCAAATGTTCCAGATTCTAATATAGTACGAGTTAAAGGTGTCTTACCATTAAATCAATGGCACTTTACACAAAATTTAGGTGGAAACCAAAAATGGCTTCTTACTTAAAAAAACGTACCTACATCAAACTAAATGTTAAAAAGGACGCTCACGGTATCAGGTGATGTAGCTATGCGCGAGAAATATGTGCAGAAAATAATTCCACGATATAGAAGTATAAACCCTTAAGAAAATATGCAACTTATGTTACACCAAAATGCAAATTAAGTTGACTACCACAACTTATAAATCATTAAATATCAAAAACCCCTTTCTTCTTATATTTTACAACTAAATGAACGAAGAACGTAAAAGATTCGTTACAGTGTCACGAAAATATTTAACGAACAAAGAACTAGAAAGAAGAAGTGATGATGAATATGAGCAGCCATGCTCAAACCTCAATTCGTCTGGAGTAGAACAGGAGCAGGTAATTGTTTACGATTTGGGCGATGTTTACGAAAAGTGCGATTTCTTTACGTTATTTTTTGCAGAATTAGGATAAAACAGTCAACGATATAGAACCATACGTGTTGGATACAGATGAACAAAACATGGATAGGATGGGGACAGAGTAGTAGCGACGATGAAGCGGACATGCCCCTGCAACGAACAATTTTGATTGATTCACCGGTCAGTTTTTAGTTAATATTCATATCGTTGACGAATCCAGTTCACGTTGCAAAATTGAAGGTTCTTCACTATGTGATTTTTTTTATATTTTACGCCCGATCTAATGGAACAAATAAATATATTTGGATTTTTTAAATCGAAATGGCGTTCTGAAATTTTCTCGCATGAAGAGATGGAAACCTGTCGATTTCAAGGAATAGTATTGTTGTTTGTCACTGCCCTTCTAATGCCACATACCAAAAAACAGGAAATAAATGATTATATTAATTATTATTATTCGTAACAAAACTTATAATAAAATGATTATTAGTACACAGATGAACATATTTCTACACAAATATTTTCAAAGCTCATGACAAAAGACAGATTTTTGATTGTACTGAGATTGTTACAGTTTTTAGATAATGATAATCCCAATTGAAAGAGATTTTTTATTCAAAATCAGAGCTATTGCTGATCATCTTAGAAATAAATCGACCGGGAAATTTGTGCCAAATAATAACCAATGTACAGATTGAAGTTTCAAGCTTTTTTGGGACCGAGTATTTTTTAAGCATTACATCCCATCGAAACCCCATCCATTTGATGTAAAATTCTTTGTTTTGTTCGACTGTGATGCGGGGTACATGTTAGATTCTATAATATAGACAGGAGCCACAAGTGATATCACAGATTTTACTGACAAATATGACATTGGAAAATTAGAAAGTATTGTGTTGAGTTTACTGCAGCCTTGTGTAGAAAGGGTTGTATGTTGTATATTGCATACAAGTCTACATAGGTGCTGTTGATCAATTGGATGAGCTCTTTTCTTCAGTAGGGGTAAGAGCAAGAAATGGTACAAGAAAGTTTTTTTCCATCATTTGTATATGACAGTACTAAACAGTTACCAAAAATGTTCAAGGCTACCAGCTATGTATCTATTGAGATATTCCATTTGCAACTAGTGAAAGAAATTATTAACAAATATCACACTCCTACTTTGCGTTGAGAACTTTGGAGAAACTTTAATTTCTAAATTGCCGACAATCAAATTTACCTTTAAGATAGAGGCAAATGACAGTCTCCCGTTCCATGATTTTCTGGTAACAAGAAATGCTAGTAAACTAGATATAGATATTTATCGTAAGAAAACTAGCACTAAAAGACTCATAACCAATGACCTAAATCTGTAAACAGCATAAACTCGCGGGTCTTAATTTTTTGTTTCATAGATTGCTTAATTTTTCTATTTCAGTTCAAAACTGTAATAAAGAATTACGCACTATTAAAGAAATTGCTGCGTAAAATGGGTTTTCAGATGACATGGTTATGAACATAGGAAATAAACACATAGTATGGGGGTTCAGAATGTAACTACATTAGGTAACGCTAGAGAATAAATAGCATCCAAGCATGTAAAATTACCAAACTATCCTGCTTATACAAAAAGTCATTTAAAATCTCTTCTAAAATTAATTTGAAAACGGTCGCTACTTCAGATAATAATATGCAAATTTTTTTAGGCATCCAAAAGATCAAATGAACAAGCAGGATAGGTCGGGAATTTATAAAATAAATTGTAAAAATTGTGAACAAATATATGAAGGGCAAACTAATCGACCTATAAAAATTCACTTTAAAGAACATTTAGCTCATATAAAATACTAACGTTGGGACAAGTTTGTCGTAGCCCTACACATTTTTGATAAAAATCATGTAGTAGATAAGGTATCCGCAATCAAACATGTCAGTAATAAATACGAACTTGATTGCTATGAAAGTTTAGAGATCTTGAAAAACAAACAAATACTAATAGATAATGACGATCAAGGACTATTAGGCTACTCATGACTTCCACTTTCACTTTCACTAGAGAAGAAACAAAGCGTTACTCCCTGATGGTATGTATATATATATATATATATATATATATATATATATATATATATATATATATATATTTATAAAATTGTAAATATAATAAAATAACTGTCCAAAACTGACAAATACTAAGCTAATTCAAAATTTCTTTGCTTTTCTTTTTGTTTGTTGTTTATCCAACGCTTTAATTTGTAAGGACGTACGGAGTTTTAATATGGAATGGTTATTAATCGCTTTTTCGCATTGTGCCAAAGACGGTAACAAGGTCAATTTTTGCGGATCTCAAAACATGATACCACTACAGCGTTTTCTTGTTCACACCACCTTACACTTTTGGTTTTACCATACGGTGATGCTAAAATAAAAAAATGGATATTGTTGTCAAAAAATAATGAAATAAAACTCACTACTACGACGTTTTGGAACAATTGTGGAACTATTAAATGCAATTGGTTGATTGATTCGTATATTATATTCAGAAAATTTCTTTTCTTGTAAGTTCGTCATTTCTTTCATCGTCATCATCGTTTGCGCCCATAGCAGCTACTAGTAACTGAGACACATCGGCAACATCCTATAATGCACTTGGAATACGCTGTATGTCTTTGTAAACTTGTTTATTGTGTCCCATGAAATTGGCCATATCAGAAATTTGGTTGTCTTCAACTCCAAGCATGGCAGTGTAAGTTGCTATATGTTTTCGGAGAATTGTTCCACGAAGTGTAGCAGGTATTGCAGCACCACATTCTTCAGAATTTTTTCATTAAAGGTCAAGCTCAAAGGTACTCTTTATTTAAAGATCTTTTTGTAGGAACAGTAAGAAGATAAGGATTGCCTCGCATAGTCACTCTTGTAAATGTTTTGACACATTCTTGTGATTTTTATGACAATTGGTCAAACAACTCTAGATTAATACTTTATATCAACAACTTGTTGATTATTGTAATCAGCAATCTTTAATCGCTCAATTTCTCCCGCTCTTCTTCTGTTAAACATCTGAACAGTTATCAAACACGATTCTGAAAGCTTTCTTCATAAAATTTAACTAAATATGGTTTTTAAAATATTAAAAGACGTTTCACCGACTGTTTCTAAGTAATCATAAAGTTTTTTTATGTAACTTCGTAATGGTAATAGTACTTTGTTTCTCATTTTATTGTTTACTTGATCTTCCACTACTAGTCGATTAACACTTGTAGGAAAATCATCTTCATATAATATTAAAAACGCCTTCACTAATAGCTTTTGATTGTTATTTTGTTTCTTTATGCACTCGGCAATCAACGATTTTGCGCATTTCCTTAACGCAGTACCAAGAGACGATGCTTCTGTTTGCGTTTTGTAACAACGTTTTTCGCAGTCATACTTGGCACATTGTCTGATGGCATCTACAGTAATATATGGTTTGGATGAAAAACATCAGTAAACTCTGTGATTTTCTTCTTAATTCCATTATCGCCTGTTTGAATCTTTCTAGTAATCGCATACTACTGCGAATCTGATCTTGATGATGGAGTCAGTAAACTTATCTGCTAACTTATTTCCATATAGTATGATTAACTCGCCATACTTAATTAAACGAGTTATTGTATCGTTTAGAAGTACTGTAATCATAGTATTTTTGTGCAAATAAGTTTTTTAGATTCAGGGTACAATTTATAAAAGTCCAGCTTGTATTACCATTTTATTTTCTAAGAAATGCTTATTTCCTGTTATTTCTATTTCTTTTGTTGTATGGTTATTACCAATTTTAATAAAAGTTTTCAATGTACGAAAATCCTATGCAAAACTAAATTTTACATCGTTTATGACATTATTTAATTACATTTCCAAGCAATGCTCAAATGTACAGAAAAAAATGACACAACCTTTACTCGGCTTTCAATAAACTTAGGTATAAATAATTTATTACTCGCTTCTTTTGTAACAAAAAAACAACCAATATAAATAAGGACAGGAATTTCGTAAACGTGTCTAAGAATTTGGCCCTAAAGTTTATGTAAACTTGCAGTAGAATCAGTTATTAATAGCAGTACCTAATGTTATGTGTAATAAATAAAAACAAGTTCTTACAGTTCAGGATATAATTTAAAAAAGTTATATCACTTTTATAACTATCAATAGTTTGTTTGTAGTTAGGTAATAGATATATATTATTTGGACTTTTATTTTTTAATGGTTATACACCAGATTCTTGTAAATCTGTTAACGTTATTTTGAAGATCTCATTTTTTAGTTGTTTCAAATGTTTAAGTAATACTAAAAATTATTCATTTCTGGAGATAGAGTATTTACACTATACGCTATTGTTGGATATTATTACTATCACAGTAGATGAAAGAAGATTCCCTTTAAGGAACCTTAAGGACTGCCAATTTTTTTGTCATTTCAGTAGATTTCAATAAGTACTATTGTCCTTAATAGTCTTATTTCTTTTGTTCTATTGACGTTTCAGATCATTAGAACAGGTACAAATATTTTAGGAATTCTTGTTTTTCATGTGTTATATTACTTGTATTGTTACCAACCTTTGTTTAGTTTTAGTTAGTATATTAGAAACCTTCGTTAAAACAACATAGTGCATAAAAGTGAGGCTCAAATAAATATCAATATAACGAATCACAATTTATTTCTTTCTGGTGCGAAGACCACTACAAATGGTGTCAGAAGTGGGATTCCGCGATCGTAAAATAAATCGATTATAATGCAGTGCTTTTTGTTTGATCAACTCGGAAGTTATGGGTTCACGGATCAAAGGTCAAATTAAACAATGGGAATTCAACCAGTAGAAATGAACCAACTAGGCACTTCAAGCTATATTCATTTCTTCAAATTTGCTTCAATCAACGTAATATTAAAGCAACCCTTTTTCAAAATTTCGCGACGCAACATTTCATTATGGTTTTTTTTCTATCTCTATTTTTAATTATCACTCCATTCTTCTTTTCAAAACAAAACAAAGATTGTAAATACAATTGTGTGTTTATTGCGACGTTCATTGTCTCTTCCTAAAAACGTACTGAAATTCTCAACAATACTAAAAACTTCGTACTATGTCGCTGACGAAGCTTTGAATTGTACAAGGTGGTCTAGACCTAGCGTTACAAATTTTTTTGGGTGATAGAATGACATAAAAAAATTCCATTTCACACACATACTTAAAGAAAAATTATTTTGATTTTTTACAAAAAAAACTCATTTACCCAACAATTTAGAAATTCTGGGATATTTTGATACATTTTTCGAACTTCAACACTACTATTGTATTCTTCATTAAACTTTAACTAAGGATGGATAGCTTATGATGAGCCTGAATCTACACAACCACTAATTAAATTGATTAGAACTGTGAAGTTACCATTTTCTTAAAATAAAAAGATAAAGCTTATACACCCACATTTCTCTAAAATAGGGTAAAACATTTTATTCGTCGCCATTTAAGTACAGTAATGCCAGTTTGAATAGTGTAAAACGTGGTTTGAAAAAAATAATAATTCAACTCTATCAAACTAAAAAGACACACATGAACATTCTTATTATTATAGCTATAACATAAGGTTACAGTTAATTTTTGTAGCCTACCTTATGATGAGATAAGGTATTACGCACATATGTTATGCATTTCCATATATTTCCGTTTTGAAAACGACATATTGGGATCACTGCCAATGAGTAAATCATCCAAACCCACTAAAAAAGCTGTATCCAAACAAAACACAACATCTGTGCGTGATACCTTATCTCATCATAAGGTGTATGTAAAATTACCAAACCATCCTGCTTATAAAGGTCTATCAAAAATATTTTCCAAAATTAATTTAAAAACAATCACTACTTCAGATAATAGTTCTTTTAGGCAAGCCAAAAGATCAAGTGGATAAGCAGGATAGGTCGGCAATGTGTAAAATTACTTGTAAAAATTGTGAACAAATATATGTAGGGCAAACTAAACGACCTATCAGCTTAATTGCAATGAAAGTCTAGAGATCTTCAAAAACAAACACCCTAATGAATATGACGAACAAGGACTGTTAGGCTCAGAACTCATTAAACTTTCATAACTTTCACTTTCACCAGATAAGCAACGATAGCTTAGCTATTCAAACTCGTTCGTTGTTTTTTAATTTTTGTGTGGTACTTGGGTGTATTTTCACATTCAATTTTTGTTTTTTATGCAAACATTGTTAAAATATGAGGTAATGATATCTGCTTCAACTAAAGGTGTTTTAGAAATAGATGCAACCACCAAGGTTGCTGTATGTACAGCCATCTTGATTATTTCTATACAATTATGGAGCCTTTTCATTGATTAAAGTACAAAATTTATTTCCTAAGTTGGCTTTAAAATAAGTATTCATTGTCATATCGTCGCATAAATATAGAGACAAGTTGCTCTATAACGCAATGTCCATTGAATACCGTCCTGAGAAATCTAAAATCATTTTGCTTATGATTTCTGCGTTTAGTGAAAATCAGAAAAGGTTCAATCTTGTCACAATCGTGTTCATGTTAATGTTTAGGAATTTTACACAAGAAGATTAAGAAAAATACTGCACACAATTCTAAACTCAACGTGATTAAACTAAACTGTGACACAAAAAAGTTTGGTCCTAATTGTTCAATCCTGCACCTTTCATTTGGAGGTTTTTGAAACAATATTACCTGTGGTACGAAATCCGAACAGCTTCATACCGATAATTAATACTAAAAGAGCAACAACTATTTTTTTCACAAGCAATTTTTCTCCTTTTGGAACAATATACTTAACCATTTTTCAAAAATATTTGTAAATATACTAAGTACTTTGTAAGTCATTGGTGACAATAGTTATATAATTTTATTTTTCCCTTTCAAGGTATTTGGTCATACTTTTAACAAAATTCGTACACAATTAAAGATTTTTAGTCCAAATTCAAACTAAAAAAAATATGCTTGGCCTACCGAGGTAGTAATTTTGGGCCCATTGATGCAAATATTTCGGCTTTTTTGAAAAAAAATTACTGCATAATTAAAGATTTTGATCATCAATCATGTCAAACGAAAACTATAGCGTAAAACATCAACAAAGTTTTGTTTTCGCTCATTGATACAATAATATATGATTTTTCCCAGCAAAATGGCTGTAATTTTTGTTTAGATATGACCAGTCAGAAACGAAAAATATTTTAATGTTCTCAAGTAAAAGCAAAGAAATAGTCGATGTGCTAAACATATCAACGCTAAAATGGAAAAGTTACGTATAGCAGAAATTTTGAGTGTTGTATCACAATTCACCGAGATGCAGCTCAAAACCGCGAAATTGATCAATACAGACGGAAAAACATATTTTTTCAATTTAGGGCCATAAAAACTGCCCGAACCGAAAACTGCAGATTCTAGAGTTGATTTTATGTCGATTTAACGTAAATTACCTTAATACAAAAATACTTTCTAGGAGAGCTGGAGCTTTTGGAAGATGGCGCCCTAACATCGGTTTAATTCAAATATCTTCAAAATGGTTTCCCTTTAAATGAGTGTTCTCTACTATGTATTTATTTAGTGGAATATGCCCAACCGTACGGCCTCAATATGATTTTTTAGTTGTACTCATAAGCGGCTCGTTTGGGCGGGGCATTGGACATTGTTATTCATAAGTTTTTTGTTTTCCAAAATTTCGCAATTTTAGCATAAAATTTAAAAAATTTCGATTTTTTCACAAAAGATCACTGCTGTTTGAAGTCGCTACGACGCACCGTTTTCGACATAAAGCGATTTGAACTTTTCATGTGTTAATCATACTTTTATAAAATTAATTAACGAATTCATTTACAATTATGAAAGATGGCTATGGAATATAAACAAAATAACTATTGCGTGGACATCAAATTGCTCTCATGTCACAATTTAATTTTGCTTTAGAAAGTAAAAAATAATCGTTTTAATGCAAAAAAAAATGTTGCTGGCACAATTAATGATAAAAACAATTCAAAATGACAACTGAAAGCATGAAACACAAAACTGAATCTACAAAAGATGCTGACATGACGACCATCCGTTTCTATGCACAAATTTATTCGTTTATGTAAAGATTGCGGAATGTTTGCGAAAATTCCCCTATAGTTCCTAAATTCGTCGCAGGCATCCTGAATTCTTCTCCAAAGCTGATCGCGTGTTTCTATTGTTTGGGAATAAATGATTGATTTTAGATATCCCCAGACACAAAAATCCCAAAGATTTAATTCTGGAGACCTTGCTGGCCAAGCAACCGAACCGCCTCTTCCGATCCATCGCTCTCGGTAATTGTTATCTAAAGAAGTACGAACAGTTCTGGTATATTGAGCAGGGCAACCATCGTGTAAAAACCACAAGTTCCACCGAATATTCAGATTAATATCATCTAATAAATCCCGTAAAGTATTTTGTAGAAACGATTAGGCAATTCTACACGTCCAAACAAGTTATCACCAATAACACCTATCCATAGATTAATGCTAAACCTTTCCTGATGTTTACTTTCCCATACCTTGCTATTAATTCTCTTTATTTTGCATCCAATTGGAAAAATCAACAAG
Source organism: Vesta saturnalis (assembly GCA_036346205.1). Lineage (NCBI taxonomy): Eukaryota > Metazoa > Arthropoda > Insecta > Coleoptera > Lampyridae > Vesta > Vesta saturnalis. Next base: position 262,286 of record JARFJB010002549.1, on the reverse strand, counting down.
AGCAGGAAAATCAACTGCTTGCAAGGCCTGGACTTTTTTGAAATGAAAAGAATACAAGCCTTCCTTATGTAGAATGTTCCACACTAAAGATTTTGACACATTGGGATACAATGCAGCCAACCTTCTTACGCTTATTTCGGGATTGTACTCAATTTCCATTTAAATTCCATCCTGATATTCTTCCATTACATCAGCATGTCTTCCCGTTTCATTATTTTTAGGAATTGCCGATCCTGTTTCCCTAATTCTTTGATGAAGAAGCGTAAATGATTTAGGAGCAGGATTTCTTCTATCTGGAAATTTATCTGCATATCTACGTGCTGCTGCCCGAGCGTTGCATTGCATTTCGCCGTACACTAAATGCATATCGGCATATTCTTTGTTACTAAACGAAACCATACTAACAATATTCAACATTTAGTATTTACAGTAATGTAACTAAACAATAAAAAAATTTTTCACTTAAAACTTATTTGACATTTTAACCTCAACTGGTATCTGTAATACTAGTTATTTTAACGTTCACTCAATTGTTATTTTGTTTATTTTCCATAACCATCTTTCATAATAGTAAATCAATTCGATAGTTAATTTTATAAAAGTATGACTAACACATGAAAAGTTCAAATCGATTTATTTCGAAAACGGTGCGTCGTAGCGACTTCAGACGAGTATCATTCTTTTATGAAAAAATTTAATTTTTTTAAATTTTATGTTAAAATTGCGAAATTTTGAAAAACAAAAATTTATGAATAATAATGTCCAATGCCCCGCCCAAACGAGTCGCTTATGAGTACAACTAAAAAATCATATTCACGCTTACAATTGGGCATATTCCACAAAATAAATGTACAGAACGCTATCATTTAAAGGGAAACCATTTTGGATTAAACCGATGTTAAGGCGCCATCTTCCAAGAGCTCCCGTTCTTTTCTGCATTTCTGTATTAAGGTAATTTACGTTAAATCGACAAAAAAGCAGTTCTAGAATCTGCAGTTTCCTTTTATGAAAAGAGTTTGTGGACATCCTGTGTATATATATAATATAAGTTTTCGATATAAACATATATCCAAAAATCCTGCGTTTCCAAGATACAGGGTGTCAAAGTTTTTTAAAATTTTTCGATTTTTTTTAATAGCTTCCACAGTTTTTCAGATATTGATTTAAAATTTGGTAAAGTTATTACCTTATCAAGAAGCATTAATTTGAGTTTTTTAAATTTTTTTAAATTCTACAGGGTGGTCCATTTTCGGGGGTGTCGGTACCTTAATTCCCCACAAATTTTTTAGTGGTACACCCCTTGTGTATTTTGATTGCAGATTTAGATTTCTTATTCAATTTAGAAAAAATTGTGTTTCTTGATTTTTTTTCGTAAAGTGCACGATTTTCGAGATTTTTTAACTTTAATAAACGAAGTTACAAACACCAATTATTTAATTAACTACAATAAATATGTACATACATATTATTTAAAATTTTATAAATTTTGTTCAAAATTGAATCCATTTGAATTAATATGCACATTTGGCAACGACGATATGTTGAGTTTACAGCATCGGATAATTGATGTGGTCTATTGCGCAGGGTCTCACATGCTTCCTCGATCCTCGCATGTAGCTGCTCTTCTGTATCAACTGGAGTAGCATACACTACGTCTTTAAGGTACCCCCACACAAAAAAGTCGAGAACGGTCAAATCGGGAGACCTAGGCGGCCAGGCAGCTGGCCCTATTGCTGGTACATGGTCCACATCTCTTCCTAACCGTCCTATCCACTTTTGCGGAAAATTTATATCACACCATTCGCGTACGTTTCTTCCAAAATGTGCTGGTGCACCATCCATTTGTAGCCAAGCTTCGTGCCTTAAATCTAGCGGAACATCTTCCAAACAAATGGGCAAATCATTTTCAAGAAAATTCAAAAATACTTGTGAATTTACCCGAGGGGGGGGGGAGGAAAAATGGACCACACAAGATATTATCAATGACTTCCAACCATACATTTAAGCTAAATTCGGTCTGGAAGGACCGCGGCCTGATTTGATGTGGGTTTTGATTGCTCCAAAGATGGAGGTTATGGTAGTTTACTACCCCTCGGCGAGTAAATGTAGACTCATCCGTCTACAATATTTTCCGTAAAAATGAGTTGTCTCTTTCAACCGATTTTATAATCCAGTTGCAAAATTCAATTCGTTCTGAAACACCTCCAGGCCTTAGATGTTGCATGGGTTGTAAGTGAAATGATTTTCTGTTATCCTTATGCAATGTTCGTAAAACTTTACTTTTGGATACCCGTAGGTTTTGAGCATTCAGTTGTCTTGCAGCAGCACGAGAACTTAAGCGATCATTATTGTTAAACAAACGCAATATTTCAGGTCTATGTCTGTCATTCCGTATATCATAACTATAATGTATGCAATAATTCTATAAGTATTTTCTATTTGTTTATTTCACAACACGTAAAAATATATTGACAACACAATCTGTCAACCCGCTGTCTCCTAGTTACCTACTAAGATACAGACTAATACGATGACTAAGTACTCTACCCACTAGAATATATAACAGATTTCCCCCATCACTTAAAGCTAAATCTGTCAATGGATTTTCTAGTTCTCCTACTCCTTCTTAGCTCCGTCACTGCTGTATTTTCACTCTGTTCTTCCCTTACATTTTCATTATGATCTGTTTTTTCCTCCTTATCATTTCTTTCTGTATCCTGTCTAGTTTTTGTATTATTTTCCTCTCCTTTTGAGTCGTTACTGTCACATGATTTCGTTGAATCTTTCTCCAAATTTACTTCTTCTGATTCTTGTATAAGTATTAAAGGTACCTTATCTTGATACTTATATATATTTGGTAATGTAACTTCAGTTCTGGCAATTTGGTCCACATGTCTTCTAACTTTTGTTCCTTCTGTGTCAATCCAGTAATGTAGTTTACCTCCCTTCTCTATTATTTTTCCAAATTTCCACATACCAGTTCTATCATAATTTCGAAAACGTACTGTATCACCTACATTAAATGTCTTTTTTGTATAAGTTTCTTGAAAATTATGTTCTTTTTTTGATGGTAATCTAATTAAATCGATTTTTGTTCGAATATCTCTTTTAAATGTAATTGTGCCGGTGAAACTCCTGTAGTTAAATTTTTGTTTTACGATAGTGTAATAAAGAATTTTGTAAATGAAATTCAATATCAAAATTTCCTTTTTCTATAATTAATTTTTTTATTGCATTCTTCATTGATTGAACGTATCTTTCAGCCTGCCCGTTAGTAGCTGGGCGGTAAGGTGCCGAAAATTTATGTAAAATACCATTACTTTTTGTGAAAACCTGGAATTCTTGTGAAATAAAAGTAGGTCCATTATCTGTTACTAATGTGACTGGAATACCAAAACGAGCAAAAGTACTTGTAAGGTAACGAATTGTTACTGATGCCGTCATGGATGGTATGATAAATATTTCTGGCCATTTTGAATAAGCATCGACTAAAATTAAGAAATACTTATTTGCAAAAGGACCTGCAAAATCTAAATGTAATCTTTGCCAAGGGCCATCTAGAGCTTCCCATTTATGGCAAGTACTTTTGATTTCATTATTTTGTATCATTTGACAAGGTAAACAGCTTTTACTACATGTTCAATATCATTATCAATGCCGGGCCACCAAACATACGATCTCGCTAAAGTTTTCATTTTAACTATACCTGTATGTGCTTCATGCAATTCATTTAAAATTTTGATTCTAAGACAAGAAGGAATAACAATTCTAGTTCCTTTAAAAATTACCCCTTCTGTTAAAGAAAATTCGTTGTCTTTACCAATGAAACCAAAAGTTGTAATTTTTTCCCCGACTTTAAATTATCGTATACTTCTTTTAACATAGTATCTTTTGTAGTTTCTTCTACAATATTTTTATGTGAAACTGGTAGCATTAAAATTTGTTGTAATTGATACATTGTAACATCGTCAAATTCGAACGAAGAAGAATCGTTTTTTAATATTAATCTAGAAAGCGAGTCTGCGTTACCATGTTTTTCTGTAGATCTATAAACTACGTCGTAATCTAACCCTTGCAAAATTGTGCATAATGTAATAGCCTAGTGGCTGTTATATTTGGTAAATTTTATTCGGACTAAAAATACTAACTAACGGCTTATGATCCGTAATCAATTTAAATTTACGTCCGTATAAGTATTGAAAAACTTACGACATCCCCAATAAATTGATGTTGCCTCTTTATCTATTCGACTGTAATTTTTTTCAGATTTGCTTAATGTTCTCGAGGCATATGCGATTGGTCTTTCTAAACCATCCGGCATTATATGTGAAATCACAGCTCCTAAAGCATATGAACTCGAGTCCGTAGCTAATATTAACGAATAAGCAGGGTTATAAGGAACTAATACTTTATCAGATGTAATTTCTTTTTTTATTAAAATGAAACTTTTCTCGCATTGATCATTCCATATGAAAGGAACGTTCCTTTGTAAAAGGCTATATAAAGGTTGTAATTTTGTTGCCAAATTTTCTAAAAATCTACCGTAATAATTTACCATACCTAACCAGCTTTTCAATTGAGTCACATTTTCTGGTCTTTCAGATTTCATTATTGCTTCTGTTTTTTCCTTTGTTTTTTCTAATCCACGCGAAGATATTCTGTATCCTAAATAATCTATACCAGATTTGAAAAATTTACATTTTCTTCCTTAATTTTAAGTCCCACCTCTTGCAGTCTTTTTAAAACTTGTTCTAGTCTATAGATGTGTTCTTCCATAGTGCTTCCTTGTATTTTGATGTCATCTAAAAACACACACACACCGGGTATATTTGCTAATGTTTTGGATATGTAGCGTTTCCACACCGAGGGTGCTACTTTTGTTCCAAACATAAGTCGATTTACTTTATAATCCCCCTTTGTAGTAGTAATTGCTTGAATTTCTGTACTTTTAGTATCCATAGGCATGTTCAGATATGCTTCTCTAATATCTAATGTTGTAAATATTTTTCCACCCAACATAGTTTTGGCAAAAATATCTTCTAAATTTGGAATGGGAAAATGGTCGTCTTTCAATACTTTATTTATTGTGACCTTATAATCAGCACATCTCGTTTACAAATAGGGACAACGGGTGTTCCCCATTCACTGTATTCTATTTTGGATATTATACCTAACTGCTCCAAACGATCAATTTCTTTTTCCACTTTCTCTTGTATGGCATAAGGAATTTTTCTTGCAGGATAATAAATAGGTTTGGTGTTGTCTTTTAAGTATAATTTGGCCACGTAATTATTAATTCGACCAATACCCTCCTTGAAAACTTCACAATATTTTTGTTTAAGCTTCTCAAGTATCTTACTCGTAGAATCCGCTTTTCCGTGTAGCTGATGTATATTTGGATGTAATTTATGGAAAAGTTGTAACCACTCCCTTCCAAATATTGGTTCTACTTTACCAGGAAGTATATACAAATTCCCTATTTCTTTCTTATCCCCATGTGTTACTTCCACAGTTGAATATCCAATTGGGTGAATAATTTCCCCAGTATAAGTGCGAAGTGGTAATGACGAAGTACAAATATGTGATGTAGGGCATAATACTTTAAATGCACCATACGACATTGACGACACTGCAGCACCGGTATCGTATTCAAAAGCGACGTCTTGCCCATTAATTTTGACATTTAACATAAATTTCTCAGGTTTTATTAATAATTCCGGTAAGCTTGTATTAACCAAATTATTAATATAATAAATGTCACCTTCTGCTCTCTCCTCTGTAGATAAAATTATACTTGTACTTGGATTATTAGCTTCACCTTCCAACTGGTTTTGATTTCTTGTATTTTGCATATTTATTTTAGATTTTGTCATGCAAACCTTGGCAAGATGACCCAACTTATTACAGAAAGTACATTTTGCTGTAATATATTTACATGATGATGCTAAATGATATTTATCACCACAACGATAACAAATGCGATTTTTAACGATAGGGTTACTGTAAGCATTTGAATTACGAATATTAATTTTGTAGGCAGTTTAACTTGATTTTGTTGTGTATTTTCTTCAGAGATTTGTGATGCAAAATTTCTTTAGCATCTTTTGTGCTGATTCACTTGCAAGAATAGTATTTACACAGTCAATAAATGTATTAGGAGCTTTCAGTTGAATAAGTTTTTCTACCCAAGCTGGATTACGTAATCCACTGATAAACTGTTGTCTTAAATGTGTATTAGCTGTAAAGGCTTTGCATGAAGTACATATAAACTCACAATTCTTACTGAGGTTTTTTAAATCGGCTACGAAATCTGCAACACTTTCGCCTTCCCTTTGAATACGTTTTGAAAAACGATTTTGTTCAGTTGTTACACTTGGTGTGGGGTGCAAGTGTTCTTTAATTAATTTAACTATTTGTGAATATGATTTAGAACTTGGCTCTTCGGGGCTTGTTAATTTGTACAATAATTGAAATGTTTTCGTACCCATTGAATGTATAAGCCACTCCTTTTTTTTTCCTTCCACTAATTGAGATTCTTCTACCAAATTCTTCATGTTAAAAAAATTCTCCAATCTTTTAATAAAAATTTCGAAAGTCTCATTTTCTTCATTAAATACATCCAATGTAACAGCATCCACAGCTTCATTTTGATTACTTGTAACTTTGAGATTTTCCGTTAGCACTTTAATAAATTCTGTAAATTGTTCGGAATTCATTTGGTAAGTTCGTTATCCTCGTCGCCACTATAATGTATGCAATAATTCTATAAGTATTTTCTATTTGTTTATTTCACAACACGTAAAAATATATTGACAATACAATCTGTCAACCCGCTGTCTCCTAGTTACCTACTAAGATACAGACTAATACGATGACTAAGTACTCTACCCACTAGAATATATAACAATAACCTCTTACGTTTTTTTTAAACCACCTTCTCTAAATCGACGATGTACCTCCCTGAACACTTTTATGTCAGGTTGTCTTCTATTGGGAAATCTCCGACGATATTCCGTAACCGCATCAGAAGAATTTCCATAAGTGAAACCGTAAATAAAATGTATGTCCGTATATACGGCGTTTGTAAACACATTAGGCATTTTAAAAAACAAGTAAACACTTAAATAAATTCAACTGAATTGTTTACACGCAAAGGCAATTAAACTTTATTTACGTTTTAAGTTGTCAAAAATGTCAGATATGAAATGATTGCTATGCATCATAGCCTACTCTAATTATCTTCGCAGATTTATTAGCCGGGTGTCCTATTTTTTTGGGTTTCAGAACCTCTTTTCCCCCCAAACTTCTTCGGGGTGCGACACTGACTGAAAAAAAAAACTTGGTATGTCAATTATATTTAAACAATTCTTCATAAGTTACATTTGTTCGAGAAACGCATTGTTTTTGAGAAAAATGCCAAAAAGCGGTAAACTAAAATTCCTATGTTTTTGAACAGTTTTTCTCATTTATCTCGTGCACTTTACGAAAAAAACTCAAGAGACAAAATTTTTTCTAAATTGAATAAGAAATCTAAATCTGCAATCAAAATACATCAGGGGCGTACCACAAAAAAGTTTGTGGGGGATTATGGTACCGACACCCCCAAAAATGGACCACCCTGTAGAATTTACAAAAATTTAAAATACTCAAATTAATGCTTCTTGATAAGGTAATAACTTTACCAAATTTCAAATCAATATTTGAAAAACTGTGGAAGCTATTAAAAAAAATCGATAAATTTTACAAAACTTTGACACCCTGTATCTTGGAAACGAAGGATTTTTGGATATATGTTTATATCGAAAACTTATATTATTTTTTAAAGTAAAATACGCCCTCGAAGTTATGAGCATAAAATTCGGACCACCCTGTATATATATATATATATATATATATATATATATATATATATATATATATATATATATATATATATATATATATATATATATATATATATATATATATATATATATATATATATAATATTATGTTTGGGCTCATCATGCCTTATACGAATGTCGCTGGGGTGTTGAAGGTTTAAATTTTATTCTGAAATTTGTCATTAATTGAGAAAGTTTTGATAACCTGAATCTGAAAATTGGTAGTGTTGGGGTTTTTGATGTGAACATTGTTCCTTAATGGCGCTAGTTTCAGCGTATTATTTAGGTAAATCAAAACGAATTTTTTTTATCTGTTGAGCGATATACTTGCAAAAGAACATGAAAAAGCTACTCTTGGCTACGTCGCCTAATTTGATCGGTTTCTGAGTAATGTGCACTTAAAAGTTTTTATGTCCATTAAAATTAGCCTGAGCAAAAACATAAGTCATTGCACACATCTCGCCGTTGGAAAAACTATTATGTCGTAGCATTTTTGGACCACTAGTTAATAATTTTACACGAATAATAAATCACACACACCCAAAGTACGCTACTATTTATTGCCATGAAAATTTGACACAAGCCTACTTAGAAATGATTTAGCAATATCAGCGCCTAAAAGAAAATCAACAAAATACATTGAAATTTTTAAATGCAAATAAGTCAGAAACCGATAAACCTGAAGTAGAATAGCTTTTTTATATAGAATTGAACGTTATTTTAGTTTTTCAACTTTTTTTAAGCAAAACCCAACAGATAAAGAATATGTTTTGATTTACCTAAATAATACCGTGAAACTAACGCCGTTTAGGAGCAACGTCAAGATGTGCTTGAAATTTGTAATTCTCACACCACAAAACCCAACACTATCAATTTTCAGATTCATGACGTCAACACTTTCCTAATTATGGAGAAATTTCAGAATAAAATTTAAACCTTCAACACCCTCTCTCTTTAACTCTTTAATCAGTGATGAGCTCAAACATAATATTTTGGTGTCTAATATCTCCAACTTAGTGTTGACCCATTAAGCCTATATATATATATATATATATATATATATATATACAAGGAGTCCCAAAAATTTGGAGGTGGAAGATACCTATACTGTTGATTTAATCAAAAATCTTATAACAGACTATTGTAGTCAACAACGAGAAGCATCTTGTAAAAATATTTTTGTATATACAGGGTGTCCCATTTTCGAGTACTTCACTAAACTTGTGTTTTTTTAATGGAACACCCTATATGTTTTTATATATTTAAATTCTCTGTTAAATGCTGAGCAAAATGATATAGGTACTATGGGTCTGCGACTAACGGTTCCTAAGTTATTCGCATTTCCTGTTCCGCAATCTTGAAAGATTGAGTGAAACTGTGGGATTTGTTTTTCCAATCTGTCTAGTTTTAACTTCTACATTCAGATGGCAGACTCTTTTCCTTGTATATATAGGGTGGTCCATTTTGCTCAATGTTATTTTTCTCATGTTTTTAAATGATACACCCTGTATTTTATTATAGATTTGAATAGCATTCAATAGATACTCACATTTTACTACCTATTCCCAAGTGTTTTTGAATTATTTAGTTATAAAGTTCGAAATTGTAATCATTTTTTATTTTTGTTGAATTTATCACAATATAAAATAAATAAAGACAATATCATAATTCAAAGAAAAACAAAAATGTAACAATGCTATTTGCTATAAAACCGTGAAGCTATAGGTTTATGACACAATTCAACATTTTGCACTATAAAAGAGTAACGTTTAATAATTATTTACTCGTAGAACTGCATAACTATAAACTTTAAAATGGAATTAAAGAACACAATGAATTTCTGTTTCTTAACAACCTAACAAATGAAAGCCACTTATTGTAAATAATTCGTGAAAAATTGTCAGATAATAATTATCTGATAGTGACTTCGTTATTTGCTTAGAGTGCGATGAATTTTTCAAAAGAAGGGCTGATTAACATGATCCATTTTTACATAGGAATGTCAATAACTTAGGAACCGTTACTCGTACCCCATAGTACCTTATATAATTTTGCTCATCATTTAACAGAGAATTCAAATATATAAAAATATATAGGGTGTTCCATTAGTATAATGTAGGGAATGTTCACATGTAGTTTGCAAAAGTTCATTATTGTTTATCGTTTTCGAGATTTAAAACAACATTTTTGCTTCTTTCCTTCATTTATTTTAAAAGATTTTTAAAAACCGAAGGTAGTTTCTTCATTGTCACTTTTTGAATTCTATTAGATGGCGTTTTCAAATTTTTTATTCGACGTTTCGTCTTCGAAAACCCATCATCAACTTTATTTTTTTATATCGCCGCAACCAACCAAACACCCTGTATTCGATAGTATTTTTTATTACGAATTCAACCACACGTTATGGTTTTGAAGCTAATTTTCAATAAAAATTCGGATTAATATTAGTGTTTGATAATATTTTTTATGTACAAATTTAACAACTCCAATCTTTTAAACATATTTAGTTAAAGTTAAATAATTACAATAACTTTTCAAATAATTTGCCGTTATTTTCTAGACACAGGTAAGTTCTCTTTACAGAAGAATTTAAAATACGATCTAGCATTTCTGGCGAAATTGTGTTAACAGCTTCCATAACCGATACTAACAACTGAACCTCATTATCAAAATTCCTATCATACACTTAATGTTTCACAGAAAAGAACCTAATGGACTTAAATCGGGTGATCGGGCTGGCCAAGCTACTGCACTGTTTCAATCCATTTTCCTGTAAACCGCAATGACAGATAGTCCTCTACATTTCTTGAGTTATGTGCTGGGGCACCAACAGTTATTGACAAGTGCTAGAGGCATTTTCCAAATGAGTCCTTAGCAAGTTCAGATATCGTTCGGCATTTAAATTGTTGTGGTAGATAAAAGGCCCTATTATTTGTCCCAAAATGTACATCCACATATTCAATCCAAGTCTGTGTTGATGTCTTGATTCTTTTTTTAAATAAGGATTTTGTTTTGCGCAATAATGTTTGTTACGTCGGTTGAAAATTGCATTGTTGGTTATCATGCTTTCATCAGACCAAACTATTTCAAAAGGAAAATTTAGATCTAGTATACCATTCGTAAAAACCTGCTCGCCGCTCCCCATCAGCTGGTGTAAGACCCTGACAAATTCGAAATTTATATGGATGAAACTTATTCTTATTTAAAATGAATTGTGCTGTAGAATTAGCTGTATCAGTACGACGATCAACTTGTCTTGTCGATATTTCATGGTTTTCAACAACGGCTTATAAAGCGGTATTAGCTTTTTCGTCATCAGATTGTTTTTGACGGTATAGAACAGGCTTTGTAAATGAACCAAATTCTTTTAAATTGGATTTCAAATGTTTAAAAATGGATTTACCAGGTTGCCTTCGTTCAGGATATTTATCCAAATACATCAGCTTAGTAACTACACAATTTCTGTGGGGCATGATGCAGCATGTCAACATATCGAACTACTGTTCGTTTGTAAAATTTTGTCTTTCCATAGATACACTTATTGATTAATTATAATTATAAGTTAACTAAATAAAACCAAAAAAACAACCCACGAGGTAATGGTAATAAAAACAACTTAAAATACAAAAAACAACAACGATCTGAACGCAATAAAACTAAGTTAAACATTTTCAACAAAATTATTATAAGTTTTTTGTTATGAACGAATAAGTTCAAGGTAAATATGTAATTAAAAATTATTATTAATTTTATTAAATACATAAATAAAAAGTTTACCTCGAGTAGGATTCGAACCTACGACCTGTACTTTGCTAGAGTACCGCGCTACCAACTGCGCCACCAAGGTTCAAGCCCCAATCGATGTAAATTTTGTCTTTATGTATGTAGAACGGATGTCAATTCTAAATAAATGTTAAACAATTGTTATTTTATCAAAGCCTTCTAATATGAACTGATATATGAAAAATGTAAAAATGAAAATCCGAATTTTTCAGCTTTAAAACCATAATGTGTAATACACAGTTAAATTCGTAATAAACAATACTATCGAATACAGGGTGTTTCGTTGGTTGCGGCGATGTAAGTTTGAAGTTTTTAAAAAATCTTTTAAAATAAATTAAGGAACCTCGGAAACGATAAACAATGATGAACTTTTGCAAACTACATGTGAACATCCCCTAAATTATACAACATTTCTCTAATTTAACCGCCTTCATATCTCTGACCGTTTTCAAGATCCCCATACTGTTCATCCTTATCTTGGGCACGTATATATATATATATATATATATATATATATATATATATATATATATATATATATAGTTCTTAAGTTCGTCCCAGTCGGCTGCTGATGATAGCTTAGCTATTGAAACGCGTTCAGTGTTTTTTATTTTTTGTTGGGTTATTTTGTTTGTTACAGGTTCTGCCACAGTTCCAATGTTCCAGATTTATTAACTACTTTTTGAACTTGCGCAGCCTTTAAAGTCTTTAGCTATGTTCATCTATAAACTTAAATAATCACGTTAGTAGAGTATGTCATGGTAATGAGTAAATAAAGAAACAAACAAGTTATTACTTCCCTAAGGAATTTTAGCCCCTACTTACTCCCGCGAGTGCAAACAATTTGTTAGACAAGTTGTTTTGTTGCTATGATTTCTCGTTTTATGTGATTCTAACCACATTCTGCACGAATTGAAAGACTTAAAGAAGTTCCACCTACAATATTAAATTAGATTAATAAATGCGCGGTTTTGGTTAGGTCAACGATCACGCGCGAGCATTGACCTAACCAAAAGCGCGTTACGACACTGTGACAAGTTTAAGAGAGAGAGAGATAAAATATCCTACTATATGGAGCCATGATCAACCTCTATCACAGAAAACATCCATTAGTTTTTAAAATACACCAGTAGACGGCGCGATAAACAACTGTTTACCTTTTGTCTAATTAGGTAATTAGTGTGCTTCAAAACCCTAGAGGTATAGTGAAAGGTTGGAAAACCAGAAAATAAATACCTTATGTTAATGATTGTTGGAAACCGTTAAACACTTTATATTGTTCATTTATAAACAAAACACAGAAAGTGAATGTGCCGTGACCGTATGCAACAACAACCAGCTGTGTTCCCTTGTCAAAAAGTTCTTTCAATACGATTATCAACAACACTGGTAAGTGATCGTTTTTGGTTTGAACCCTTACCCTTAATTTTATGTACTTTATTTAATTACTTGTACAATTTTTTAATGTTATGATTCCTCTCCACCACCAACACATTTCGGTTTAAACCTGTTGTAAACCTTCATGCGATCAACACACCCTTGTTATACCTTAAACCGTACATCTACAGTGTTATGTAATTATAATTATGGTTGTGTAATGATGATGATGATGATGGTGATAATGAGTATTGAGTAAAATAGAACACAGTCCTATAGGTGTCTTACGAGATGGAATCGATACTAGTTTCAAATTACCATCTTAGACTTGAATTTTAAATCTTAATCAAATTGATAAACAGATTATTAATTACAACTCAATTTTATACCGACAAGTAATATAGATACAAGATTAAGATGCTGATCAGAAATCAACTTCTATCAAAACATTTTCGTACTAAATCAAATAAGGTTGGCTTATCTGCAACAACACTGGTAAGTGATAGTTTTTGGTTTTAGCCCTTACCCCTTATTTTATTTAGTTTATTTAATTATTTGTACAGATTCTTAATAACATGATTTATCACCACCACCATCCCATCTAGGTCTAAACCTGTTGTAAAGCTTCAAGCGGTCAACATGCACTTGCTATACTTTAATCCGTACATGATAAGTTTAAGAGTCTGGACGGTGTCTTATGAAATAGTATGCGGGCCCCTTTATTAGAGTAACATTTTAAATTTCTCGCTTAGCTAAATCTATTTTTAAAATATACTACTAGATGGGCCACGATCAACCTCTATTACACAAAACCTTAATTAGTTTTAAAATACACTAGTAGATGTCATAAACAACTGTTTGCCTTTCACGTAATTATGTATTTAGTGTTTTTCCGAAAACCCCCCAGAAGTATTTGAATAGTGAAAGGTTGTCATTGTGGTTACATAACTGGGAAATCTAGAAAATAGTTACTTTATGATAATGATAGTTGGAAACCGTTAAGTACTTTACATTTATAAACAAAACGCAGAAAGTGAATGTGCCGTGACTGTATGCATCAAAAATCAGCTGTGTCCGTTCTTTCAACATGTTTATCAAAACAACACTACTGAAAAGTGATAGTTTTTTGGTTTTAACCCTTACCGCTTATTTTATTTACTTTATGTAATTACTTGTAATTACTTCTTTAATGTTATGATTCAACACCACCATCACCTTATCTCGGTCTAAACCTGTTAATAATCTTCATGCGATCAACACACACTTGTTATATCTTAATCGGAATATCACAGGTGTATTATCAAAATTGGGAATGAAATTCACCTTGTTTACTTTTCCCTAGGCGTTTGCCCATTATCAATAACGACTTAGTGTATTGAAGCTTGTTTATAAATCTAAGTAATTCTCAAAACAAAAATTATGTAAAAGATGAAGTATATAATCAAAATTTGTAAATATACACGGTTTTTCAAAAGTGCCTGCCAAAATTTCTAGAACGTAGTTAAATGAAACCGGTATTTTTGAATTCATAGTTGGTTCTTGAAAGCTGTAAGTTAAGCCAAACCGGTATTTTTGAATTAGAAGTTCGTCTTTGCAAGCTATAAGTAAAACCAAAGTAGTATTTTTGAATCGACAGTCGGTTTTTGTGAGCTGCAAGTTACGATTTGATTAATTGATTTGATAGAGCTTGATTTGTGTTTGTGTTTGTGTTTGTGTTTGTGTTTGTGTTTGTGTTTGTGTTTGTGTTTGTGTTTGTGTTTGTGTTTGTGTTTGTGTTTGTGTTTGTGTTTGTGTCTGTGTCTGTGTCTGTGTCTGTGTCTGTGTCTGTGTCTGTGTCTGTGTCTGTGTCTGTGTCTGTGTCTGTGTCTGTGTCTGTCTGTCTGTCTGTGTCTGTGTCTGTGTCTGTGTCTGTGTCTGTGTCTGTGTCTGTGTCTGTGTCTGTGTCTGTGTCTGTGTCTGTGTCTGTGTCTGTGTCTGTGTTTGTGTTTGTGTTTGTATTTGTGTTTGTGTTTGTGCTTGTGCTTGTGCTTGTGCTTGTGCTTGTGCTTGTGCTTGTGTTTGTATTTGTGTTTGTGTTTGCACTTGCGCATTCGCTTGCGCTTGCGCTTGAGTTTGAGCTTGAACTTGAGCTTGAGCTTGAGGTTGAGCTTGAGTTTGAGCTTGAGCTTGAGCTTGAGCTTGAGCTTGAGCTTGAGCTTGAGCTTGAGCTTGAGCTTGAGCTTGAGCTTGAGCTTGAGCTTGAGCTTGAGCTTGAGCTTGAGCTTGAGCTTGAGCTTGAGCTTGAGCTTGAGCTTGAGCTTGAGCTTGAGCTTGAGCTTGAGTTTGAGCTTGAGCTTGAGCTTGAGCTTGAGCTTGAGCTTGAGCTTGAGCTTGAGCTTGAGCTTGAGCTTGAGCTTGAGCTTGAGCTTGAGCTTGAGCTTGAGCTTGAGCTTGAGCTTGAGCTTGAGCTTGAGCTTGAGCTAATTCTCGTTTCTGCTCACATTGACCACATATTTTTAAAGATAAACTGTTTTGGAAAATAGTACCTAATTTGACATTTAAAAAAATAAATTTGAACAAATACTATTTCTCGTACTATCTAAAAAATAATGGATTAATTGAAATTTTGTTTGGTACTGATGAATACCATTTTTAAACAACTTTCCAATGATGTATTACACATAAGGTAGTGCAATTTAAAGCAATAGGTATGGGGTGGCTGGAGCCTAAGGGGTGAGATGCAGAAGATTTATATATGAGTCATATTGGTTTCCCCTCAATGTTCTAGGAACGTTTTCGAGAAATTTACTTACCTGTTACAGTTTCGAAGATATGAGGTCCGACAGGTTTCCAAATTGACACCATATATACAATTTAATAATAGAAGTTTCTCCAAGGGTCAAAAAAGAATACAGAAAACTACAGACCCATATCGATTTTATATCATTTTTCAAAACTTTTTGAAATGATTCTTTACAACAATATTTATTCAAGTGCAAAAATTGGATAGTATCAGATCAGCATGGGTTTCTGGAAAAATGTCATGTATCACAATTTTAGCATGTTTTAATCAGTTCATATACAGTGCGATAGATAATTGGAGTCACGTAGATGCTATTTCGACTTCCAGAAAGCATTTGAACAAATAGATCATTTCATTTTGTTGCAAAGGATGTAGAATTTTGGTTTTACAAACCCGTTTGCAATTGATACACTTCCCAATTGGTGCAACTCTAACAAATTATTTCTTAGTACCTCAAAGTTGCCTCTTTCACAAAAAAAATGCTCCTTTTCGTATGATTATCGTGTGAACCTGTACCTATTTCTCAAATTAACGAAACCAAAGACTTGGGTATTGCATATGATAATAGTATGACATTTACATCTCATGTTAAAAATATAGTTGCCAAAGCGTACGATCAATTCTCGAATATGGTTGACTTATTTGGTACCCTTTATACCAGTATCAAATTGAAATGATATGCAACGTAGATTCTTAAAATGTTTAGTTTATAAACTAGATGAAATTAATCGTCCAAAAGAAATACACAACAATCTACTTTTAAAACGTTTTTGGTTTTACCTCATTAGAACTTAAGCGCAGCATCGTATGTCTAAAACTCTTGTACTATTTGCTACACAACGGTATAGATTGTCCTTATCTGCTCGAAAGGATAAACATAATTGCTCCTAAACAACGTATTCTTAACTCGTTCACTTTTAATTGTAATGCACCAGGAATGCAAAATCACCGTGATGATGGTTACATGATTCGTAAAACTATTTTGGTAAGAAACAATGTAAATTAATTATATTGATCTTAGTTTTTCAATAACTACCTTAATAATTTGCGTACATTTATGTGCTTCGTATTATTTTTCTTTCCTGTCACTGCATGAAATATTATAATATGTAAATGGGTTATTGTACAGATATTTTAATTGAAATTTCAAGTGAATAATACATTAGTTACATAATTGTTAAAGGAAGTCTTTATTTTAGTTTGTCAGTACCTACCAAATGGCATGCGCACATTGTGTTTCTTTACTTTTTTTCCTGTAAATGGGTGAAAACCTTTTGGAAATAAATAAACAAACAAACAAGCAAATAAATAAATAAGTAAATAAATAAATAAATAAATAAATAAATAAATAAATGAATAAATAAATAAATAAATAAGTAAATAAATAAATAAATAAACAAATGAATACATAAATAAATAAACAAATAAATGAATTATTGATTTGGTACTAACACGATGGGAGTGAATACGTTAGGACGGTCCTCTTACTGTTGACTGCGAATAAAAGAAGTTGCATAGAATAAATAAACAAGATTTAGAAATGTTTGGCTTAACCTAACGAAAACACAGGAGAAGGCTAAAAACAAAAAATATTCTTGCAATAATAGTATGAAGGGAATACCTGTAAAGCGAAGTACAACTGGTAGTATGGTTCTGTCAGAAGTAGGTGTGTCAGTAATATGTAAGATAAAAGTATAAGAATAAGTTGCTAAGCATACTGAGCACATAAAAAAGTAATGGGATGAGATGTTAGTCAAAAATGTGTGCAAAAGAGAAGTATGTGGAGTTAAGGGTAAATGGGCAATGTAGATGTGTACAGGAATTGGAATACGTACTGCCTCAAATTGCCTAGCTGTGGATGTGTGTGTAAGAATGAAACAAACAATTAGAAGTTGCCGGGTTTTTTAATAACGACATTTGTCCGATTTATCCCAATCCTAATCTACTCGAGTTAACAGCTGGGAATAACCAAAAAATTTCTGTACAAAAGTGTACTACAGCTCAACTTACATAAATGATGAGTTAGACTGTAACTTTTATTAAAGAGCTACAATTAAAACAATTTAAGCGATTATATCAATAATAGTGTACAAAACATGTTAAAATGAACTGTACTAAATATGCTTAAGAAATAGTTAAACGTGAAATTCAATTCTTTTGTGGTAAATTACCATTTTACTAACTAAATGCTTACCAAGAATGCTGATTTGGGTTTGAAAACAATTAGGTAACAACACATTTTTTGCATCTGCACTGTATAGTCAAAGTTCATTACCTGCAATAGAAAACATGATTAGTATTATATTTTACACACAAATACAGATTTTAACAAATTTTAAATTCAGTTCTTCACTTTTAGATGCTATGTCGGACACTCCAATTGAATAATTATCAATTATTTGATTACAGACTGAGTTGGACCTTTCGGTCACAGCGTAGACAAATGTGTACACCTACTTCTACAGGCTTTAATAGGAATTGTGAGGGAATTGCAACCTTCCAATCACTATGTACGCATTTTTGGACGTCTACTCTTCCTTATGGTTCCTTGCAGAGTCATCGAAGCGACAATAGAAAAGCTAAAATTATTTATTTCGTCAGTAGTACGTGTACGGAATATAAGACGCCGGCAGTGCTGTTTTTGTGTATGTTTCCCATATAGACAGTATGGATAGCTTCTAGTGGCGATTTTTTTATAAACTAAGAAAAGTGTATAGTTTGTGTTATTTAGTATCCCGCTCATCAGTAGCACTCGTTATTTGGTTTTGTGTACACCGTAAACTAAGCATTGCTAATATGCAAGGTAAACATAACCCAACTTTTTTGTTTATTTTTGTAAATAGTAATGAAAGTTTAGATACGCCCGGTTCGTTGTCTCGTCACAGACGAAGAACTCACCTTAAGTAAGAGGAACTGCTAAATATTATAGAAAATCTGTCAGATATCTCCTATATTTCTAATATTGCAGAAGGTACGTTTACAAGATAATAAATGATGTGAGATGTTACATTGTGTTTTACGAGATGAGGAAGAAGCAATAGAAACAAGTGATCCTATCTTGGAGTCTACAGACACTGCTGAATTTGTTGGAACTGCAGAATATGTGCGACATTCTTTGTTAATAATAATTTGGCCCAGAAGGAAGGCATTCAGTGGCAAAGCAATGTTACGTATGTAATATCCCCCTATATATTGGTATAAAGGAGATACGGAAAATGTGATCAGTTTGGAACCTCCCCTTCAGTTTTCTGAAAACTATTTCAATCAGCAGTTATATGTAATGGTAGCTTGAGGGTAGAATTTACAAATTTATATTCTGTGTAACAACAAGTGCGTTTTGAACCCACAATTCCAGCCGAAATGAAGGTTTTCGTCGGCAATCATATTTTGGTGGAGAACCTCCCATTATCCCCGAGTACGGAATTATTGGGAACCTAAATTGACAATTCCGTTGAAGGCCTACAATATGACGGTCAACAGATTTTTCAAGTTAAGGCAAAAATTACATTTTGTGGATGTGCAGAACCGACCAGCAAGCAACGATCGATTTTGGAAGTTACGATCGCTATATAATTTGTTGCGGACAAGATGTCTGGCTCTTTCCTTAGTAAATTTGTGTATTGATGAGCAGATGGAGCCCTTCAAAGGAAATTTAAAGGTAGCAGTACGTTCGAGGTGAACCAAATTCTTGATGCATGAAAATATTTTCTCTGTGTGGCAGTATTGGCATTATGTACGATTTTCTACTGTACCAGGGACCGACAACTGAGTATCAACGTGAATTTGTTGATAAGTTCGGTGTTGGAGGTGCAGTGGGTGCACATCTGACAGATAGAATTGCCGTACGGAACTGTAAATTATTTTTTGATTATTACTTCTCCAACTATAACCTACTGCAATTCCTCAGAAGTAAACGGATATGGGCTACCTGTACATCTCGATGGAACAGATTTAAAAAGCCACCTTTCACGAGCGACAAGGACTTGTCGAAGAAAAAAAGAGGTTCTTCCGAGGAAGTGATAAGCGATGATGGCGAAGTTATTATGACAAAATGGGTAGACAACAATTTGTTGTCATGGCCTCCAATGACCACTGGAACGCCACATATGTGGAAGTATTGGAATAAAAAGCAGAAAGAATACATACAAATTCAAAGGTCCCAAATTATTCGGGAATACAATCTGACGCTGACAAAATGGACTTCCTAACCACTGTTTATAGAACATTCACACGTATGAGAAAGTGGATACTTCGAATGTTTACTCATACTACTCACAACGCCTTAGTAAATGCATAGCTAGAATATAAAGCCAACGCCATGCTTTTGGGGGTTCCAAAAAAGGAATATTACACTCCAGGTCATATGTAGCAGAGGGGTTAATTTTACTCAAGAAAGTAAATTTTAAGAAAAGTGGATGGCCGAGTGCAACACCGTCATTTTCCACATCTCGGGAATCAATCCCTACTTCAAGAAAAATCGGACGCGAGATTCCACGAATTGCCATAGTGAGGTATGATGGATGATTGGCCAGAAATTGGCGATAAGAACTTTGCGTGTCGGTGCAAGTTTCCAGTATGCAGTGGTAGATCACGTACTTTGTGCTCGAAATGTTAGGAACATCTGTGTTTAACTAAGAAAAGTAACTGTTGTTCTGTATCACCGTAAATAAAATATTATGTCCACTGTTGATCATCATTTTCCACTTTTATAAGGAATTAATAAAATTGCGACATTGCAAAATGACACCGTTTGATCACGGTCAAAACTCGAAAATCGTATTTCGTAGAAATATGCGGTTTTTACCAAAAAATTTAGAAAAATTGTAGTACCTGTACCACAACTTTCAGACTTTTAGCTCAAAGAAAAAAATCGTAACCGAAAGGGTTAAGCAAACGTTTATTATCGAAAAATGTGCAACCGAGAAGACGCAATGCTCAATTAATTTGATTAAGCCTTCATTGAGGGCATGCTTTGTACGAAGTATCCGTACAGTATCTTCAATAGGAATTTTTGTAAACAGAGAGGGAACATCAAATATAACAAAACATAAATTAAATCTAAACTAATATTAATAAACTTATCTGAAAAATCTAATGAGTTCTTAATGTAGAATTTGGCTCTTACACAAATACGTTGCAGTTCTCTGGCTAAGCAGCTAGGAAGTTTAAGGGTCAGTTGTTACTTTTATTTTATTGTTAGACATTTGTTTCGTCTTCAGTTGGTCATCCAAGAATGTTAAATTTTCTTTTGAAAAAATATGTTGTAGAATTGTCTCACTTTTTTTATTAAGAAGCCGTACCGGTCGCGCGTTGCTGCGATCTCAGAATGTGGGTGGGGGGGGATATTAAACTTTTGTGATACACGTGTCTCATAATTGTAATTGAAGAGTATGTTTACTAACTTTGGAGTCAATCGGCCCATAGAATAAAAAGCTTCACAAAAAATGCAACCCCCCACTTCACCCTTTTAGGGGTGGAATTTCGAAAAACCCTTTCATAGTGGATCCCTAAGCTTTACAAATAACACACCCTCGATCGATAAATCCCGAACGATGCAGCTGTTAAACGACATTTGCCGTGCGCGAACTGTCAAGTAATGTTAGAATTTATGTATTTTAAAGCTGCTTTAACATTAGCAATTATATTCTCAACGGAAATTCTACTTAGAGAAAAAACACAAATTATACTTTTTTTAACGCTTATGTTCCCTTATATATGCCTAAATCGAGTGCTGCCTTAGTTTATGTGCCTTTGGTATAATATTATTATCGCAGCATCGTCTGAGACATTATAACCTTTCGTTTCAAAAACAACTGGTAACAATGAGGTACTTGATTTTCGGCCTTCGTTTCTGTTCGTGTTAATACTGAGATCTTATTCCCCTTTGGCAATGGTACATACTATTAAGTTGGACCAATACCCCATTTGCTCGGCTTTACACCGGAGAACATGAGAATTGTGAAGGGTGCCAAGACTTTAACAAAATGTAACGGGTTTAAGTTGTAATTAGCCTTATCCGTGACAATAATAATATGAACCACTAATAAATGAAAACTATGAAGGTGGCTAAATGATTTAATGGTTAAATGAAACTATTACATTACATACCTACATTAAACACAAATATTAATTTAATTGTAGGTTGTATAACTTACCTGTACCTTACCCGTATAATAAAGAATGCATGAGTGAGGTATGACGAGATGGTCATATGAGTGTAACCGGAGATCTCTTACAGTGATTTTTTTTTACGACTCTGAAGATGATAAACAATTCCTGTTCGTATTAAATATGTTGCCAAGTTGGACCGTTAATAGAACTTATTGCAGTACTATTGTCAGTTTGTTCTGAAGACAAGTTCATTTATTTCATGATTGTTCCTTCATATAATTGATTAAAAAAAAACCTAAAAAATGTTAAAAATTACCAATTAATCGCTTGGCTTACTTTTCAGTCTTACTTACCAATTGTTGATTGGGTTTTTAAAGATTGAACTTATGAATACTATTAATTTTAATTAAATTTGCGTTCGCATGGCGTAATAATCTGAAATATTAAGAATTCGCATAGTCTTACATATTTTCAAAAAATATTTACTTGACATATTGTCTTGTTCTTAAACAAAATCGTACCTATTAAACATATATTAATGCTTGAATAATTAAAAATTTTAAAAAACCAAAATTATGTGTCTATCATTGGCAATGTTAAGGCTGATATCATTAGTTCTTATCAGAACTGCTTTAGTTCTACTTAACCTTACCTTGGATTTATTAAAATTTAAACACCGTTTTAGCGGCATCTTTGAATTTTATATTAATGTGCAGAAGTACCGTTACAACATATACGGTCCAAAATTAACTCACATCTCCAAAGAATACCAATTAGCCGTTTTTGGTATAATGCAGATTCTATATAGACAGAGCTGATTATGCAAAAAAAAGGTTCATTAGCATAATGGTAGGCAAAAGATGGAGTGTATTACAAAGAGAACAATTTTAAGAATAAAATACACACAATATTTTACTGAAACTAACATTAAATATTTTGATATCTCCTATAAAAAGATATGACTACAACAATACACACCACGGCCTACGTTTGCTGTACATAGCCTAGAGTTATGCCATATACGTCCTGGTTATTACAATAAAGCGAAGCGCGCGTGTGTGTGGGTGTGGGTGAGGTTGTGCGTGTGAGTATCCGTGTCCGTGTCCGACTCCGTGACCGCGTCCGTATCCGAGTCCGTGTCCGCGTCAGTTTCCGTGAACGAGACCGTGTACGTGTCCGTGTTCGAGTCCGTGCCCGTATGTCTGTCTGTCTGTATCTGTGTGTCTGTGTTTCCAGTGTGTCTGTATGTCTGTACGTTTATATGCCTGTGTGTCTGTGTCCGTGAGCCTCAGTGTCTGTGTCTGTGTCTCAGTGTGTCTCTCTGCGTATCTGTGTGTCTCTGTGACTGTGTGTCTGTCTCTGTATGTCTGCGTGTCCGTGTGTGCCATGTGTCCGCCTGTGTCTGTGTCTATGTCTGTGTCTGTGTCCGTGTCCGTATCCGCGTCCGTATGTGTGTGTTTGTGTGAGTGTGTGTGTGGGGGGGGGCTTTGTCCCTCTGCCTGTGTGTCTGTGTTTCTGTGTGTCTGTGTGTCTTTGTGTCTGTGTGTCTGTCTGTCTCTGTGTCAGTGTGTCTGTGTGCATGTGTGTGCGTCCGTGCGTCTGCGTGTCTATGTGTCTGTGTTTCTGGGTGTCTGTGTCTGTGTCCGTGTCCTTGTACGTGTCCGTGTCCCTGTCTGTGTCGGTGTCGGTTCCTGTGGCTGTGTCTGTGCCAGTGTCGTGTCTGTGTCAGTTTATGCGTCCGGTCCGTGTCTGTATGCGAGTCCGCGTCCGTGTATGACCGCGTCCGTATGTGTGTTTGTGTGACTGTGTGTGCCTTGCCCTTGTCCGTGTTCTTGTCTTTGTCAGTGTGTCTGAACGTCTTTGTGTATGCTTGTCTGTGTGTCTGTTTCTGTGTGTCTGTTTCTGTGTGTCTGTTTCTGTGTCAGTGTGTCTGTGTCTGTGTGTGTGTGTGTGTGTGTGTGGGGGGGGGGGGTGTATGTGTGTGTGTGTGTGTGTGTGTGTGTGAGTCTGTGTGTGTATGTGTGTCTGTGTGTCTCTGTGTCTCTGTGTCTGTGTGTCAGTGTGTCTGCCTTTCTGTGTGCCTGTGTGTCTGTGTGTCCGTGTGCCCGTGTGTCTGTGTGTCCGTGTGTCCGTGTGTCTGTGTGACTGGTGTTTGTGCGTCTGTGTGTCTGTCTGTGTGTCTGTGTGTATGTGTGTCTGTGTCTTGGCATCTGTCCGTATGTGTGCCTGAGAGTATGTGTACCTATGTGTCTGTTTGTCTGCGTGTCCGTGTGCCTGTGTGTCTGTATGTATGTGTGTCTGTATGCCCGTGTGTCCGTGTATACGTGTATCCGTGTATCCGTGTGTCCGATTGACTGTGTGTCTGTGTTGTGTCCGTGTGTTGTGTTCGTGTCTGTGTCCCTGTCGGTGTCGGTATCGGTGGATGCGTCTGTGTCTGTGTCCGTGTCCGGATCCGTGTCCGCGTCCGTGTGTGTGAGTGTGTGTGTGCCGTGTACGTGTGTCAGTGTGTCTGTATGCCTTTGTGTCTGTGTGTGTGTGTCCGTCTGTGCGACTGTCCATGTGTTGTGTCCGTGTCCGTGTCCCTGTGAGTGCCGGTTTCTGTGTCAGTTCCTGTGTCTGCCGGTGTATGTGTCAATGTCAATGTCCGTGTGCGTGTCCGTGTCCGAGTCCGTGTCCCTGCCCGTGTCCGCGCCCGTGTATGTGTTTGTGTGAGTGTGTATGCACTGCCCGTGTCCTTGTATTTGTCCGTGTCTGTATCTCTTTGTGTCTGTGTGTCTGGATGTCTATGTGTCTGCGTGTCTGTGTGTGTGTGTGTGTGTGTGTGTGTGTGTGTGTGTGTGTGTTGTGTGTGTGTGTGTGTGTGTGTGTGTGTGTGTGTGTGTCGTGTGTGTGTGTGTGTGTGTGTCTGTGTCGGGGTCTATGTGTCTGTGTCAGTGTGCCTGTGTAACCGGTGTCTGTGTTTGTGTCAGTGTGTCTGTTTGTCTATGTGTCTGTATATCTATGTGACTGTATGTCTGGTTGTCAGTGTGTCCGTGTTCCTGTGTCTGTGTGTCCATGTGTCCGTGTGCACGTGTGTCCGTGTGCCTGTGTGTCTGTGTGTCCGTGTGTCTGTGTGTCTGTCTGCCCGTGTGTCTGTGTATATGGGTGCCTGTGTGTCTTGGCGTCTGTGCGTATGTGTGCCTGAGTGTATGTGCACCTGTGTGTCTGTTTGTCTGTGTGTCTTTGTGTCTGTGTGTCTGTGTGTCTGTGTGTCTGTGTGTCTGTGTGTCTGTGTGTCTGTGTGTCTGTGTGTCTGTGTGTCTGTGTGTCTGTATGTCTGTGTGTCTGTGTGTCTGTGTGTCTGTGTGTCCGTGTGTCTGTGTATTTATGTGTCTGTGTGTCTGTGTGTCTGTGTGTCTGTATGTCAGTGTGTCTGTGTGTCCGTGTGTCCGTGTATCCGTGTATCCGTGCGTCTGTTTGACTGTGTGTCTGTGTGTTGCGTCCTTGTGTTGTTTTCGTGTCCGTGCCCCTGTCAGTGTCGGTGGCAGCGTCTGTGTGTGCCGTGTGCGTGTCCTTGTCTGTGAGTCTGTGTGTATGTATGCCTTTGTGACTGTGTGTCCGTGTATGCGTGTGTCCATGTGTTGTGTACGTTTACGTGTCCGTGTCCCTGTGTGTGTGTGTGTGTGTGTGTGTGTGTGTGTGTGTGTGTGTGTGTGTGGTGCGTTTGTATGCCGTGTCCGTGTCTTTGTCCGTGTGTCTGTGTGTCTTTGTATCTGTGTGTCTGTATGTCTGTGTGTCTTAGTCTCTGGGTGTCTGTGTCCGTGTGTGCGTGTGTGCGTGTGTGCGTGTATGCGAGTGTGCGTGTGTACGTGTGTGCGTGTGTGCGTGTGGTGTGTCGTGTGTGGTGTGTGCGTGTGCGTGTGTGTGTGTGCGTGTGTGCGTGTGTGTGTGTGTGTGCGTTGTGTGCTGTGTGTGGTGTGTGCTAGTGTGTGTGTGTGCATGTGTCGTGTGCGCGTGTGCGTGTGTGCGTGTGTGCGTGTGTCCGTGTGCGTGTGTTCGTGTGTGCGTGTGTGCGTGTGTGCGTGTGTGCGTGTGTGCGTGTGTTAGTGTGTACGTGTGTGCGTGTGTGTATGTTTACGTGTGTGCGTGTGTGTCTGTTTTTACTGTATGTCTTTGTGTCTGCCTGTCTGTCTGTCTGTGTTTCTTCGCGTCTGTGCGTATGTGTGCCTGTGTCTTTGTGTCTCTGTTTGTCTGTGTGTATTTGGGTCTGTGCGTATGTGTACCTGTGTACCTGTGTGTCTGTTTGCCAGTGTGTCTGTGTGCCTGTGTGTCTGTGTGTCTGTGTGTCTGTGTGTCTGTGTGTCTGTGTGTCTGTGTGTCTGTGTGTCTGTTTGTCTGAGTGTCTGTGTGTCTGTGTGTCTGTGTGTCTGTGTGTCTGTGTGCCTGTGTCTGTGTGTCTGTGTGTCTGTGTGTCTGTGTGTCTGTGTGTCTGTGTGTCTGTGTGTCTGTGTGTCTGTGTGTCTGTGTGTCTGTGTGTCTGTGTGTCTGTGTGTCTGTGTGTGTGTGTGTGTGTGTGTGTGTGTCTGTGTGACTGTGTGACTGTGTGTCTGTGTGTCTGTGTGTCGGTGTGTCTGTGTATCTGTGTGTCTGTGTGTCTGTGTGTCTGTGTGTCTGTGTGTCTGTGTGACTGTGTGTCTGTGTGTCTGTGTGTCTGTGTGTCTGTGTGTCTGTGTGTCTTTGTGTCTGTGTGCCTGTGTGTCTATTTGTCTGTGTTTCTGTGTGTCTGTGTGTCTGTGTGTCTGTATGCCCGTGTGTCCGTGCATACGTGTATCCGTGTATCCGTGTATCCGTGTGTCCGTTTGACTGTATTTCTGTGTTGTGTCCGTGTGTTGTGTTCGTGTCTGTGTCCCTGTCGGTGTCGGTTTGGTGGCTGGTCTGTGTTGGCCCGTGTCGGGGTCCGTGACCGCGTCCGTGTGTGTGTTTGTGTGTGTGTGCCGTGTCCGTGTCTTTGTCCGTGTGTCTGTGTGTCTGTATGCCTTTGTGTCCGTGTCCGTGTCCCTGTGAGTGCGGTTTCTGTGTCAGTTCCTGTGTCTGCGTGTTGTGTCAAGTCAGTCCGTGTGCTGTCCGTGTCCGAGTCCGTGTCCCTGCCCGTGTCCGCGCCCGTGTATGTGTTTGTGTGAGTGTGTTGACTGCCCGTGTCCTTGTATTTGTCCGTGTCTGTATCTCTTTGTGGTCTTGTGTCTGGATGTCAGTGTGCGTGTCTGTGTACGGTGTTGTGTGTTGTGTGTGTGTTGTGTGTGTGTTGTGTTGTTGTTGTGTGTGTGTGTGCTGTGTGTGTGTGTGTCGTGTTCCTGTGGGTCTGTGTGTCCTGTGTCCGTGTGCCTGTGTAACCGTGTGCTGTGTTTGTGTCAGTGTGTCCTGTTTGTCTATGTGTCTGTATATCTATGTGACTGTTGTCTGGTTGTCAGTGTGTCCGTGTTCCTGTGTCTGTGTGTCCATGTGTCCGTGTGCACGTGTCGTGTGCCTGTGTGTCTGTTGTCCGTGTGTCTGTGTGTCTGTCTGCCCGTGTGTCTGTGTATATGGGTGCCTGTGTGTCTTGGGTCTGTGCGTATGTGTGCCTGTAGTGTATGTGCACCTGTGTGTCTGTTTGTCTGTTGTCTGTTGTGTCTGTGTGTCTGTGTGTCTGTGTGTCTGTGTGTCTGTGTTCTTGTGTCTGTGTGTCTGTGTGTCTGTGTGTCTGTATGTCTGTGTGTCTGTGTGTCTGTGTGTCTGTGTGTCCGTGTCGTCTGTGTATTTATGTGTCTGTGTGTCTGTGTGTCTGTGTGTCTGTATGTCAGTGTGTCTGTGTGTCCGTGTGTCCGTGTATCCGTGTATCCGTGCGTCTGTTTGACTGTGTGTCTGTGTGTTGCGTCCTTTGTGTTGTGTGTCCGTGCCCCTGTGTGTCGGTGGCAGTGTCTGTGTCGTTTCGTGTCCTTGTCTGTGAGTCTGTGTGTTGTATGCCTTTGTGACTGTGTGTCCGTGTGTGTGTCCAGTGTTGTGTACGTTTACGTGTCCGTGTCCCTTGTGTGTGTGTGTGTGTGTGTGTGTGTGTGTGTGTGTTGTGTGTGTGTATGCCGTGTCGTGTCTTTGTCCGTGTGTCTGTGTGTCTTTGTACTGTGTGTCGTATGCGTGTGTCTTAGTTCTGGTGTCGTGTCCTGTGTGGTGTGTGTGTGCGTGTGTGTGCGGTGTGTGTGTGTGGTGTGGTGTGGTGTGCGTGTGGGTGTGTGGTGTGTGTGTGGTGTGTGCGTGTGTCGTGTGTGTGCGTGTGGTGTGTGTGCGTGTGTGCGTGTGTGCGTGTGTGCGTGTGTGCGTGTGTGCGTCTTAGTGTGTGCGTGTGTGAGTGTGTGCATGTGCGTGTGTGCATGTGTGCGTGTGCGCGCGTGTGCGTGTGTGCGTGTGTGCGTGTGTCCGTGTGCGTGTGTTCGTGTGTGCGTGTGTGCGTGTGTGCGTGTGTGCGTGTGTGCGTGTGTTAGTGTGTACGTGTGTGCGTGTGTGTATGTTTACGTGTGTGCGTGTGTGTCTGTTTTTACTGTATGTCTTTGTGTCTGCCTGTCTGTCTGTCTGTGTTTCTTCGCGTCTGTGCGTATGTGTGCCTGTGTCTTTGTGTCTCTGTTTGTCTGTGTGTATTTGGGTCTGTGCGTATGTGTACCTGTGTACCTGTGTGTCTGTTTGCCAGTGTGTCTGTGTGCCTGTGTGTCTGTGTGTCTGTGTGTCTGTGTGTCTGTGTGTCTGTGTGTCTGTGTGTCTGTGTGTCTGTGTGTCTGTTTGTCTGAGTGTCTGTGTGTCTGTGTCTGTGTGTCTGTGTGTCTGTGTGCCTGTGTCTGTGTGTCTGTGTGTCTGTGTGTCTGTGTGTCTGTGTGTCTGTGTGTCTGTGTGTCTGTGTGTCTGTGTGTCTGTGTGTCTGTGTGTGTGTGTGTGTGTGTGTGTGTGTGTGTGTGTGTGTCTGTGTGACTGTGTGACTGTGTGTCTGTGTGTCTGTGTGTCGGTGTGTCTGTGTATCTGTGTGTCTGTGTGTCTGTGTGTCTGTGTGTCTGTGTGTCTGTGTGACTGTGTGCCTGTGTGTCTATTTGTCTGTGTTTCTGTGTGTCTGTGTGTCTGTGTGTCTGTATGCCCGTGTGTCCGTGCATACGTGTATCCGTGTATCCGTGTATCCGTGTGTCCGTTTGACTGTATTTCTGTGTTGTGTCCGTGTGTTGTGTTCGTGTCTGTGTCCCTGTCGGTGTCGGTATTGGTGGCTGCGTCTGTGTTTGGCCCGTGTCGGGGTCCGTGACCGCGTCCGTGTGTGTGAGTGTGTGTGTGTGTGCCGTGTCCGTGTCTTTGTCCGTGTGTCTGTGTGTCTGTATGCCTTTGTGTCTGTGTGCATGTGAGTGTGTGTGTCTGTATGTCTGTGTGTCTGTGTCCGTCTGTGCGTCTGTCCATGTGTTGTGTCCATGGGTATCGGTTTCTGTATCAGTTCCTGTGTCTGCCAGTGTCTGTGTCAATGTCAATGTCCGTGTCCGGTTCCGTGTCCGTGTGCGTGTCCGTATCCGAGTGCGTGTCCCTGCCCGTGTCCGCGCCCGTGTATGTGTATGAGTGAGTGTGTGTGCACTGCCCGTGTCCTTGTATTTGTCCGTGTGTCTGTATCTCTTTGTGTCTGTGTGTCTGTGTCTGTGTGTCTGGATGTCTATGTGTCTGTGTGTGTGTGTGTGTGTGTGTGTGTGTGTGTGTGTGTGTGTGTGTGTGTGTGTGTGTCTGTGTATGTGTGTGTGTCTGTGTCTGTGTCTGTGTCTGTGTCTGTGTGTCTGTGTCAGTGTGTGTGTGTGCCTGGGTGTCTGTGTGTTTATGTGTCTGTGCGTCTGTGTGTCTGTTTGACTGTGTGTATGGCTGTCTGTGTGTCTGTCTGTCTTTGCGTCTGTGCATATGTGAGCCTGAGCGTATGTGTGCGTGTGTGCCTGTTTGCCTGCGTGCCTCGTGTATCTGTGTGTCTGTGTGTTTGTATGCTTGTGTGTCTGTTTGTCTACGTGTCTGTGTGTCTGTGTGTCTTTGTGTCTGTGTGTTTGTGTGTCTGTGTGTCTGTGTGTCTGTGTGTATGTGTGTCTATGTGTCTGTGTGTCTGTGTGTCTGTGTGTCTGTGTGTCTGTGTGTCTGTGTGTCTGTGTGTCTGTGTCTGTGTGTCTGTGTGTCTATGTGTCTGTGTGTCTGTGTCTGTGTGTCTGTGTGGCTGTGTCTGTTTGTCTGTGTATCTGTGTGTCTGTGTCTGCGTGACTGCGCGTCTGTGCGTCTGGGTGTCTGTGTGTCAGTGTGTCTGTGTGTGTGTGTGTGTGTGTGCGTGCGTGTGTGTGTGTGTGTGTGTGTGTGGGTGTGTGTGTGTTTGTGTCTGTGTGTCTGTGTGCATGTGAGTTTGACTGTGTGTCCGTGTGTCCGTGTGACCGTGCGTCCGTGTGTCCGTGCATCCGTGTCCGTGCATCCGTGTGTGTGTGTGTGTGTGTGTGTCAGTGTATCTGTGTGTCTGTCTGTCTGTGTATCTGTGTGTCTGTGTGTGTGTGTGTGTGTGTGTGTGTGTGTGTGTGTGTGTGTGTGTGTGTGTGTGTGTGTTGTGTGTGTGTGTGTGTGTGCGTGTCTGTTTGTCTGTGTGTCTGTGTCTCTGTGTGTATGTGTCTGTGTATCTGTGTGTCTGTGTGTCTGTCTGTGTGTCTTTGCGTCTGTTCGTATGTGTGCCTGAGCGTGTTCGCCTGAGCGTATGTTTGCCTGGGCGTATGTGTGTTTGTGTCTGCGTGTCTGTGTGTCTGTGTCTGTGCGTCTGTGTGTCTGTGTGTCTGTGTGTCTGTGCGCTTGTGTGCCTGTGTGCCTGAGTGTCTGTGTCAGTGTGTCTGTGTCTGTGTGCATGTGTGTCTGTGTGTTAGTGAGATTGTGTGTCAATGTGTCTGTGTGTCCGTGTGTCTCGGTCTGTGCCCGTTTGTCTGTGTGTCCGTCTGTCCGTGTGTATCTGTGACTGGTATCTTAGTGTCTGTGCGTCTGGGCGCCTGTGCGTCTGTGTGTCAGTGTGCATGTGTGTCGGTGTGTTTGTGTGTCAGTGTGTCTGTGTGTCCGAGTGTCTGTCTCCGTCTGCCCGTGTGTCCGGGTGTCTGTGTGTCCGTGTGTCTGTGTGACTGGTATCTTAGTGTCTGTGTGTCTGTGCGCCTGTGTGTCTGTGTGTGTCTGTGTGTCTGTGTGACTGTGTGTCCGTGTGCATGTGTGTCTGTATGCCAGTGTGTCCGTGTGTCCGGGTGTCCGAGTGTTCGTTTGTCTGTGTGTCTGTGTGTCTGTGTGTCTGTGTGTCTGTGTGACTGTGTGTCTGTGTGTCTGTGTGTCTGTGTGTCTGTGTGTCTGTGTGTCTGTGTGTCTGTGTGTCTGTGTGTCTGTGTGTCTGTGTGTCTGTGTGTCTGTGTGTCTGTGTGTCTGTGTGTCTGTGTGTCTGTGTGTCTGTACGACTATGTGTCTGTGTGTCTGTGTGTCTGTGTGTCTGTGTGTCTGTGTGTCTGTGTGTCTGTGTGTCTGTGTGTCTGTGTGTCTGTGTGTCTGTACGACTATGTGTCTGTGTGTCTGTGTGTCTGTGTGTCTGTGTGTCTGTGTGTCTGTGTGTCTGTGTGTCTGTGTGTCTGTGTGTCTGTGTGTCTGTGTGTCTTTGTGTCTGTGTGTCTGTGTGTCTGTTTGTCTGTGTGTCTGTGTGTCTGTGTGTCTGTATGTCTGTATGTCTGTATGCCCGTGTGTCCGTGTATACGTGTATCCGTGTATCCGTGTATCCGTGTGTCCGTTTGACTGTATTTCTGTGTTGTGTCCGTGTGTTGTGTTCGTGCCTGTGTCCCTGTCGGTGTCGGTATTGGTGGCTGCGTCTGTGTTTGGCCCGTGTCGGGGTCCGTGACCGCGTCCGTGTGTGTGAGTGTGTGTGTGTGCCGTGTCCGTGTCTTTGTCCGTGTGTCTG
Organism: Vesta saturnalis; assembly: GCA_036346205.1. Taxonomy (NCBI): domain Eukaryota; kingdom Metazoa; phylum Arthropoda; class Insecta; order Coleoptera; family Lampyridae; genus Vesta; species Vesta saturnalis. The sequence goes on along the minus strand of JARFJB010002549.1, from coordinate 230,392 downwards.
TGTGTCTGTATGCCTTTGTGTCTGTGTGCATGTGAGTGTGTGTGTCTGTATGTCTGTGCGTCTGTCCGTCTGTGCGTCTGTCCATGTGTTGTGTCCATGGGTATCGGTTTCTGTATCAGTTCCTGTGTCTGCCAGTGTCTGTGTCAATGTCGATGTCCGTGTTCTGTTCCGTGTCCGTGTGCGTGTCCGTATCCGAGTGCTTGTCCCTGCCCGTGTCCGCGCCCGTGTATGTGTTTGTGTGAGTGTGTGTGCACTGCCCGTGTCCTTGTATTTGTCCGTGTGTCTGTATCTCTTTGTGTTTGTGTGTCTGCGTGTCTGTGTGTCTGTGTCTGTGCGTCTGTGTGTCTGTGTATCTGTGTGTCTCTGCGCTTGTGTGCCTGTGTGCCTGTGTGTCTGTGTCAGTGTGTCTGTGTCTGTGTGCATGTGTGTCTGTGTGTTAGTGAGTTTGTGTGTCAATGTGTCTGTGTGTCCGTGTGTCTCGGTCTGTGCCCGTTTGTCTGTGTGTCCGTCTGTCCGTGTGTCTCTGTGACTGGTATCTTAGTGTCTGTGCGTCTGGGCGCCTGTGCGTCTGTGTGTCAGTGTCTGTGTGTCTGTGTGCATGTGTCTATGTGTCGGTGTGTTTGTGTGTCCGTGTGTCTGTGTGTCTGTGTGACTGGTATCTTAGTGTCTGTGTGTCTGTGCGTCTGTGCGTCTGTGCGCCTGTGTGTCTGTGTGTGTCTGTGTGTCTGTGTGACTGTGTGTCCGTGTGCATGTGTGTCTGTATGCCAGTGTGTCCGTGTGTCCCGGTGTCGGAGTGTTCGTGTGTCTGTGTGTCTGTGTGTCTGTGTGTCTGTGTGTCTGTGTGACTGTGTGTCTGTGTGTCTGTGTCTGTGTGTCTGTGTGTCTGTGAGTCTGTGTGTCTGTGTGTCTGTGTGTCAGTGTGTCTGTGTGTCTGTGTGTCTGTGTGTCTGTGTGTCTGTGTGTCTGTACGACTATGTGTCTGTGTGTCTGTGTGTCTGTGTGTCTGTGTGTCTGTGTGTCTGTGTGTCTGTGTGTCTGTGTGTCTTTGTGTCTGTGTGTCGGTGTGTCTGTTTGTCTGTGTGTCTGTGTGTCTGTGTGTCTGTATGTCTGTTTGTCTGTATGCCCGTGTGTCCGTGTATACGTGTATCCGTGTATCCGTGTATCCTTGTATCCGTGTGTCCGTTTGACTGTATTTCTGTGTTGTGTCCGTGTGTTGTGTTCGTGTCTGTGTCCCTGTCGGTGTCGGTATTGGTGGCTGCGTCTGTGTTTGGCCCGTGTCGGGGTCCGTGACCGCGTCCGTGTGTGAGAGTGTGTGTGTGCCGTGTCTGTGTCTTTGTCCGTGTGTCTGTGTGTCTGTATGCCTTTGTGTCTGTGTGCATGTGAGTGTGTGTGTCTGTATGTCTGTGTGTCTGTGTCCGTCTGTGCGTCTGTCCATGTGTTGTGTCCATGGGTATCGGTTTCTGTATCAGTTCCTGTGTCTGCCAGTGTCTGTGTCAATGTCAATGTCCGTGTCCGGTTCCGTGTCCGTGTGCGTGTCCGTATCCGAGTGCTTGTCCCTGCCCGTGTCCGCGCCCGTGTATGTGTTTGTGTGAGTGTGTGTGCACTGCCCGTGTCCTTGTATTTGTCCGTGTGTCTGTATCTCTTTGTGTCTATGTGTCTGTGTGTGTGTGTGTGTGTGTGTGTGTGTGTGTGTGTGTGTGTGTGTGTGTGTGTGTGTGTGTCTGTGTCTGTGTCTGTGTTTGTGTCTGTGTCTGTGTGTCTGTGTCAGTGTGTCAGTGTGCCTAGGTGTCTGTGTGTCTATGTGTCTGTGCGTCTGTGTGTCTGTTTGACTGTGTGTCTGTCTGTCTGTGTCTTTGCGTCTGTGCATATGTGAGCCTGAGCGTATGTGTGCGTGTGTGCCTGTTTGCCTGCGTGCCTCGTGTGTCTGTGTGTCTGTGTGTTTGTATGCCTGTGTGTCTGTTTGTCTACGTGTCAGTGTGTCTGTGTGTCTTTGTGTCTGTGTGTTTGTGTGTCTGTGTGTCTGTGTCTCTGTGTGTCTGTGTGTCTGTGTGTCTGTGTGTCTATGTGTCTGTGTGTCTGTGTGTCTGTGTGTTTGTGTGTCTATGTGTCTGTGTGTCTGTGTGTCTGTGTGGCTGTGTGGCTGTGTCTGTTTGTCTGTGTATCTGTGTGTTTGTGTCTGCGTGTCTGCGCGTCTGTGCGTCTGTGCGTCTGTGCGTCTGTGTGTCAGTGTGTCTGTGTGTGTGTGTGTGTGTGTGTGTCGTGCGTGCGTGAGTGTGTGTGTGTGTGTGTGTGTTTGTGTCTGTGTGTCTGTGTGCATGTGAGTTTGACTGTGTGTCCGTGTGTTCGTGTGTCCGTGCGTCCGTGTGTCCGTGCATTCGTGTCCGTGCATCCGTGTGTGTGTGTGTGTGTGTGTGTCAGTGTATCTGTGTGTCTGTCTGTGTCTGTGTATCTGTGTGTCTGTGTGTGTGTGTGTGTGTGTGTGTGTGTGTGTGTGTGTGTGTGTGTGTGTGTCTGTTTGTCTGTGTGTCTGTGTCTCTGTGTGTCTGTGTCTGTGTATCTGTGTGTCTGTGTGTCTGTCTGTGTGTCTTTGCGTCTGTTCGTAAGTGTGCCTGAGCGTGTACGCCTTAGCGTATGTTTGCCTGAGCGTATGTGTGTTTGTGTGTCTGTGTGTCTGTGTGTCTGTGCGTCTGTGTGTCTGTGTGTCTGTGTGTCTGTGCGCTTGTGTGCCTGTGTGTCTGTGTCTGTGTGCATGTGTGTCTGTGTGTTAGTGTGTTTGTGTGTCAATGTGTCTGTGTGTCCGTGTGTCTGGGTCTGTGTCCGTTTGTCTGTGTGTCCGTCTGTCCGTGTGTCTGTGTGACTGGTATCTTAGTGTCTGTGCGTCTGGGCGCCTGTGCGTCTGTGTGTCAGTGTCTGTGTGTCTGTGTACATGTGTGTCTGTGTGTCGGTGTGTTTGTGTGTCAGTGTGTCTGTGTGTCCGAGTGTCTGTCTCCGTCTGCCCTTGTGTCCGGGTGTCTGTGTGTCCGTGTGTCAGTGTGACTGGTATCTTAGTGCCTGTGTGTCTGTGCGTCTGTGCGTCTGTGCGCCTGTGTGTCTGTGTGTGTCTGTGTGTCTGTGTGTCTGTGTATCCGTGTGCATGCGTGTCTGTATGCCAGTGTGTCCGTGTGTCCGGGTGTCCGTGTGTTCGTGTGTCCGTGTGTCGGTGTGTCCGTGTGTCTGTGTCTGTGTGACTGATGTCTGTGTGTCTGTGTCTGTGTGACTGTGTGTCTGTGTGCATGTGTGTCTGTGTGTCAGTGTTTCTGTGTGTCCGTCGTCTGTGTGTCCGTGTGTCCGGGTGTCCATGTGTCCGTGTGTCTGTGTGTCTGTGTGACTGGTGTCTGTGGGTCCGCGTGTCCGCTTGTGTGTGTGTGTGTGTGTGTGTGTGTGAGTGAGTGGGTGTGTGTTTGTGTCTGTGTGTCTGAGTCTATGTATGCGTCTCCCTCTGCGTCTACTACGAATGCTTATGCGCCTTTTTCTGCGTCTGCCTCTGAGTCTACTACGAATGCGGCTGCGTTTGCGTCTGCGCCTGCGCCTGCGCCCGTGTCCGCGTCTGCGTCTGCGTCTGCGTCTGCGTCTGCGTCTGCGTCTGCATCTGTGTCTGTGTTTGTTTGTGTTTGTGTATGAGGACAAACCCCTGAAGAAAACCTCATATAGGGTAGACGGTAACGGGACTCGAACCCGTTGCCCCCTGAACGCTAAATATGCCTTGTAACCATGTAACTCTACTAGCTTGGAGACCAAGGTGGAAGTACAGTGTCAATATGCATATTTAGAAGGAGCTTGGATTTTTCAGAATACGGCGATCATTCTCGGAAGTACTATAATAAGATAAGTGTACGAACTACAAAAAATGATATAATGGGATGCTAATTAAAAGTGTGTAATAATATGTGGTGCACCACTTACTCTAGTCTACTATTCACGTTAGTAATGAGCATGGCTTCATTCCTATAGCAGAGCATATAAACAGTTCCAACTGTATCTGGATCTCGGTCGTCGATGATATCATTTATTCCAGTTGCCCAACTGTACAATTGCATTTTCAAAAGTTTTTATGTCTGTGGCGAGTTTTGAACCGTGGTGCATGTTAAACCGTTTCGATAAAAGCACAGAATAAATACCAGGTATGACAATTGCAATCTACAAAGTGCAAAATAAAAGAAATAAAGTAATAATTTTTGTTAGGATAGTATTATTTAACCTCTTTCGCAATACATAATAAAAACAGATGACGTCCTTGAAACAATGATACTGATTAAGAAGTATCCTTATCCAGGTAATAATAGAACACAGTTACTTTATAATTTTAAATTTAAAATAGTGGCATTTCTGTATGTATGATTTATGCAGCTGTTTCTGAAATATTTGGAAAAAAAGCTTCCATAAATCTATAGGAAAACAAGGTTAAATGTAAAATCTCAAATCCGTAGGTCGTATCGTTTTGGTTGCATTGGATCCACACACACGCACGCGCGCTCACGCGATGCGGATGTGCAATGTAATGATGTATATACTTCGTATGTACTATTACTGCACTATTTTAGGTTTTTATAGTCATGTTACAATTTATGCCAAACTATAATTACGAAAGTTACCATTTAACTTAATTATTAATGATGATTGCAAATGTGGCTCTGTTCAACCTGAGATTAAAGTTGGCCATATTCAGGTCCTGTTCAATTTGAAATTGAAAATACAGTTAATTCAAATTTTTATTTGAAGTAATGACGTTATGCATTATCATTAGTTCGTCAGGATTAGTTCATTATGTCATTACCATTAACATTAATCGTGAACCAAACTAACAATAGATAATGAAAAATCATTAATTAGAATTCAGTACTTGACGTAAAATGGATAAATTAAAAAAAAAAGATTTTGTTAATCGCGTTTTACTAGGTATGAAATATTCGAAACTGTTTTGCTATGTCGTAATGTGTAGAATCCCAAAAAGGTGAAGTTTTGAAGTTCGATAATTTAAGAGTCCAGCTGAATAGCTGTGCTTCCAAAAGAAGTTTTCTTTTAGACTGCATAGAATAAAGAAATAAAGGGGTTATGCGAAATTCTCGTTTCTTTTATATTAAGAATATTGTTAATAACTGTTACTTTATTTTTGATAGGAATTTTGATCCGGACAAAATATATGTGTGGTTATATGCAAGAAATTTATTGAAATATTCCTTGACCAATGAGGAATTGTATTACTTACTCACTGGGCGAACGTTAGCGAGCCTCCTCATGGCTGAAATGTAACGTGTGCAACAAAATAATAAAACGTAACTATGCGACTTATGAATTAAAAAGATCGTTAGAAGCACGACACACTTACAACACTTACAACGGTATGTAAGTATTTTCTCAAACATGTTTACTACTGCGCACGACGTAACGTCCGAACCTCTTATTCAAATTGTTGTGATCTTGGCTTGTGACAGTTGTAATTGTAAAAAATGAGAAAAAGGAAAACCAATAAAGTACTTTCGATTTCCGAAAATTGGAAACATTTCTAAATAATTGATTGCTACATGCCGTCGTGAGGATAAAATTAGCCTAAAAAATGATATGTTAAATTAATGCGGTATTTAAATTTTTATCTTGCTCTTTAATTTGTTTAGTATGTGTTTGTTCTGAACATTCTCAAGACCGTTGTTTTGAAGTGCCTCTAAGGGAACGTCTTCTCAAACATACTTTTAAAAACTGCACACATTTGAAGCCTGATGTGTTACATACTTTAAAACTACCAGGTAAAAATGAAAAACAAAATAAAACAAAAACGGAGGAAAGATCAGAGCGTCCAAGAAAATGTTTCGAAAACTGTTAGCGTGTCTGAAGATACCTTCCCTGAAGCAGTTTTCGAAACAAATAATGTAGAAAAGAATGACAGCATTAGAGTTAAAAAAGTAAGCATCCTTAATCCGTGTATATTCATTTTTCTATATTTACATTATTCTAACTCAACTGTTACATAGGTTTCAGAGCACAAGAAGCTTAAAGAAATGTTGAAAACCACTGAAAATAAAATGCAATATTATAATGATATTTTATCCTCTGTTTTTACAGAGGGAAAATTAGAAGCTGCTTAGTACAATTAAATCGAAAAAAGTTTGTTGGATATTGTTGGATATTGCATCTGCTGTTTCATTAAGAAGTGTAAGTCCAACGGCATATTGTTGTCTGCAAGCACATAATTATCCCTTACATACTATGTCCACATTAAGAAACTGGGCATCAAGTTTTGAGGTAAACCAGGGAGTATTAAAAAGTGTTCTGCAGTTAATGGTAAAAAAAAAGTTCAGTAATATCGAACGGCTCTGTACTATATCATTCGATGAAATGTTTATCTCAAATTAAATAGAAACTGATAAAAAAGCAGAGCAAAAAGTAGGATCACACTAGTACTGTAAAACTGTTATTGTACGAAGCCTAACTGCACATAGGAAACAACCGATTTATTACCAGTGCGATCAACCAATGACGAGATATTCTTGAAAATATTATTTCCGAGTTATATAAATCAAACATTACTGTTGTGGGAATAGTTAGTGAAAGAAAAAAACCACCTTATAGACCCAGGTTTTGTATTACATAGTAGTGTAATTAATAAGGATTGTTTTGAAAGCTTATTTAACATTTCACCTTCTGAACTTACTTTTGTGCATACAATAACTCGACAACATCTTGAAGTGAAAGGATCTATGAGGCAAATGGCTAGACTTGCTGCTGAACTATTCGCAAATACTATCGCCAAAGCAATGTAGTACTATGGAGAATATGGTTTGATGCCTAACAATAGTTGAAACAGAGCTATTGACACAGTTCAGTCATTAAATGATTGGTTTGATTTTGTGAACTCTAGGTCCAATATGTAATAATAATTCTCCAACAAAAAATTAATTAGATAATGGTATTGAAAATAAAAAAAGGTTCTTAATAAAATGTCAAAAACGATAAATATAATGAGAATTGGGAAACACGAAAAACTTATTTCATTTCAAAAAGGAATATTGTTAAGAAACAGATGATTGGCAGAAATGTTTGATTATTTACAAGAAAGGTATAGTGTTGAATATATTTTAACATCTGGTCTTTACCTAGATGTCCTTGAAAATTTTTTCTTTTATTAAGGGTATGGGTGGAGCAAATGATCACCCTTCTCCACTAGACTTTAGATATCGTTTGCGATGGTTTACACTAGGTAAACAGTTGGCAGCAATCTTTACAGAAAATAGAAACACCGAGGAAAATAATGAAGAATTTTTGCTTAATATAACAGAATAATCTAGTAATGCCATCAAAAATAATACATTATCTAATGAAGACACTTGTTTAACACAAAACCTCCTTTCTTCACTTAAATAAATTGAAACTTCGCTGCAGCAGGATGACTGTGAAGATGAATTGTTTCCAATTTATTTGTGCAACCGCAATACTTGGACGACGAAGCTGTCGACGAAGAAATGCTGCGACTCGTAGAAAATCTTAAAGTTAAACAAAGAGTAAATGATGAATCTCTTAAATATATTTCAGAATATGTTATGCTTACAGGTACAAAGATAAATATTCGTTGGGTATTCCTACAAATAATTTACCACTTAATAATAAAATACCTGACTGGTAACAAGGACTTTTGATGGAACCAAGCAAAAAGTTATTTGAAGCAACTAAGAAACTTGATGTTGAGTTTTTCTCTATACATATAAACTCGTTATGTAATGGAAAAAAGATTTTCCTAACACTGGCATATACAAGAATGAACAAATTACAAAATATATCAATTCCATTTGAGGTGATTATGTGCCTAAGTAGGACAGGAACTTATATCAGGTTACGAGATCTTAATCGACGAACTAGTATATATATATATATATATATATATATATATATATATATATATATATATATATATATATATATATATATATTATGAAAACTAAAATAAAATGAAAAAGTGTGTACAAAATTTAATAATTTTATTGAAAGATTAAATCAAGTAAACTATGACATTGTTTGCCGTATGTGTCATTGACATTGTAGGCAACTGTAACAAATTAAAACATGCTGAACCATAAAAAAAATTAAAACACGGCTGTTAAAAAGCTTCAATTATGAACCTGATTTAATGTTTTAATTGACAGTTATAATGCAGGTATAATAAAAATAACATTTTCAACAACCAAGCACAAATTTGCGCTTCCAAGAGAAAGCGAAAATTTGCACTTTTCCGAGGAGTAAGCTTTTTTTTACTACGACAAAGTAACTAAAACGCTTGCTTAGTTACCATGGAAACCTTAATAAAAAAACTTCTAGTGTTTCTGCGACTTTCGACAAAAGTAGGCGCCGAGGGGTATTTGACAGATGTCGACAATTTTGTGACCAGCGCGAGATGTTAAGATCGTTCTCGAACAATAAGTATCTGGTGTGAAACACCAGACGACCTTCCAACCTATAAAATGGAATAATGTTAATAATTTTAATAACATTTTTTTTAGGATAATTACGCTAGCTCTTTTATAATAAGTTCATTACGAAAATAAGTAACATTCTTACAAAACCACATGGATTTTGCAATCTGAACTGTCAAATTTGAGGTTATCGATAATTATTAATTTTTTCCAAACATTTTTATAAAAACGCCGGTTGTAGAAAAAATCATGTGTACAATTCGAGCACAAAGTGACATTGCCGCTTTTGCGAGATAGCCAAGCTCCGCTAAGCGTCGCGCATCAAACTTCTCTCTTACAGCGGCGCTCTTAATGCACAAATAGCTATTTTTTTGCCTACGTTCTGTAATAGGCCATACGCAGGCCGCAAATCCGTAAACTATGCGTTTTCTGCCCTAGGTTAGCAAACATAATACTAAATTACAATTGGTAATCGCTATAGTGACGGAATTGGGAGAATATTCGACATAGTCGACATTTGACAAAATACAAAGCCTAATCGGGTTACAGTGTACGTGTACGCATCCGTTACTATGTCCGTATGTCCTTATAAACTACAAACTACATGTATAAATTATTATAAAGTCAACAAAATTCGAGTAATGAATAATTTTGCAACTGTATTTTTTAGGTTATATTAGTTACTGTCAATTGTCAGTGTTGCAAAATTAGTTTCAACAGGTACGAGATTTTAAAAAGTACGACAACTTAGTTTATTGATTTTAATCACAATTGTTCACATCGGCACAAAATATCTTGTGTATCACTCTGCCATAAAATGATTTGCGTTTACCCGTACTCGCAAACACCCATTTTATGGCCTTGTAATACAAATAATTATTAAATAATAAATATGTTTCTACTTCTGTTGCTTTTTTTTTTTATTATTTTAGCTTTGAAATGCTTACTATACCTTTGTGTATATAGCTATTTTATGAATGTTTGTTGATTTTGTACTTTATAAAAAATTAAGTCATTGTAGTAGTCCATCATTAATTAATCATTTTTTTGAATAGTAAAACTATTTGGTTTACACTGACATAAATCGATTATATATATATATATATATATATATATATATATATATATATATATATATATATATATATATACAGGGTGTTGCTTAATGATATGCGAATATTGAAGTGGATGAATCTAGACGAAAAAATAATTATAGTTTGCTTAATAAAGTACGGTCCTAAACTGTACCGTTACGGAAATATGGGGTGTCAAAGTTATACGAAAAATACGAAAATTAATTGATATCTTCTAAACCGCTAAACATTTTCCAGTGAAATGTAGTACGAAGCTAGAGTGCATGAAAGTGGATATTTTTCGATACGAAGTTAAATTCCAGCTTCAGTAGTGGCATGCGTACGGGCACTCACTTGGATATTTTTGAAGAAAAAAAATGATACGCCACTGATTTCTTGAAAAACAAAATTACATTTTAATTTCTCGTTAAATTTGAAAAATAAAAGCTCTCTTGATTTATGTTCCTACAATGTTCCGTTTGGGAGTAATAAAATAAAAACCGTTGTATTGTACGAGAAAATTAATTCAATGAATGAAATAACAATTTCGCAATAAGTCTAGTTGCCTTTCAAAGTGACACTTGCTTTTTCCATGTGACATTTTCTAGTTCAATTTAAGTCACTGTAAATTAACTTTTCCCATTGTTTTGTACAATTTTGTTATTAAAGATGACGTATACAATTGCTGAAATGGCTGTTATGCATTATGTGTATGGCCTCGCTGATGGCAATGGAGAAAAAGCCAGACGGATTTATCACCAGAGATATCCCAATCGTGCTTTACCAGATAGTCTCTCTTCTCGAAGATTCATCAGCGTCTTGTTGAAACTGGTAGTGTCCGAAGAGGTACATCTGAAGGTAGGCCTTTACGTGTAAGAACAACTGAAATTGAGGAAGCAGTCCTGCACGCAGTCGAAGAACAGGCTGAAACGAGTACAAGAAAGATAGCTACAAACTTGAATATTTGCCATCAAATTGTTTGAAAAATTTTAATGGATTATTTGTTATATCCATACCATATTTTGAGAGTACAGGCATTACTCCCGAGAGATTTTCCTAAGCGAGTAACTTTTTTTTCTTCAAAAATATCCAAGTGAGTGCCCGTACGCACGCCACTGCTGAAGCTGGAATTTACCTTCGTATCGAAAAATATCCACTTTCATGCACTCTAGCTTCGTACTAAATTTCACTGGAAAATGTTTAGCGGTTTAGAAGATATCAATTAATCTTCGGATTTTTCGTGTATCTTTGACACCCCGTATTTCCGTAACGATACATTAACTTCAATATTCGCATATCATTAAGGAACACCCTGTATATATATATATATATATATATATATATATATATAAACTTAAAAATATTTTAGCACCTACATGATGATTCGTAAAAGTAGGGGGGGTGTCAACTTTTTTATTTTAAACGTAACACCCTGTATATCATTGCATTTTTGGATAGCCTAAGTAATAAGCTTTTCAACGATGTATACATTTATGCATATAAAATGCAACGTTGCCAAGTTATTTAACAAAAATGTATTTTTTTCCTGAATGTAAAGTTAGCAATAAAAATTAATTCTTGGTTTATTATCTAAGTTGAGTCAAATTAGTTCAGGGTATAATTAAGGTAGGTATAGGCTTTGAAAACACGTAAACGTTTTATTGATATATTGAATAGGGGAGTGAGGGCTCCGTGTGAAACTTTAGCATATTCAACGTACATCAATTCTCTTATTTCAAATGGAGCACCCTGTATATTTGGATATGGGCGAATAGTACTCTTAAAGACCTATCTTTTATCTATATACATTGATAACGCTAACATTTATAGCTTTTAAAATATTTCCATTTTTTTAATTTTTTTATAATTATTTTATAACGTAAAGATCTAATAGAGTGTCATGATTGAAAAACAATAAAACAAAATTTTATTATGTTAATTAGGTGTATTTTAACTTTTTCACTACATTTGTATTTAGAAGAAAACTTGAATTAAGAGAAGTTGAGTCTAAATTTTAAAATGAAATATATGAAGAACGAATTAATTCAAATGATTTACATAATAAGGTAATTGTTTACTTGCTTCTAGAATTTATAAACAAAAATTTCCCGATGACCGTTGTCCAGATGAACGATTCTTGAAATTTTAAAAAGTAGATTTGAGGAAACAGGATCGATTGCATATAAAAAGAACAATTGTCCAAAACCTGTAAACAACGTGGAAACTCAACTAGTGCTATTCAAGAAAACCCTCAAATAAGTATTAGAGAAATTGCAGTGGAACATGATTTACAGAAATCAACAATACATAATATAATTAATGAATATAAATACCATCCATACAAGATCCAACTCCACCAGGCATTGGATGAACATGATTTTGAAAATAAATTAAATTACTGTTGTTGGGAATTGCAACTACATAATTTGTTTAATACAGTTATGAATAATTGTCACCATTACGCCATGGAAAATCCACATATAATTAGATAAAGAAACAATCAGCATTGATGGAGCCTCAATGTTTGGGCTGGTATTATTGGCAACGGATTATTAGGAGCCTATTTTCTGGTAAACAATTTAAATGCAGTAAATTATTTAAATTTATTGTGAACCAACGTGCTACCATGGATTGAAGAGAACATCACATTCGCTAATGAGGAAATATGGTTCCAAGAAGATGGCGCTCCTGCACATTCGGCTCGTGATGTGACGTAGTTTTTAAATCATCAATTTCCTGATCGTTGGATAGGTCGTTATAGGCCTATCAGGTGGCCAGCTAGATCACCCGATCTGACTTTCATGGACCATTTTTTATGGGGCTACATTAAGAATGAAGTTTATAGAACATCGCCGACTACTGCAGAAAATATGAGGGAAAGCATTCAACAAGCGTTTCGTAATTCAACCCAACAAATGTTGCATAATTTACAACATTCCTACAGTTTGAACCTTATTTATAATTACATATTTACCTTTGAACTTATTCGTTCAGAACAAAAACTTATAATAACTTATTTATAATTGTTTTAAGTGCACATTTGCATATGTTTGACTTACCTACTTCTTGTTCTTGTTAATTTTGTTTTTATTATTTCAATATTACATCATTTAGCTTGTTGTTAAAACTATTTAATAAAATTAATTATTACTGTTACTAAATTTGTGACTTGAAATCATGGCACTCCATTAAATCGTTACGTTATAAAATAATTATAGAAACATTAAAAACTATAAATTTTAGAGGTATCAATGTATTTAGATAAAAGTTAGGTCTTTAAGAGCACTTCGCCTATATCAAAACGGACAGGGTGTTCCACTTGAAATAAGAGAATTGATGTACGTTGAATATGCTAAAGTTTCACACGGAGCCTTCTTTCTCTTACTCAATATATCAATAAAACGTTTACATCTTTTCAAAGCCTATACCTATCTTAATTATATCTCTGAACTAATTTGTCTCAACTTAAATAATAAACCAAGAATAAATTTTTATTGCTAACCTTACATTCAGGAAAAAATACATTTTTGTTAAATAACTTGGCAACGTTCCATTTTATATGTACAAATGTATATACATCTTTGAAAATTCATTAGGCTATCCAAAAATGTAATGATACACAGGGTGTAAAATAAAAAAGTTGATACCCCCCCTACTTTTACGAATCACCCTGTAGGTGCTAAAAAATTTTTAAGTTGTGCACGTATTGGAACCATATAACTTTTGTATAAATCATTTTAATGAAAAATCAACAGCTAAGCCACAATCTTCAGTCGCGTGACGGTTTGGACACCCGATATATATATATATATATATATATATATATATATATATATATATATTGTTTAAAAAATATGATTTTTGACCAAAAAATAAGTAGCCCCCACCTTTAGCGACGCTCCTGTACAAGATATTAAAAATTTGTCTACATTATATTTTATGACCTAATCAAAGGTATTTTTGGTCTAAATTTCATTTGGGTATCTTAAACCGTTTCAGAGATAATTAAAAAAAAAAAGATTTTTGGGGCTACTTTTACAGGGCCATATCTTCTTAAGGGGGCGTTTTCGGACACATGTTTATTAACCAAATATATATATATATATATTGAGATGATTAGATAAGATTAAGACAGGGATTGGAGAGTTTAAACTGGAAATTTCTTTAGAACAATTTGAGATCAAGTGCGATATTGTTACGATACATTTAATTGATGTAATTTGGTATACGATTGCAAGAAAGTGTATTTGTTTTGGTTAAAACAGGCTTAATAAAATTTGTAGAATTTGGTTCAATCATAAAAAGCATTGTGCTACATAAAAACATGTCAGGAAGGTTAAATAAAGTTATTTCTGTAAGTACGATTAAGTACTTAGTTTTGTTTCATTAAAGTACAGTTCATTAAAAGTATTTTGGCATTTGGATGTTTTACAGGTGTTTAACACATAGTGTAGAGTTATGTTTATATTAGGGACATATTATAAGTAAGATAAAATGCAGGAAAAATGTTAAAATTCGAGAAAAGGTTACAATACGAACATAATTTAATCGTTACTCACAATATAAATGCAAGTGGATGTGCGATAAACAAAGTGGTGCATAGTAAACATTAAGAACATTGTACAGAACAATTTTACATAAAGAAATTTTTTTATGTCAGATTTTTGAAGAAATGTGTTAGACAATATGGTTTATTAAAGTGACTTAAATTTAGACAATACAAGCAAGGTGAACATTGAATACGATAAAGACAGATTTTATAAGTTATATGGATAACATTTTGGTTAATTGAACGTTTTAAACGCAAATTATTTGTATATTTAAAATAAAGTTAGGTTAAGTTTTAAATTTAAGGTTTTTTACAAATTTATAGTTCTTTTAGATTAATATGAATTTAAAATGATTTGTTAATGTGATTAATAGGAGGTTTTCCTCATTTCCATACAGTAATTTAACTTATACAAGTCATTTGAACATAAATTTTGTGAAATGGGGTTGACTACAAATTTCTTATGTTAAACAGAATTTTCCTCTAAATTTAAGATTTTGGACATATTATAAATGTTTTCTAATACAAATTTTCGTTCAGATCACAAATATGTAGTTAACTTAAGTGTAGATAGTAAAATTTTTTAGATATAAGCAATTTCAGTTTGGAATAAGTCAATTCGTAGAATATTTAAGAGAGTTATACCAAGTTTGGTATCAAATTGTGCAGAATTTAGCACAGATTTCATTTCTGTTTTTAAAATTTAAATCAATAGCTTTATAAAAAAGTTATAGCATAATTTATGATTTAGTTAAGTTTTCGAGTTTATTCTGACCAATCATACACTTGGTTACATTATTTGGATTTCTAAAAAAAAAATGAAAATGTGGTAACTAGCAGAAGGGTATATAAGGAATTGCTCCTGAGCAGAATCTCTCTCTATATTTTTCTATTTCATCCAGTTGTTTTGCAAAGTTTAAAAAAGTGTAGTGTTTGTGTTTAACAAGTGAGTTATTTAACCATAATTATTATCGGGAGATTTTAATACAAGTTTAACGAAGAGACGAGAAGTTCAGAAACAATTGTTTTTAACCTACATTTGTTAAAATAAAGTTAGGTTACCGATATTTGTCCATGTTCGTAAAGCTTATTACGAATTAAAGTTCACAGTTGTTACGATTAATGTTTGACGATTTTAAAAAAAGTTCGTTTGTTTAATTTAATGTGTAATCATTTTTTCTTCCAACTGGTATTTCATTCCTGCTGCCACATTTTAAAAATTAATATTCCATTCGGATGCTAAAAAGAAGTGATAATAATTTAAAATTTCTACAATCTTAAAACATTACATAAACCGATAAGTTTGGAAACATCTTAAAACAATTAAATAAATATTATTATCAATAAATTTTGTGGTTGAGTGAAACTTTTAAGCATATAATAAACATATTTACCACAACGAAGCAACCATCAATCCGAGGGCCAGTGTGAAATTATTGGACGTATAGCAGCAGCGAACTTGGTGGATCAATAACTTCGATCATCAATTGGAAAAAGCTTACATGAATAATTGGAACCAGCTGTATGAAAACATCCATTTGCAGATAGGATTATGCACATGTGAGTTAATTTTTAATCTTAACCCTGCATTTATTATTTTTATGTATAGGTGTAAATGTTTATGCAATAGTTGTTCAAACATCTCCAAAATAAGTAGAAATTTAGTTTTATTTCCAAATTTTAATTTCAATTATCCAGTTAAAATCACAATTTTAAGAAGTCATAATTTAACAAATCTGACAGTTTGGTACTTGAGTTCATTGAATTCGCAACGCATGCGTTATGGTACAAATTTTAATAAGGCACATTCAACATATAGGATCTTTGATATAACGTGGAATCCACATAATATTGAACCAGTTAATAATTCCCTTCAAATCAGAACCCTAACCCCAAAAGAGATATGAGCTAGTACGGTGCACAAGTAAAATCTTATATTTTAATATCCATTTCAAATTAGAACTCTATCCCTAACAGAAATTTTTAATAACTACCCTCATCAAAGATTTAAATTTATTTTATCCCCATTTTGCTATTTGAGATATTCTAGCCATTTCAATATATATATATATATATATATATATATATATATATATATATATATAGTATATAATAAAAACAATAATAATTAATTGGTCATAAGCTTTGTGACATTTACGCAAAATAAATAATTTTTCACGTTTGAAAATGTGTTATATCTATTTAGAAACCCAATTTTGGTGCGCACGTGACTTTGACCCGTATTTACTGTTTACTTTGACCGAGAGCAACATAATTATGGATATGAAATGGGTTCGACCTACAACCGGATCTTGAACAAGTGAAGGAATACCTAATCGTCGCTTTATCCACAATCGTAGTGAAGAACATAAACTGGGGGTTAACCCATCAATCTTTCTTTACGTTTAAAATTTAACCCGTACGTCGTAAGATCACCGGTTTCCAGAAATTACGCTGTTTCAAAATAAGTTGTGTAAGTTTAATATGAAACTTCAAATATAAGGAAAAACATCCATATGTTTCATTTTGTATACAATTTATAGTGTGTAACAATACATAATATATAGGTGAGATATAAGCTAAGTTAAGGAACTTGCTTATAGATGGCGCTCAATAATGTGTACTTAATTTTTTAATGCATTGCGCATATTAAAAAAATATTATTAATTTTATTAAATACATAAATAAAATACCTACCTCCAGTAGGATTTGAACGGTTACACCCCGATTTAGCGGTTCCCGATTCAGCGGGAATTCTTAATTTTAATTAAGATACTTATTTTTTGGGTATTAAATTTGTTTATTTATTTTTATATATATATATATATATATATATATATATATATATATATATATATATATATATATATAATCTTCCTCAATGAATGGTAACAGCTTTAAGAATTAGTTGAGATGTCAAAATAAATTTACGAAATATGAAAACGCAAATATAAGGCTGCTATTAATATAACAGTTTGATAAACCTATAAATCCAACTATGGAATCAATTTTATTCTAGTACAGAATAGCTAGACCTTTAATAAATTAAACATTATTAAACTGACTTGAAGATGACAATTCAGAACACCATTTAACGGACGAAAGCTAACAATGAAAAATGTTATAATCAAAAAACAAATTTAACTACAATCAAGTTATGATGTAAGTATAAAATTGTGAATTATTGAACTTTGTATATATATTTTTAGTACCTATCAACCGTGATATTTATAGGTAAAAATCACGGTTGATATGTATAATATAAGAATTGAACCAAGAATATTATTGATAGAATTGGAACAATTGTATTGTTTAATTTGCAATTTTAATTAGCTGTAACATTATTTGACTCTTATTTATAGTTTCAATCGACTTAGGTCAGTGCTAATAATTAAAAATATTTTCTTTATGTTAAGTTTGGAAATATACACATAGACCAACCTTAATTTATGTAACTTACAACAAGAAATAAATTCCAGATTGCGTGATAATTAATTGCAAAGTTGAAATTTTAGCGTATTTGGTAGGTAGAATACAAGTTTAAGCAATTGATTAAACTTGTATGCCATCATTAACTAATTATGTTTGGTTTATACTTTTTATCATATATAACCATTTTTTGTTGAGCAGAAAAGTGTTTACTACACGATTCCGTATGTTAAATATTTATTACAAATTTTATACATTTTATATTTAACAAAATCACTACAAGCTAATGGGTGCTCACTTAAATGTTTTAATAATGGTATTACACCTGTTAGACATAACAGGGAAAACTGGTGTTTAAAGGTGCTGATTTTCTTCCTTTTATAATTAATGTTACAGATAGAATTGAAACAAGTCTAATAAATGATGGGATTAGGGCTGTTCTTAAACCTACAAGAAAGATTAAAAAAGATTTAAGGTCACCTAAAGATCTTTTAATTCCATTGTCATCTTCCAGTGCGTACGTTATCTTATTCTTGTGGATAAGTATAGATTGGAACCACAAAATGAAGCTTTAATACTAGACGTAAACAGTGATTGCGATTTTGTAGAATAGGTCAACCGAAGAACCGTATCACAGCTTGTTTTACATAATTTCATTCATGATATTGAATTTGATAGTATAGTAATATTGTCAAGACAAATGCGTTACGTTCGTTTACAACGTGAAGCTATTAAGATATACAAATATCCAAATAAATTCAACGTGCAAGAAGAAAATCTCGGGTTAAATAGGTTTTGACATAATGGTATTTCTTAATTCTAACTTTTGATATGTTCATGTTTTTTGTTGTGCTTTTTTGGTACCTTGAAGTGAATGCTTTACAAATTAAATATGTTGTTACCACAGCACTATAATAATTTCACATATGTAGTTAAAATGAAAAACACATGAAACGTACACATTGTGTTTTCGGCGTACAATAACAATTACAATTATTGATAACCGAGAACTATTTCTTTGTTATATTTTCAAATTTGTTCTTTCTTTAGTAAAATAAAATTGGGTTCCATGCGTTTCTCAAACTGTTATATTAACGGCACGCTTACATTTGCCTATTTATATTTCATAAATTTATTTTGACATGGCAATTAATTCCTAAAGCTGTTACCATTTACTGATGACTGATGACTGATAACTGTGTTTGCAATCAAAACGTTTAAACTTATGCAAAAGATGAATAAAAAGTACATGATTTAATACCCAAAAGATAAATATTTTAGTTGTGTGTGATAATCGTGAAAGTTTACATTTTCATACTCGTAGTTTTAGACCAAACCTTACACATCGATATACAGTTCGACGGACGCTTGATGGTTTCCCATGTATGAAATGGCTTGTAATGTTGCCATGCGTTTTAAATGGAGTAATTAGTTTGACGAGTGGATTTTATAGCAGTTAATGTATTTAAGGCCATTCCATAAAATTTGTCTGGTAAGTCTGCTGAATAAGAAAATATTTAAACTATATTCACAGTAAAAACAGACATAGACCGAGACCGCATTAAAGTACATGACAATCGTGCTTTTAAATATAAATAAAGCAAGAATTAGTTATTTTTGTGATTTCATAGCTACTATTATATCCAAACTAATTAATTTAACCTTTTAATTTGGTTAAAAGGTTTAGAATAATAATTATATCAAACCAATATTAATTAAAATATGAATAATTCAAATTTGTTTAATGTGTTACCATAATGTAAAATTGTAGACTTTAAAGTCGACTAAATGAAAAAGTATGCAATATATCGTAAAGCCGGTTTTTATATTCATAACCTGCGTAAAATTCTACGTATTGTGAAAGGAGGTGATAAATTACAAAAATTAAAAGAGTTCGTTTTAATAATTTATTAAAACCCCAATAATTTTATGGTCGATCTTAAACTACTCTCATTAATTCCGGCTGTTAAATGGTTAGAAATGAAGTGGCTGTGGCCATGTAACCAGCCGGCCTATAACATCGCAGATTTCAACCAATCACGTGCTAGTGAAGCGGCGATCATGCATTGTTGTTTACAAATAGTCGTTGAAGCTTGTATCTGAATAGAGTTTAAAAGAGTAAAACAATGTAAAACGTTCAACAACGTTCTATCGAGCTTCACCACTGCATAATTATAGGAATACTTCGTTGGCTTACAAGTTCAATAACATTAGATAAGATGCGACGGTGTCAATTTTTTTTACATGAATATTATCAGCCTTGACTTATTTTGAAAATAACTTTGAAGCACACAAATTGAGTGTGTTACCTGTTTTTCTTCCTGCAGCTACCAGAGCACTATTTAGCTCCATGTTCTATTTATATTTTTATTCAGTGGTAGTACGCGTGCGCCAATAAGTAAAATACCAAATATTAATTCCGACAAGTTATCATTGCAACTGAAGCATCCGTAAAGATTCCGAAAGCGATGCTTTTGCAAATTGTAGAATTCTACGCAGGTTTAAAACAACATATTTCAAATATTTCCTTCTTAGATTAATTTGATTAATTAATATTTTCATGCAACAATATACCCTGGGTTGCGATGAGATTCCTTGTTATATTGCACCCGTTGCGGGTGGTAAGAGTACAAACTTTGTTCACGTAAAACCCTCCAAATTGTCAGATGACATGACTTAATTGCATACGTATCACTGTAGAGGTCTTTGATTTTTTAAGGTCAGAGTGTTGCGAGTGAATTTGGATGGTGGGTATATTGCTAAAATAATTGCACTTGAATATATATATATATATATATATATATATATATATATATATATATGCGCCTGCGTCTGCGTCTGCGTCTGCGTCTGCGTGTGCGTGTGCGTGTGCGGCATGTGCGGCGTGTGTGGCGTGTGCGGCGTGTGCGTGTGCGCGTGCGCGTGCACGTGGGTGTGTGTGTGCGTGTGCGTGTGCGTGTGCGTGTGCGTGTGCGTGTGTGTGTGTGTGTGTGCGTGTGCGTGTGCGTGTGCGTGTGCGTGTGCGTGTGCGTGTGTGTATTCGGCGGAACTTATGGCTTTTCCATAATGGTTGTCCGGCTCACTAAAGCAGAACTATTCGTACTTTTTTAGATAACCATTACCGAGAGCGATGGATCGGAAGAGGCGGTCCGGTTGCTTGGCCAGCAAGGTCTGCAGATTTAAATCCTTGCGATTTTTGTGTTTGGGATGTCGAAAATCAATGATTTATTCTCAACCAATAGAAACACGCGATAAGATTTGCAGCAGAATTCAGGATGCCTGCGACGAATTTAGGAACTATAGGGGAATTTTTGCAAAAATTCGTCAATCTTTACATAAACGAACAAATTTGTGCATAGAAACGGGTGGTCGTCATGTGGAGCATCTTTTGTAGATTAGTTTTGTTTCATGCTTTCAGTTGTCATTTTGAATTTTTTTATTATTAATTGTGTCAGCAACATTTTTTTTGTATTAAAAACGATTATTTTTTACCCGAGTATATTTCTTAGTTTCTAAAGCAATATTAATTTATGACATGAGCGCAGTTTGACGTTCACGAAATTGTTATTTTGTTTATTTTCCATAGCCATCTTTCATAATTGCAAATGAATTCGTTAGTTAATTTTATAAAAGTATGATTAAAGCATGAAAAGTTAAAATCGATTTATTTCGAAAACGGTGCATCGTAGCGACTTCAGACAAGAGTCATTCTTTTATGAAAAATTGGAAATTTTTTAAATTTTATGTTAAAATTGCGAAATTTTGAAAAACAATAAACTTATGAATAACAATGTCCAATGCCCCGCCCAAACGAGACGCTTATGAGTACAGCTAAAAAATCATATTCACACGATACGATTGGGCATATTTCGCATATTCCACTAAATAAATGTACAGAACGCTATCATTTAAAGGGAAACCATTTTGAAGATATTTGAATTAAACCGATGTTAGGACGCCATCTTACAAGAGCTCCGGCTCTCTTATGAGGTATTTTTGTATTAAGGTTTTCTTTTGTAAAAAGAGTTTGTAGAACCCTAGAAGTCCGATTCCGAAATTCCTAGCGGTGAGAGCGCATCGCAGATTTTCGTAGGAGTCTGCAGCTGCCAAATTTTCTAATTTTTCCAAATAACTCGTAAAAGAAAAATTTAGACATGACCTTAACATAAAGTGGCCTTTAAATTCGTACAGCTTTGGAAAAAAAATTCCTTAGTAAAAACGGCCAAGGAAAATCGCTGGAAATAACTTTCAAGTTTCTAGCTTTACCACTAGAAGGCATAATCTTTATAGAAAAATTTAAAAACAATTTTTTTATAAAATATGTCCAATTATAGTAAATATTAAATAAGTAAATTACAATGATGCATAATTTCTGCACAAATTGTGTTAAATACTTTTTTCTCTATTTTTTCAAATAAAGGGCGGGAAGAGTGGGAATGTTTGTATGAATACATGCCTATAACCGATTTTAACGAAATTATTCTCATTCGAAAAGGCGTAGATGAACCAACCACATCTATTATAAAACAATTGCATTTAGTTTTAATTGTCGTACATAAAAAAATAATTGAAATTTGTGTATGTTACAATTTTTAAATTCTAAGTATTGTAAATTACAATGAAAACTGATTAAATTCGTAACAAAATGGCGCAAACTGCATGTCGATATCTTTTGTCTAACTCGAGATATAAGTAAAAACACCTAAACATACGAGTAGAAAGGAGACACCCTCCCCTCCACTTTTTTTACGTCAGAATCCCAACCCACTCGGACACCTTCCCCACTACTTTTACTCGCCCACGTGTGAGATCGTGTTTTTGACCCCTATTATTGGCGGCTTCTTTTCGGAGGCCTTTATCAACCCTTGATAGAGTCTAATTATAGTCTTTTTGACAGCAATTTTTTTGTCGGCCTTATTTTATGGTTTCTTTTTGGGGACCTTTTTCAACCCTTGATGAAATTTTCAACCCTTTTTGTTTGTATTAAGTCCCTTTTTGCTGGTCGTTTTTGTCGGCCCTTTTTGTACTTGCTCACGGGAGAAGCGTATTTAGGTCTTGAGCTTAGTGTTGGACTTGGGTTGGTCTTGGACTTGTGGTTGGTTTTGTTTTGGGGTGGGGGAAGGCTAAGGGTGACTGTTATTTTTGGATAAGTATTGGCCATTTTTGACTCGGTGATTGGAGGGCTAGCATTCTGATTGGGGTGAAATTTGAAACAAGGAAACCCTAATCTTATAAGACAAGTGTAGGCCTTCGCCCCCTGTCGTTACTCCTGGTTGGAAATGGTATTTGTTTTTGTAGGTTACAACTGGTAATTTGAAGTTGTATTCTAATAAGGAGACCCTATTGCTATCTTGTAAGACAGGTGTATGAATTTGTGTTAGGGTTTGATCTTGCGTGGGGAATTTGAATGGCAGTAAAATTTAATTATAGAATACTTATTTTTTATCATAATTGAAAAATCCTCAGTGAGTTATAAAAAATTACTAACATTCAGATTATGAAACAAAAAATTTTATTAAGTTAATTAATTACATAACAGTTATTACAATATTGTTTTCTAAATAAATATTGCTTTAGCTGCATTGATTGCATTGAAATATGTTTAATATCCATCCGATCGTTAAATTGTCGCATATTGTACACCTTAATATTTTTAAAGAAACTTGTTACGTATAGATTAGATGCGTTTTATAGCTGTAATTAAAAATCTGTACAAGTAAATAAAATAAATAAAAGGTTAAAAGCACTTACCAACTCTGTATTGAAAGAACATTTTTGAGGGACTGATTCACGAGTGATACCCGTTTTCTGTTAGCACTAAAACAACTTTCTATGTTTCACGTTTATGAATAGTTGATGTAAAACTAGCTATTGATTTCCCCATAATTAATTTTTAGAGTGTAAATATACAAACAACCTAATTATCTTTATCACATTTACTGCAACTCGTATTTACCTTTCCCTTAAAGTAATTAATAACAAATCGGTTTGAACAAAATATTATATGTTGGCCACACATACGCAAATTGTTTTTATAAAAAACCTGATTAAATGTTTGGAAAGTAATAAGTACATGTTTAAATTCCACAACAATATGTAGTTAGAAACCACTGTTCATGTTTACTTTTAGCTAATTACTGTGGAATTACATAATCCTGTTAAATTTAATAGTCTAAAAATCGATTACCAATATCGAATGGGTAACATAATTTCTTTTAAAAAACACTAAATCATAAATGTTATAACACGATTTTTTAAAAAAACACACATGCTAGATTAAAAGACAGAAAAACAATAGGCTCATCTGATATTACGCAACTCTTAATTAAAAATATATACTATTGTATTTCAATTTTAAGGTTAACTGCATCTTTTATAAGGAGACATTCAGTTCTTGTTCTTAAATGTTTTTAATTATACTCATTTTAAGGTGTTAAATAATATAAGGAATAAAAATGTGAATTTATTTGGAAGTTACCATCAACATAATAATAACCAAAAACCTATTGGTCACCTCTGCTACATGACCGCTAACAAGGCGCGACGCGACGGTAGTAATGGTAAAGCATCTATGTTTATCTTTTACGATTTGGGGTGCATACAAGAGAAGGTGTGTGAGGGAACGAATGACAGATTTCTGCATGAGCCCAATGTATGCGTGGCCGCGAATGTTTGTTCCGTTTGTATCCGCTCCGCTGATAATCTGGATGAGCGATGCTCGACGTGTAGCGAAAGAGTGCACATTTTCGGGGGAGATCCTGTTCAATCATTTCTAGAGTATGTTGCCGAGAGAACGCGAAAATTTAAAGTTACATGCATCGCGAATAACATGAAGGGGTAGGATGGATGTTTTGTGCCTAGATGCATGTTAACTGCTAATAACCGGTGGAGATCCAAAGTCATCACCAACGGTTTAAAACTAATTTCCATTCAATGCGACGATATTAGGTTTATTGACTCCCTTATTTTCATTTCATCACCACTCTCGGCATTTCCGAAAGCTTTCGATTTCCCCGAGTCCAAGGGTTATTTTCTCTTTCTCTTCAACACATCCGAGAATCGGAATTACGAGGGTCCATTGCCACCACTTGAATATTATTGTGCAGATCAAATGTCTGAGAAAGAGAGGCAAAAACTTTTAGATTGGCATGTGACCCAGAGTGATCATGTTTTTAAGATGAGTGAGGAGATTGGGAAATATTGCCTAATGAATGTTAAGATTCTCGTTAAAGGTTGTATTCGTTTCTGGTCCACCTTCACGACCCAAAATAAAGTCGACCCGCTTGAGGAGGCTACCACTATTGCTAGGGCTTGCAATAGTGTTTCGTAGGCTTTCCTCAAAGAGAACACAATAGGACTCATTACAAGAGGTGGTTATATACGTGCCGACAATCAATCAAAGGTCGTAATATAGTGGTTAAGTTGGGTTGAACATTCACAGCAAGTGATCATACAGCACGCAGGGAAAGGTCGTGAGTTTAGTATACCTGAAGGTGTTGAGGTCGACGGTTATTGTGCGGAATCAAATATCGTTTACTAGTCTCAGGGGTGTTATTGGCACGGTTGCGATGAATGTTTCCCCAACCAGGTTAATGTTGATCCTAAGCTAGGTGCAAATACATCCATGTTTTCCGGTGGCACGACCTCAATTTCTACGCGAGCGCGGGTATAATCTAGTGGAAATGCGTGAATGAATTTTAAAAAACAAATACTTGCAAATGATGAGTTGAGACCGTTTATACAGAATCTAGGTAACCAAGATGACGAACCTTTAAAACCACGAGACGCATTTTACGGTGGTCGCACGAATGCTAGTAAACTGTGTCATGAATGTGATGGCATTAACGAGAAAATCATGTATTGTGACGTATGCTCGTTATACCCTTATGTAAATAAATACTGTAAATATCCTGTAGGTCATCCAAAAATTCATGTAGGTTTAGACTGTAAGAACATTTCGTTGGACACGGTGTAGGGTTTAATTAAATGTCGAGTGCTACCGCCCTCTAATCTCTATCATCCTGTTTTACCCCTAAAAATGCATGACAAGCTGATGTTTTTGTTATGTAGAACTTGTGGCGTTGAGCTAAATGAAGGGGAATGCGAGCATAGTGAAACCGAGCGCAGTTTCGTAGGAACGTTTGTAGCTGACGAGCTGCGTAAGGCTATCTCTAAAAATTATAAAGTGTTGGAAGTTTTCGAGATTTGGGAGTATGACGTAACCGCTTATAATAAAGCGACGAAACAGGGTGGGTTATTTAGCGGATACATCGATAATTTCTTAAAACTCAAGCAGGAATGTTCAGGGTGGCCTAGCCATTGCACGTCAGAAGCCGAGAAGTCGACCTACGTAACAGAATATTACGAGAAAGAGGGGATTGAACTAGACGCTAATAATTTAAGAAAAATCCAGGTTTAAGCTACTTGGCCAAACTGATGCTGTATCCGAGACAAAGGACTTTTTCAACCTGTTTACGGATCCTCTGGTTCAAGTGATAGACCGAAGGGTGAAGGTGAATCACAAAAACCTATGAATGTGTCCATAGCCGCTTACACGACAGCTCATGCGCGTTTAGAACTATATAGTTAGCTGGAGAAACTAGACCGCCGCGTTCTGTATTATGATACAGACATATTTGTAGCGAAACCCGACGACTGGAATCCAACTTGCGGAGATTTCCTTGGCCAGTTGTTACGGTGAAAGAAGTTATACAGCCGAATTTGTTAGCGCTGGACCGAAAAACTACAGCTATAATGTGTTTTCAACCAGTGAACAGACAATTAAATCGGTGTGTAAAGTGTTATAAACTTTGAAGTGATGAAAGATATTGTGCTTAGTAATAGTAAAGACTCTCTTTTTATATATAATGATAGAAAAATAGTTAGAGATAGGTGCTACAATTTATTAAGTAGACCTGAATCTAAACAATACAGAATAAGTTATTCTAAGCGACGGAAAATTGAAAATTTTGATACTCTTCCATTTGGGTATAAGGAATGAATAAAAGGATATAAAGAAAGAATTATTTTATTTATAGACTAGATTATGTAGACTTGCGTGTCTGCGTGTTCTCGTTTTTTCGTTTTTTCATGTTTGCGTGTTTGTGTCTGCGAATTTTCGTTTTCGTTTTTTGTGTTTGCGAATTTTCGTTTTTTCGTGTTTGCGAGCTTGTGTGTGCGAATTTTCGTTTTGGATTTTGGTGTTTGCGAATTTTCGTTTTTATCGTGTTTGCGAATTTGTGTATTTGCGATTTTCGTTTTCGTTTTTTCGTGTTTGCGAGTTTGTATGTTTGCGATTTTTCGTTCTTTTCGTGTTTGCGAATTTGTGTATTTGCGATTTTCGTTTTCGTTTTTTCGTTTTTCGTGTTTGCGAATTTTCGTTTTTATCGTGTTTGCGAATTTGTGTATTAGCGATTTTCGTTTTCGTTTTTTCGTGTTTGCGAGTTTGTATGTTTGCGAATTTTCGTTCTTTTCGTGTTTGCGAATTTGTGTATTTGCGATTTTCGTTTTGGTTTTTTCGTTTTTCGTGTTTGCGAATTTTTCGTTTTCGTTCTTCGTGTTTGCGACTTTTCGTGTTTACGAATTTTTTGATTTTCGTTTTTCGTGTCTGCGAGTTTGTGTGTTTGCGATTTTTCGTTTTCGTTTTTTGTGTTTGCGAATTTTCGTTTTCGTTTTTGGTGTTTGCGAATTTGTGTGTTTGCGAATTTTCGTTTTTTTCGTGCTTGCGAATTTGTGTATTTGCGATTTTCGTTTTCGTTTTTCGTGTTTGCGAATTTTCGTTTTTTCGTTTTTCGTGTTTGCGAATTTTTCGTTTTCGTTCTTCGTGTTTGCGATTTTTCGTGAGTAGTTAGGATAGGGCCGGTGCTGGACCAGTTCAAGGTCACTCGCCCCCTGGTGGTGAAAAACGTAAGCTTTTGGAGCTCTTTCAAGGTGAAAGTTTAAGCGGTAAATTTAAAATGTTGGTTGCAAGGTAATCATAAATCTAAAAATAGTTTTCAAGGCCAGAGGTTATTGACCTGCGGTGGTGTCACATTACATTTCTTAGAAATACAAAAAGGTCAAGGTGAAAAGCTAAAAATAGAAGTTGCAAGGTAATCATAAATCTAAAAATAGTTTTCAAGGTCAAAGGTTACTGACCTACGTGGTGTCATATTACATTTCTTAGAAATATAAAAAGGTCAAGGTGAAAAGCTAAAAATAGAAGTTGCAAGGTAATCATAAATCTAAAAATAGTTTTCAAGGTCAAAGGTTATTGACCTACGGTGGTGTCATATTACATTTCTTAGAAATATAAAAAGGTCAAGGTGAAAAGCTAAAAATAGAAATTGCAAGGTAATCATAAATCTAAGAATAGAACCACCAGGGGGCGAGTGACCTTGAACTGGTCCAGCACCGGCCCTATCCTAACTACTCACGAAAAATCGCAAACACGAAGAACGAAAACGAAAAATTCGCAAACACGAAAAACGAAAAAACGAAAATTCGCAAACACGAAACACGAAAACGAAAATCGCAAATACACAAATTCGCAAGCACGAAAAAAACGAAAATTCGCAAACACACAAATTCGCAAACACCAAAAACGAAAACGAAAATTCGCAAACACAAAAAACGAAAACGAAAAATCGCAAACACACAAACTCGCAGACACGAAAAACGAAAATCAAAAAATTCGTAAACACGAAAAGTCGCAAACACGAAGAACGAAAACGAAAAATTCGCAAACACGAAAAACGAAAAAACGAAAACGAAAATCGCAAATACACAAATTTGCAAACACGAAAAGAACGAAAATTCGCAAACATACAAACTCGCAAACACGAAAAAACGAAAACGAAAATCGCAAATACACAAATTCGCAAACACGATAAAAACGAAAATTCGCAAACACGAAAAACGAAAAAACGCAAACACCAAAAACCAAAACGAAAATTCGCAAACACACAAGCTCGCAAACACGAAAAAACGAAAATTCGCAAACACAAAAAACGAAAACTACTTTCGCGTTTACGTATTTTTTGATTTTCGTTTTTCGTGTTTGCGATTTTCGATTGCATAATTTTGAGCATATTGAAAATATGCTCTTAAGTACCCCTAACAGGATTTTACGGTCTAAACAGGGTGAACAAGGTTTCTTGATTTATTTGAGATTGATCTGCTTAATTAATTAATTAATTTGTTGTGTGTGTGTGTGTGTGTGTGTGTGTGTGTGTGTGTGTGTGTGTGTGTGCGTGCGTGTGTGTGTGTGTGTGTATGTGTGTGTGTGTATATGTGTGTGAGAAAGCGTCAAAAGAGATAGAGAGAGGGAGAGAGAGAGAGAGAGAGACAGGTGTGCATGGTCAACTTAGTCAGACCCTAACACAAGTGCTGGCTTACATATTAACATTAAGGCTCCCTTACAAGAATACAAATTTCTTATGACGGAGGGGCGAAGGCCTACATCTGTCTTATAAGATTAGGTTGGAACGCACATACAATTACACCAAGGGGCCACGATAGGCGCCAAGCTCTACACTTGTCTTATAAGGTTAGGGTCCCCATACTATTTCCAGCCAGGGGCGAAGGCCCGAGAACAAGTTGCGAAGCCCTACACGTGTCTTACAAGCTAGCATTAGACCTCCTTATTAAAATACAACTTTAAATTACCAGTCATAACCTACAAAAACAAATACCATTTCCAACCAGGGGTAAAGACAGGGGGCGAAGGCTTCCACTTGTCTTATAAGATTAGGGTTTCCTTGTTTCAAATTTCACCCTAATCAGAATGCTAGCCCTCCAATCACCGGGTCAAAAATGGCCTATAATTATCCAAAAATAACCGTCACCCTTAACCTTCCCCCCACCCCAAGTCCAAGACCAACCCCAAGTCCAAGACCAACCCAAGTCCAACACCAAGCTCAAGACCTAAATACGCTTCTAACATGAGCAAGTACAAAAAGGGCCGACAAAAACGACCAGCAAAAAGGTACTTAATACAAACAAAAAGGGTTGAAAATTTCATCAAGGGTTGAAAAAGGTCTCCAAAAAGAACCCATAAAATAAGGCCGGCAAAAAATTGCTGTCCAAAAGACCATAATTAGGGTTGAAATTTCTATCAAGGGTTGAAAAAGGCCTCCGAAAAGAAGCCGCCAATAATAGGGGTGAAAAACACGGTCTCACACGTGGGCGAGTAAAAGTAGTGGGGAAGGTCTTTTTAAGAAGTAGAATATAACTCGAATATAACTTTTCTTAATTAGATATAAATATTACTAATATCAGTAAATATTCAGCATTAATTCATAATGAGTATATCAAATGCCGAATTATATGACATGATTGGAGTTTATTTCGAATGCCATCAAAATGCTGCTATCGCCTCACGTATATATGCCATAAGATATCCTGACAGGAGGCATTATGGCAAAGAAGTATTTAAAAGAAAGGCAAGAAGATTAAGAGAAACTGGCACCTTTCATCGTCCTTGTTATAAACGACGTGGTGTAGGTGTGACCGAAGATAATGTAATCAATGTTCTTGCTTTAGTTCAACCGAATTGACATATAAGTAGTCAGCAAATCTCTACTTTATTTAATTAAACATACCAAAAACTACCGTTCTAAGGATTTTGAAGCATAACAGGTAGGTTTCTTATAATATTACGAACTGCACGTTTCAGTTTGAGAATTGTAATCCTCTTTAAATTTTAGATTCAACTGTTTTATTTTCAAATTGCGATAAAAACGGCAACATGGCACTTTCATCATTTCATTCATTCCTTAAAAATATTTGTTTTGCTATGTTTTTTATACTGCATCCTTATCGTGCAGTTCTCCACCAAGCTTTACATGAAAGGGATTTCGATGGAAGGCTGGATTATTGCACTTGGATGCTAGGTATGCTGGAAGAACAACCGTATATCATATCAAATATTTTGTGGACAGACGAAGCCACCCCTAGTAGTGCGGGTGGTGTTAATCTGCATAATATGCATTATTGGGCTGAAGAAAATCCGCCTTGGATGGACGTAGTGCAGGTTCAAGGTAGGTGGAGTCTTAATGTTTGGTGTGGTATAGTTGATGGAAAAATCATAGGACCATATTTCTTTGAAGAAACTTTAAATGGCGATACATATTTAAATTTTTTGGAAAATGAATTGCCTATTTTATTAGAAGATATTTTCTTACAAACAAGAAGAGATCTGATATTTCAGCATAATGAGTGTCCTACGCACTCTTCCAGGCGAGTTAGAGATTATTTGAATTTAAGATGGCCATATAAATGGATTGGAAGGGGAAGTATATTTCCATGGGCAGCTAGATCTCCAGGCTTAACATGTCTAGACCTTTAGCTATGGGGAAGATTTGAAGGAGTTAGTCTTTCAAACTCGACCAATCACGCGACAAGACATTATAAACGCAATAAACAGTATATCCATAGCTGAGATTGAAGCAGTTGCTATGTGTACCCGCGACAGATTACGTCTTTGTGTGGACAATGATAGAAACCATTTTGAACATTTAATTGGACATTAAGTTTTAATGTGTGTGATCCTTTCATATATTTTGTTATTTTAAGTTATAATACATAGTGAGCCAATACTAGTTACCTTATGTTTATGCGTTTTTACTTATATCTTGAGTTAGACAAAAGATATGCGGTTTGCGCCATTTTGTTACGAATTTAATCAGTTTCCGTTGTAATTTACCAAATGGTGTTTCCATTTAAAAATTGTAACATAGACAAATTTTAATTTTTTTATTCGAAAGTGCCCCCATCTACGACAATTAAAACTAAATGCAATAGTTTTATAGTAGATGTAATTGGTTCATCTACGTCCTTTCGAATGAGAACAATTTCGTTAAAATAGGTTGATCCAAACCAAAGTTATACGCATTTATTCATACAAGCATTACCACTCTCCACCACCCTTTATTTGAAAAAATAGAGAAAAAAGTATTTAACAAAATTTATACATTCAAATTTACTTTAATACCCATTATGATTGGACATATTTTATAACAAAAATTGTTTTTAAATTTTTCTCTAGCGGTAAAGGTAGAAACTTGAATGTTATTTCCAACGATTTTCCTTGGCCGTTTTTACTAAGGAATTTTTTCCCCAAAGCTGTACGATAAACAGTTCCTGAGATATAGCCGGAGGATCTGCTTATTGATCCACCCGGTACTGTTTGTAACAAAATAATTAAACATAACGTTGTGGTTTATGCATTAAGAAACTGGTTAAGAGTATGCAACGACTTTGGGCAGCACCCATTGGTTGAACTTGCATTTTAATTATGACCGTATGTGCAAAATTATTAGGAGTATGGAATGGGTTTAGACCCTATCCACTTGCAACTTTTTTGCCTCATGGTGGCTAGATGACTAGACCTACACGCTCTCAGTGGAATCCATTCAAATTATTAGTCCAGATCGACAGGGAAATGCCACCTGCCCTGCACCTGTTGATCAAGTTTTGTGTAACATCATGAAAAATTCTACTTCCCTAGATGTGTTGGCTGTTGTTGCAACAGAACAATATTGCAATATAATTTTTTCCACATACCCAGATCAATTTTATGAAATTGTGACGGGCCAAATTATCACCTTCAGATAATCCTTGAGGCTCAGAAAATATGATAAAGCGTTGACGAAGAACTAGGAATGGCCAGAATCGATTCGATTCATAATCGAATTGATCTTTTCAGTCCGATGCATCGAAACAATCGAATCGATTCAGTAGATATGGATCGATCCAACTTTCCGATTCTCTAATGCTAAAATTCTCTAATCAAATAGGTAGGTGACAGGTGCTGTTTAAGTATCTGTTCTCTTTACCCCTTAGGTATCCGGACAAACGGTGACGAAAAATGAAATTTAGCAATATTATTTAGTAGTGCTGCGCCGCCTATTAGTTATACCTACAATTACAACCAAAGATTTACACCCGATTTGAATGATGTATTATAGATTTCTGTTTTTTTTTTTATAGGAAATAAAATAGTTTGCCTTCTTTAGTTTGGGGGCAATGGTTTATAGAAATTAGATATAAAGACAACATTTACATCAATTGGGGTTTGAATCTTGATAGCGTAGTTTGTTAGCGCGGTACTCTAGCAAAGTACAGGTCGTAGGTTCAAATCCTACTCGAGTTAAACTTTTTATTTATGTATTTAATAAAATTAACATTAATTTTTAATTACATATTTACCTTTGAACTTATTCGATCATAACAAAACTTATAATAAATTAATTAGATATAAACTTTATGTGTATTTTCTGGATTTTGTTTCAAAATGTACGTTTTTATTATATGGTATGAATGTTGAGTGGTATGACTAAAAATGTCTTCTGGAATACATTAAACAAGTAATAACAATACCTCATACCTCTATAAAAAAAGTGCCAAAGACAAAACAAGATAGAAAATGTGAGTATGTTCAATTTATGTACGTTCGTTATTTTTGTTATAAAAATTTAAGAAGAAAAACAGTAAAACATGTGTGTTTATTTTGAATGAACATATACAAATTAATTTTTAATCATCCGATTTTTTTTGTGAATCGATTCATCCTATCCGATTATTGCACTGAATCGATTTATTATAGCATATTGGACATCCCTACGAAAACTCATCTACCAGATGTGTTCTTCAAACCATCCAAATCTTAAACAAGTCATTTCATCGAGAAGCGTATTTTCGCACATAAACCGGGGGTTAATCCATTGATCTATTTTTGTTTAAATAATTAACCGGTATTTGAAATCTTACGTCGTAAGACCACCGGTTTCCAAAAATTATGATTGTATATTTTTTGTTAATTAACGTTAAAAATGTGCATATGTTCGACTTGGTCTGCAATGTATATATTAATTATGTAAAAGTATACAATATGTGAGATATAAGCTAATTCAATCGAATTGCTTATAGAGGGCGCTCATAACTATGTATCTACACATTTTTTTCTTTCTTAAATGCACTGTGCTTATATTTAATATTTTTAAAATGCTGTAGATTATAGTATACAGAGGAAATCCTTGTCTCATACTTATATACAGGGTGTATATTTAGAAAATACTCAATACTTAACGCTCTATAGTTGGTATAGGGATTAGCAAACCTTCTTTTCCTGAAAAGAAAGTTGTATTTTTCTTTATTTATGCCAAGGTGTAAAAAACAATATGTTTTGAAAATGGTTTCAGTTACCTACCTAATATTTGACGTAATTGTCACTTTTGTTCGAACATGTATTATAACAAAATGGCGCCGGTATAATAACTATGTGGTTAAATATTGCAGAATTAATCCATAATATTTTTTTATTGTATTAATTAAAAAAAAAATAAAAAAATTGTTGTTGCATCTTAAACATGAATGACCGTTTGGTAGTTTAAGGACAACTATTGAATCTACTGCGTTAAGTTTTACAAGATGCAACATTCTTCATAGGTTAAATGTGGGAGCGTTGTCCCAATAGGCGATAAAAGAACTCCTAATCATTATTATTCTGAAACCCTTTAAAGATTAGTTGAAACGTAGCCTTTAACATAGGTGTACGTATTTTATTTTTTAAGAGTAGTGAGAGGCGTGCGGTTAAATTCGAAAAGCAGCTACACTTGGCTTGGTACATAAAAACCTATCAATAGTTTTTAAATAATGAATCTAGTTTTCAGGTTCAATTATTTGTGCATGAGAATTTGGACATGAGACTGTAATCTAAAACTCTCAAAGGAACATTAATATAATGGAAGTATTTTTACGATTTTCAAGCCTGACCCACATATGTGGCTCAGGATGGAAAACACACGTAAAATTGTTATTAACTTTTAAAATGGCTCACTTTTGTGGGAATCTACATAATGTAGTTCCGAAGTTTCAAACATGGTAGCGTTATAAGCCTTGCGGTGTATACCATCAACCCTGAACCAGATTCTGTCATCAGTACTATGAATAAACAATATGAATGTTCATTACGTGTGTGTAATTATATTTAATTTTTGTTCCACATATTTCCACAGTATTGTAGTTTCAAAAATATAAAAAAAAAATGTTTGGAACCATAAAACTGAAATTAATAAAATAAAAAAAAATAAAAACCGAACTAAGGCACATATACAACGTCATTGATGGTATTGAGTGACGTAAACGTTAAAAATGGCGAACAGCCGCCATTTTGTAAAATAATTTTTAATAGGATCATATGATGAGTACCTCATTTGAAAACTCGTTTCAAATCCTTTTCAACGACATCAACAACATTAAAATATTACTACTGATTTATGAGTTTCAACTCAAAAACCTCAAAACGTTAATTGGCGTTTTTGGGCCGAATGAATCAGTCGTAATATTTTAATGTTGTTGATGTTGTGGAAAAGGACTTGAAACGAGCTTTCAAATGAGGCATTTCTTGCCATATGATCCCATTTAAAATTATTTTA
The DNA here is from genome assembly GCA_036346205.1 of Vesta saturnalis. NCBI lineage: Eukaryota > Metazoa > Arthropoda > Insecta > Coleoptera > Lampyridae > Vesta > Vesta saturnalis. The sequence goes on along the minus strand of JARFJB010002549.1, from coordinate 195,486 downwards.
AATAATGGCGGCTTTTCGCCATTTTTAATGAACATGTCACTGAATACCATCAAAAACGTTGTATATGTGCCTTATTTCGGTTTAACAAAATTTTATTAATTTCAGTTTAATTGTCCATATAATAGGTTGGGGGTGTGGGGATTTTAGACGGGTACAGTATACTAGGTATAAATAGGTACATGAGTTCCACAAGATGTTGATTTCTATATACGACACTAGCTAAATTTAGGTTAAATATTGCATAATTAAATTAAAATTTAAAAAACCGATTTGCTAGTGAAATAGGTAATTCGTGACAAGATCATTTATGTTTCTATTAAATCAAATTTGATTTTGAAATGCAGTTGATTGTATCTATCTATATGTTAGAAAAAATTTTAGTTTTAGATCGTAATAAACAACAACCGTTTTCACGCGCCTCTTTAAGGTTTAATAAAATTTGTTGCAATTTTAATTCCCCCAAACTCAATTTAATAATCTAGTCAGCCTTTGATGTTCAATCCAAATTGTTAATATCGTAGTAAATTTGAATAAACTAATGAAATACTTCTTGCCCTACCATATTTAAGTGAAACACTATCTCTACTTTACTTAGATTGAACTAATTATGCGGAAATAGACTTCAAATCAACGTTTCGTTCTATTCTAATTCTTATTTTGATTTCTTTTCTACTGAACGCAGCACCATTACACCATGAACTCGATGGGATTGAGCTTTAGCTTGTGCAGAAGCTTCATAAGTAACTTTTCCCAAAAGTAACTAATAAGTATTTTCTTGAGGTAGATACCCCTCTTCATCACCTTTGTGGGGGATTAAAATTTTCTTTTTTTTTATAATGTTAGATATTTAAATACTAAGTGCCATAAAAATGTTATTTGTAGCCGTAACATTTCTAAAGTAAAACAGCATTTCTCATTAACGAAATACTGCTGTGGGTCGCTCATATAATTTGGTTCCGATTGTAATCAATGAACTCAAATTTTACAAATGCCTGTCCAATCTTCGTGGGGTGGTCAACAAACTCCAAAATTCATGTTCGAATATAATTTATGCTAGACACTTTGCACCATGATACGCGTTTGGGAGAAACTTTCTTGGGCGTTAGACGGCTTATGGTTAATAATAGCCGGCATCTCTTATATTGTCGTTCCTTGATCTGTGTTCTTTTAAAGATGTACGAAATTATCCTTTTTTTTTCTTTTCAAGATAGTCCCTAATAATATCTAAACACTTGTTCAGTGGCGGCACAAGCTTTTGGGTGCCATCTATAAAGATCTCTGTCACTCGGTTCATTTAACAGTCAGTAACAGTTTTTTTGTCACCATTATAATCATTTTAATGAGGCTTTGTCATTGGTGAAGTACCTGTTTCGACGAATTTCCTCATAAACCATTTATGTCAATTGCTCATTTATAACATTATGACGTGCGAATAGTTTTTCATCATGAACATTTACCCTTCCTTCGTTAAAAAGTCTACGCCACTTACGCACATAGTGATCATTCATTACATCTTCCCCATTAAATTCAACGAGTTGATGAATAGCAGCAAAACGAACCCTTTTCCCGTTTAAATACCCAAGTACAGATCGTACTTCACAATCGTTCATTTCAATCATTTTTTTCGAACGAAACTATTCAATAAAGATAATTATATAAAGTGTAATATCTCCTTCCCATTCCTACAAGGTGTAGGTACTAGTTGTAAATATAAATGAAATCTTTCTCGAGAATATCGGGACGAACGGTTAGCTAGAACAATAACATTAAACAGTGTCAAGCTTCATCCTAGAATAGATCCCAGAATACCAAAGAGTTATAAATCATGTTATTAATGAAATAGTGTCGTTTTTTTTTGCATGGAAGCGACAAACAGAAATCACGATAAAACGGGCTGGTTTAAACGAAGATGCTGTAAACGTGCCATTTTCAAAATATTGTGTTAAATAAAGACGGGCAACAAAATACGACCTTTTAAAATCCGACTTAAGTCTGTAGATCAGACAACTCACACATGTGCGATTGATTTCAGTGTAGATTAATTATCAAACAACGGAAAGTCGTAAAAGTATTAAACATTTATTTTAAGTGTGGTTATTTCAAAATGCTGATGTTTTGATTAACATAAAATAATTATAAAGGTAGTTTGCATTAATTCTTTTACATTTAATATTTTCATAAAGGTAGGTTTTGGAAACAAATGCGATATGTAACTAACAACTAGTCTTTATCATCCTCTTCATCGTGGAGAAAAATTGTAAGAAGTCATTCTCACACCGTTTTCAACTAAAACTCAAAAATAACTGAGCATTTTAAAGTACTTGTTTTGAAATAACAAATGTGGTACATAATTTCATGCTAATGCATCCCCCATTATGTGAGTCATATCTTTAATCTGCAAGTAATTAGATAATAGTGTAATGAGTACTGTCTAAACTTATACAAATTTTCTTGGAATTTCGAACGATCCTCGCTATCCTGTACAATGTATTATCTGCTTCAGTAAAGATGACGTTTGTATTAATTTAATCTCAAAAAATTTGTAGGTAACTAACAAAGATAGAGCTGTCTCTTCATTTCTTATTAAATGATATTCTAAATATATTTACATAAATTTAAAACAAAAACGTGATAATAACGTCACAAACGGTTTATCTACTGAAATTTGAAACAGATTAAATTGACGTTAACAAACACCACTTGGTTTGATCAAAAAAACTTGCACGTTACTTAGACACATACTTAGATATTAAATTACTTAATTTTTTCTCTTTGTGTGTATTAGTAGGTCATAATTTACACAATTACAAGTATATTTTTTAAGATTTTTTATACGAACATAAGAAACTGAAAAGTAAATATATTTTACAGATCTTTTAGTGTAGGCCTTTGATAAGTATGCCACAGACATGTTGCTGTCAAGATGATTTATTACTCTTTGATGTTCTGCGACCTGCTTTAGCTGCTTGATAACTCATTGCGTGTGTTAATATTTAGGTTAATTCAATAAATAAGTGAATTAGGTTAGTGTGGTTTTTGTGAATTAGATTCAGGTGAAGCACTAATATGTGGAAAAATATATTTAATTATTATTTGTTTAAAATATTTATTTTTTTATCCGAACTAGCCTCAGTATCTCAAATGGGGATAGGGTTCAATTGTATTTAAACTTTAATTGTTGGCAATTTAAAATCATTAATAACATTTAACCTACTAAATCCTGTAAATTATTATAACTGCATTTATATAGTAAACGGGTAATTATTGAAAATTTTATTATACACATGGAAATGTTTACGTCAAATAATTTGTAAATTGTACTAAATGGTTTCTGTGTGAAACAGACTTTAGTTGAATCTGCACAATAACGCATGCGTTGCATTCTAACTGACTTTATCAAATGCAGCCTGTCAAAAATTTCAATAAATGATCTACAAAATGTGAGTACAATTTTGTTTTGTTCAAAATAAAATTAAAATGGTGATAATTACACCGGTTCATTCACTTTACAGATATTTATAACATGTTGTCGCACAAACATTTATACATAAACAACCAAAACAAAAATACAGGATATCAGAAGAATAATCAATGCAATAATGGGTTATAATAGTAAAATTTCACTGTTGCTGCATTTTCCAAAGGATGTATTCATTAAACTGGTTCCATATTAAAATATTGGACGTAGAATTCTTCGAATGTGATGATGGCGTTGCTTTGCTGTTCACAATCGTGCTGATTAATTTTCCATACATTATCAAAATCCAAATTACTGCTGAACGACTCCTCCTCGTGGTAAATATGATGTAACGTAATATTGCTCAAATATTTTTCGATAAGCACTTTATTTTAAATTGTATGTTTAGATGTTGGTTTAAATATTTACAAAATTTTTCGGATTTAAAATTGTTTTATTTGATTGCACCTTTATTTTAGATGCCGTTATGGAATTCAATTTATTTAATACTCTGCGTCACTTCCAAGAAAAATAAACATCAAATCCAAAATAATTGCATGAATTTATTCACATAAAAAAAACACATCAACCGATATTTGAACACGAATACAAAACAATTATATTATAATCGACACTTATTATCGGTAACCTAATTTTTAAATTTTGTTATAGGTTAAAACAATTGTTTGTGAGATCTCGATTCTTCGTTGATCGCGTTTCAAAAGCCGAAAATGTAAACGAAACATGTAACTTACATGTTAACACCAACACTATTAACACTATGACTTATTTGTCACAAAAAACAGAAAACATCAGAGAGTGAGAAATCAGAAGCAATTCCTGTTATACTTTTCATTTGGATACCAAATTGTCAACTTTTTTTCTGCATTACATACAAAAAATCCAAGCATCTGATTGGTCTAAACAAAATTGTTAACTTAACTAAAATACAAATTATATTATAACAAGTCTGATTTGCTTTTTGGATACAGATTTGGAATCAGGGCAAGATTGCGCATAAAAAGACACCCCAAGCCGTATTTCGTTTCGAAGCTTTGCATTTTGACAATTTAGAATCTAAATTTACCTATATCTAACAAAATCTATATTCTACGCCTAAACTAATTACATATTCGGAATCTACATGAAAAACTATATCAGAATACAATTATTTCAAATCATTTAACTTAATTTTAACAGAAATTCCCTTTTCATATTCATAGGTAGTTAACCCAACTTTTCTAAATTTCATGTTCTTATTACATGTATATTGTAAATATCTTTATGAAAACGAGAGAAACCTACTAATATGTGCTATTATAATTTATTTTAAACTTAACTTCTCCTAAAAACACTAAAAATTTGCAAAATTCTTAAATATAGTACTTAACCTAACTTAATGTATTTTTACTTGTAACTTGCGTTTAAAACGTCTAAATCACTTGAAATGTTAATTTATCCTGTTCTTATAACTGTCTTTAACACAAACACTGTTTACTTTTAGTCCATAGTTCATAATTTTGTCATCTCATAAATCCATATTGTTTAACACATTCATGTAAATTTTGTATATAAAATGTAATTTTATATTAAATATCATATTGTAGAAATGTTGTTTATGTTCTTATCAATGTTTCTACATCACTACCACTTCTCCTGTACTCTTTACACACTTTGTCTGTGAAATATAAATATATAGTGTTCGCACCATAACCCTTTTTTAAAGTTTATATAGCTCCTGCATTGTACCTATATCTATACATGCTCTACATATTAGAATTAACCTACATCATGTGATTAATACCTGTAAGTGTTTAAACTGCTCAAATATATTGATCAAAATGTAAAATTACTGAAATAGGTTCACCGAATCTAATTGTACCCACAAATATCAATCGTTTTGACCTCCCTCACACACTGCTGGTATAGCTCAATTGCTTTTATGAATAAAACAAACTCGTGCACATCCCACAAAACTTGTTTTGTTAAATCGAAACCATATTTTCCCTCTCGTCTACTAATTTTCTTATTAAAATGAACTGTACACATTCTCAAACCTATTTAAATTTGAACACTATAAAGAACATAAGCTAGACAACTTTAGCCCCTGTATTATGAATACTTCTAACCATCTCAAAAGAAATATATATATATATATATATATATATATATATATATATATATATATATATATATACATAGCACAGTTAGTTAGTGCGGTACTATAGCAAAGTACACGTCGTAGGATCAAATCCTACTCGAGGAAGCAAACTTTTTATTTATCAATTTTATAAAATTAATAATAATTTTTAATTACATATCTACATTTGAACTTATTCGTTCATAACAAAAATAATAATTTAATGTTACTCAAGTTGCTTTGGTATATGTGAACCGTTCTATACTGCAGGCTCACATTCCATTAATATAAGTAATTTGATTGTAATCTCATTATATTTAGAATTTACATCAATAATTCTACATACTTAAAGTCAAAATTTGCATCGATTGGGGCTTGTATCTCGGTAGCACAGTTGGTTAGTGCGGTATCGTAGGTTTAAATCGTACTCGAAGTAAGCTTTTTATTCGTATATATATATATATATATATATATATATATATATATATACACAGTATGTCCCCGGATCGACCTTAAAAGAGGGAAAATTCTCTTATTTTTGATTTCTCAGAAAATTTCGTTCTTGCTGATTTGCCCTGCTTGTTTTCAAACCCCCGAAACACAAATTACTTGCTATTTAACTCAAACGGTTCTCGAGATAATATCATTTTTTTTGAAAAATTCGAGCTTTTCGTAATTTTTTGAAGTAAATTGATTTGTTTCAAAGGAAAAATAAAATTGGTCTCACAAGTTTTAATTAATAAATTTGACAATTGATGGTAAAATGAAATGAAATTCTCAAAAAACTGAACTATTAATTTTCTATTCGAATAATGCTCCTCCTTTTTCCGCACAGATTTCAATGCGAGCTCTGAATTCATTGAAACTGCGCGTCATTTCTTCGATTGAAAGGGACTGGACAGCATTCCGTATCCTATTTTTCAATTGCTCTTCATCATTGTCTAATGGCTCACCGTACATAATTTGTTTTAAACGACCCCACAGATAAAAGTCCATTATTGTGAGATCAGGACTTCTCGGCGGCCATAAAATGGGACCATCTCTTCCTATCCAATTATCATGGAACTTTGTATTGAGCCAATGGCGAACAGTACCGGCATAATGAGCAGGGCACCCATCGTGCTGGAAGAACATTTCAATTTGGTAGTTCAATGGCAATTCATCCAGTTTATCAGTTAAAAAATTTTGCAACATTTCCAAATATGAATAACGGTTTAAATTTTGATCAAAAAAATATGGGCCAATAATTCCATGGTACGAAACCGCACACCACACATTAACTTTTTTCAAACATTGTCTGCGACTAGCAATGCGGAAGTTTGGATTCGTCCTACTCCGGTAACGGCAATGTTGGGAGGAAACGACTCCGTTAGTTGAAAAGGTCGATTTATCGGAGAACATTATGCGTTTATGAAAATTTGAATCTTCCAAAACTCTATTGCCCATTTCCAAACAAAAATCCAGACGTTTGACTTCATCACCGTTCCCTAAAGTTTGCCTAAATTGCGGCTTAAATGGTAAAATTTTGTTCTCCTTGAAGATTCTTTGTAAATGAGATTTACCTATCCCAATTCGTAGTGCCCTCCTTCTTAAAGACAACCTTGGAACTTCTTTGGCTTCTTTAGGTTTAAAACCGAGCTTGTTTGAAGGAATGTAGTTACCAAGTTTTTTGCTCCGGCATTCGAAATGGCAACCTCCGGGTATTTTTGGTTGAATTTTCTGATAACAACTAGGTAGCACTCTTCCCCAGTTCCGTAACATTGAATTAGATAAATTCTTTGTTGTAAAGTCAACATTATAGCATACAATTCAAATTAGCATGAATTAATTTGCAGTTCAACAGAATTATCACATTTGACAATTTATGTCAGTGGTGTTTTTCAATGAAATCCGCCTACTAAAGTTACTTCTAAAAATTAAGAAAAATGATATTATCTCGAGAACCGTACGAGTAAAATAGAAAGTAATTTGTGTTTCGGGGGTTTGAAAACAAGCAGGGCAAATCATCAAGAATGAAATTTTCTGAGAAATCAAAAATAAGAGAGTTTTCCCTCTTTTAAAGTCGATCCGGGGACATACTGTATATATATATATATATATATATATATATATATATATATATATATATATATATTGAGATGATTAAAAGTAGGCATAATAAAGGGGGTAGAGTTTATTGAGTTTGAATTTCTATATAGTAGGCAAGTTAGATAAATTTATGGAAGTATACAGTTCGTTTTCGATGAAGAAATAGTACTAGTGCAAAATTATGGTTTTGATGTGACAAAATAGGCTTTGTGGGGTTTGCACATGTTTATTATTTTCATAAAAGCATTGAGCTATACCAGTAGCATGTGAGAAAGGTCAACATGATTAATATTAATGGGTACGATTAGTTTCGTGTATCATATTTATGTAATTTCGCATTTTATTCAGTGAATTGTGCATTTTGAACACATATCAGATATTGATCACATGGAGTATGATAATTATAATATGTAGAATGTATAGTATTAGGTACAATGCATAAACCATTTAAAATATGAAAGAAAGGGTATGATACTAACATAGTATATTTGTAATTCAAAGACAAAGTATATAAAACGTGTATAAGAAGTGATAGTGACTTAAAAACATAAATAAGTACACGAACAACAATTGTGCAGAGTGATATTTAATATAAAATTACAAATTCTATACAAAAATTGACAAAATAGTTAAACAATGTGAAAATGTGAAATGACAAAATTAAGAACTATGGAGTACAAGTAAACAGTATTGATGTTAGAGACAAATATAAGAACACATTTTATGAACATTTCAAGTGTTATAGACAGTTGTTATACAAATTAAAAGTAAATTTATAGTAAGTTAGGTTAAGTATTATTTGTAAGAATTTCACAAAATTATGGTTTTTATAGGGTAAGATAAGTTTAAAATAAATTATAAAAACAATTAATAGTAAGTTTCCCTCATTTCAATAAGGAATTTAACTATAAATATGTAACATAAACATAAAATTAGAAAAGTTAGGTTAACTACCTAAATTTTAAATGTTAAGGTAGAAGTTTTGTAAAACTTAAATAAAATGGGTTGAAATAAATGTATTCTGATACAGTTTTTTGTGTGGAATTTGAATATGTAATTATTTTAGTTGTAGGATGTAAGATTTTTTTTGATATTAATAAATTTAGATTATAAGTTGTCAGATTGAAATTTATCGAAGCAAAATAGGGGTTGTGAGATGTCTTTTTATGCGTAATTTTGTCCTGATTCCAAATCTGTAATTAAAAATCAAACCCGAATTGTATTAAAAAAGATATAGCATAATTTATGTTTTAGTTAAGTTTACAATTATGATTAGACCAATCAGAAGCTAGAATCTTTTGTGTGTAAGGTAGAAAAAAATTGAAAATTTGGTATCTAGGAGAAATGTAAACATTATCGGAATTGAAACGCGATCGACGTAGAATTGAGAGATCAGAAACGATTGTTTTAACCTATAACTAAAGTTAAAAATAAGGTTACCGATCACAATTGTTCGATAAAATTGTAATGGTTCCGTTTTTCAAGATCGTGTGTAAACATCGGGTGATATGCAATTTCTTTTGTATGTTAATAAATTCTTCAATTATCTTGGATTCGATATTTATTTTGTTGTTAGTGATTACTATCATAAAATAAATTTTCACTTCAATATCGGAATCTAAAATAAAGGTGCAAGTGAATACAAAATCTATATGAATTTAAAATACAAAATTAAACCCGAGAAATTATTTAATAAATAATACATTTTAAAATTAACACAAATAAAATAAAGTGCTTGCTTATAAGTATTTGAGCATTAAGTACATCATATTTACCACATGAAGAACAGCCAACAGTTATTTGATTGGATGAAATTATTGAATGTTAAGCAGCATATATGGGACAGCAAGGCAGTATCACCGATTTATGGAAGGAAGTCTACGTCCCATGTTTATTGTGGACCAACCCAAAATGAACATTGTTTGGAATTTGCAGCAACACATGTTAGTTGTATTTCGCTTTCATAAACCTTTTGCATTAATTATATTTTGTTTTGATGTCCTGCATTCATTTTTTTTAAATAATGTATAAATGTTTGTACGAATTGACGTGTCAATATCTGAAAAGTAAATGATTCAGCGTTATATTAAAATTAAGAAGTTTACCTCAAACAAAATTAAAATTGTGCTCAATAATTTAGATTAATTGCAGAAATTTTTGACAGGCTACATTTATTTCAGTATTAAGTGCGCAACGCATGCATATTTTGTGCAGATCTCAACAAAGTTGGTTTCACATTGTAACTGTTTATTATAAAATACAATTTGATCATTTACATGAATAATCACAGATTATTTCCATATTTATTACTCACTTGCTCGCCATTTAAATAAAAATAATCAAATTGACATCACAATATGTTTTTTAGAGAAAAAAAACTATTAATTGAATTAAATTAAATGAAGATCAAAATGTACGCCAACGACAGGAAATTGAAATGAGAATACATAAGTTTAAGGACACAAGCAAGAAACTTGGGCTTGCATCACTCAGATGCTGCGAATTTTAAAAAATCACAAGTTTCGCTCCTATAAATTCCAATATCATCAAGAGTCGCGTGAACCTGACTTGGAGAGAATGAGTGCATTTTGCTTGAAAATGTTGAATAACTGTAACCAAGATAGTGAGTTTTTTAATAATATTCTTTGTACTGATGAATGCAGATTCACACTTGATAATGAACCAAACGAGAGCGTTTCTTGCAGTTACAGGAAGAGGACATAGGTGAGGCTGTGGCTCAAGTTGCTAGAAACAATAAAGAGATGTGGTTCCAGATGTAGAGTTAAGTACATTTTTTAGACTTGTATTTAAATAGTGACATTGACAACAATCCTTTCCCGCAAATGTTTATGTTATGAACGTCAGTGCGATATCGAATTTTTTGGCTGAAGTGTTTAGAAGAACCTATAACGAGTGAAACAATTAGTTTGACTGTTTGTATTCGTTGAGGAGTAACTGTGCCTTTATAAATATGGCACAAATACAACATCACAATAATGAAACTGTAAAAGTACCAACGGTTCACATAATAGTTTTTTCTATATGAATTACGTAAAGTATTTTTTGTTGCAAAATACTTAGTTTCTCGTGTGTAAAAGAACGTTTACAAAAGGTTGAGATTTATTTCTTAAAGTCCCTAATGCATCAAAAAACTTTTTTAAATGTTTATGATACCTGTATTCATAAAAAGATGGGATTCAGTCGCTTTCAAAATTGGTGTTATCTAAATTTTGACTGAAACTTGAAGTGACTTCAATCTGAATTTTATAAATTAACATACACTTTCTCCTTTTTTTCTAGAGAAAAAATCCAGTAACATTTAGCAAATTCGATGCAGAAAAGACAACAAAAAAAAGTAAAACCGAAATTTTATCAATGAAGAATTTCAACAAGACTAACATTTTTCAACGATCTACCAGCTCTACCACAAAGAACTCGGTTAACAAACTCGTCTTAGATTACATAATTGAAGAGATGAGGCCTATTTGTACAGTCGAAAAACCCGCATTTATTAGGTTAGTAGAAGGCAAAAAACCTTGTGACCGAAAAACGCTCAAGAGTAAATTAGAAGAAGAGAAATCAGCAGTTATTGGTGCTGTAATAGAAGAATTAAATAAAATTAAAATACGTCTGTACAACTGCAGATGTTTGGAGCACCAATAACAAAAGTTATCTTGGTATGACTGTACACTTTATCGATAGTAATAGCTTCCAACGTAAATCTTTTGCATTAAGCTGTAGGCGATTTAAATTTACACACACATTTGACAGAATTGCGGAATTAATAAGTGAAATTCATAACGAATACAAATTAAATCTCGGTAAAATTTCAGGAACGGTAACAGATAACGCAAGCAACTTTAATAAAGCTTTTAACGTATTTACTGCTTCTATATGTAATAAGAGCAGCGATAGCGAATTAACAGAGTTGCAAAATCAAAATGATGTAGATGTTGAATCATTACCTGCTTTTGATACTGACAGTACTTACGTGCTTATGCCCGAACATTTTAAGTGTTGTTCGCATACACTCAGCCTTGTAATTACGATAGATGCAGCTAAAGCATTTGAAAACATAAGGTATAAAAAATGTACGATACTGTTTTGGGAAAGCTTATTCTTTATGGAATTTAGTGAGTAGGTCAACTAAGGCGTCGGATCAGTTAGAAAATGTTTGCGGTGTCAAATTGAAAGTTCCTTGTCCTACTCGTTGGAATTCCATGTATGACGCATGTGTTAAACTAATTAATATTGAAGCAAAATTAAGTGATGTTTGTAAGTTATTAAAATTATACGTGTTCCAACTGTCAGATTTTGTGTTTTTAAACGAATATATTTCTGTTACAAAACCTATAGCCGTTGCAATAGATATTTTACAAGATGAAAAAACTTGTCAGTTAGGTACTGTTTTGTCAACACTTTGCAAAATTAAAGCTAGCTTAGAAGCAATGACAAAACTGACATTTTGTTCTAAATTAAGAGAATGTTTATTGAACGGCTTTACAAGACGTTTCTCTAATATAATGGATATTAAAAATTCTAGTAGTCGACCATACCTGTTATCCACAATTTCTAACCCAAAATTTAAATTATGGTGGTTAAAAATTACCCCCTTTAAAAATGCAATTATTGTGTGAACTTAACAATTCCGGATTTCAAGAAAATCTTAATAATTCAGAATCAGAAATTCAGTTCACACTTACTGAAAAAAAATCCTCTATCACGGACGAATTCTTTGATTTTTTAAAAATAAATACTCAATCGCAAACAACATTTGATTCAGAATGCACAAATTATTTTAAAGACACAAGCACTAACTATGAGCAATTAAATATGTACCCTGCTATAAAAGAAATCTTTTTAAAATATAATTCTATACTTCCTTCATCTGCCCCCGTTGAAAGGATATTTAGTATGGGTGGACTAATTTTAACTCCTCGTAGGAATAGATTAGGTGATGATATATTTGAGATGCTATTAATTTTAAAACAAAATAAAATAAAATTAGATAATAAAATGTAATTATGTAATGTATACTTATAATAATTTAGATAAAAGTGTAAATGTGTACCTAATACTAATTTTGTAATTTGTAGTGCGTTAAATAATTAATTTCAGTTTTCAATAAAAACCTATAAAAATTATCTATGTATATTATTTTTCTTAATAATTTAACCTTACGGACTAATATTTGTATTACATGAAAAATGATCATGGGAATGGGAGTACTACTCATCAGTAGCAATACTAGCAATTAAAGATAATATTAATAATTAGAAAAATCTCGAAACAATTTTAGGAATGTCGGATCTTTATAAAAGATCTAGATCCCATTTCAAGGATCTTTGATCTTTATCTAGATCCATTTTTACGTACGGATCTTGGATCTTTATCTAGATCAGTTTTTAAAAATGTGTTTGGATCTGTATCTAGATCCTAAATAAATGGATCTTACCCAACACTGCTTGCATGTTTTGAGCACGGGATGTAGCTGAATAGTAGACATATTAAGGCTATAATGATGGATTCTTTGGGAACAAAGCTTCAGTAGGCAATACATCCGACTGCAAGTTCTGCCGCATTTTAATCAATTGGTACCTACAATTTAGGAAACTCGCTAAGTTTCAGGGCCGATGTTGCAAAGCATAAGTACTGCAAAATTGTCAACAACCCATTGTGCCGTATGGTATCAAACTCGTTACTATAATCAATTATCACACGAACAGTGACGTTACCACTGCCCAGTGCACATAAGATATCTGTAATATGTAGTAATGCTGTGGAACTATTGTGATTAGATCTCAAAGCAGACTGCATTCTAAAATAGCGCTGTTTATTAAGTGTGTTATGTATGGATTTACATATGTATAAGCATTTGAATCCCTGACGATCGTCGCCTAACTTTTACGAAAACGACCGAAGTAACCGCTCGACTTTTGGAATTATTGATTCTCAAGCTCAATATATATATATATATATATATATATATATATATATATATATATATATATATATATATATATATAATATATATAATAGCGCCCTCTAGGAGCAACGTCAGTATAAGCGAGTTTGGCAACACGGCAAGTATGATGATCTCAAACATCATATTTTTGTGTTTAATCTAGATTAGTGTTGACTTACGTTTATATGAAAGTTTTGTGTTAAAATAATTATAACTATCATTTCCTGAAGTTACGTGTATTCTTCCCGAAACAATGACTTTCACGTTTTGATGTTGTTTCCCAAATACTACGGAATAATAAGCTGCCTAAAAATGCAGATATCTTAGAAACTGTTAAAGTTCTTAAATAGATACGGGGAATGTAGTCTACAAGACCACTCATAGACTACGAGTTTTACGTATGTTACAGGTATTTTTAGCTCAGTAGAGTTGTTCGAGACGTTCGGTTAATTCGAGATGTAAACTAAGGTCCAGAATTTAATCGACACTGGCGCTTTTAACACTTACCTACTAAGCAAGTTAAGATAATGTAGTAAGCGCCAAGAATACCACTGCATTTAAATCCCTGGTAAATATGCACAGTGGATTAGATTTTATGCTAGGCATCCAAACAAGCTATTCAATTTCATCTTCGGCAAGTGAGGATAAATCACATGGTTATCCCTTATTGTTATAATAGCAAAGTATCCTTACAGTCCTGAGTACTCCCAGAAGGTAGTCCTATGCTTATGTTTATCTTACAGAATTGTTAATAAAATTCAGATTCTGATACTCTGATACCTACTGTGGTTACGTACCGGTTGCAAGACTAACTAGACTCCAAAATATTTGATCTCTACACCAAGGGTCTATCTCTTAAAACCTCAATGGAATTAAACTACCCAACTCGCAGAACAGTAAGTGTTTTCCTAAGTAAAAAACTTATACAGTATAAACACACAATAGAATCTTAGTAAGCATATTGGATTCCTCAATTGCTTGATAATATAATGACGTAACTCTAATTAATTAAGTGTACGTACATTTATCTATTAAAACATGTTTGTTTGTATTTATTTCATCCATAATTCTTCCTTTCTACCCATCTCTCTCTCGGCAGGAAGAGGTCATGTGGTATGTGGTATAGATGTTACAATTATTTAAGTTTCTTTCTGTCGCAATCATTTTCTCAAAAAGGCAATTTTCACTCAATTTAGTTGGGATTTTAAAATCGATTTCCGTACAAAAGTTGGAGAGAAATATTCTGGGTATGGAGGAAAAACCAATTGTTTAGTAACTCAAAATGATTTTTTTGCAGAAAGTTGTTAATTGTATGTTTTATTTAAAATTGGTGATGTTTTGGAGACCTTGATATCGTTAGACGCCGTCAGGTCAGCTTGGATCCAGATAATGGCCTAAAGGATCTGATACTGGAGTAAAGTGTAATGTGATCTATACAGCTGTGAATGGAAAGAGCAGATTGTTTATGCATTAATATCAAATATGTTAGAGGGGTTTCAATTAAGTGCGACATAGTAAAGTCGATTGGACAGGTAATTACTATCCATGAATGGCTTGAATCGCTCTTTATAACTTACTTTTATTAAAATGATAAGATCTATCATATATATATATATATATATATATATATATATATATATATATATAGTGATAGATCTTATCATTTTAACGCAAAACTTTTGTATAAGCAAAGGTCAAATAATGCTTCGTTTCCGAGATACAGGGTTGACACCCTGTATCTCCGAAACGAGGCATCTATTGGCAATTCATTATCCCTCTATCCAACCTCCTAAGTGTTCCTGAGTGCTTTAGCACGATAGGCCTAATTTAACCTGTTCAGGTCCACAATCATAAAAAAAAAAACAAAAAGTAACGAAGTTGCAAATATATATATATATATATATATATATATATATATATATATATATATATATATAATAGCGCCCTCTAGGAGCAACGTCAGTATAAGCGAGTTTGGCAACACGGCAAGTATGATGATCTCAAACATCATATTTTTGTGTTTAATCTAGATTAGTGTTGACTTACGTTTATATGAAAGTTTTGTGTTAAAATAATTATAACTATCATTTCCTGAAGTTACGTGTATTCTTCCCGAAACAATGACTTTCACGTTTTGATGTTGTTTCCCAAATACTACGGAATAATAAGCTGCCTAAAAATGCAGATATCTTAGAAACTGTTAAAGTTATCGAATTACATAAGGTATACTTTGTTTATCTGAAAAACAACAAGGTTTCGTATTTTAATAAAAAAAAATTCAATTTACTACATTGGGATTAAGAGGTTGTACTGCCCCTTGCGTTCTACGCCACCGTACATAATAAAAATGTATTAATGCACTAAAAACAATGTAATTTATAGCCCTATTTATTATACCAAGAATAATAAAAATACCTTTTTCGTTTAGCAAATATTTCAAAAATCAACTTTTTTGCAACTTCGTTACTTTTTGTTTTTTTTTTATGATTGTGGACCTGAACAGGTTAAATTAGGCCTATCGTGCTAAAGCACTCAGGAACACTTAGGAGGTTGGATAGAGGGATAATGAATTGCCAATAGATGCCTCGTTTCGGAGATACAGGGTGTCAACCCTGTATCTCGGAAACGAAGCATTATTTGACCTTTGCTTATACAAAAGTTTTGCGTTAAAATGATAAGATCTATCACTATATATATATATATATATATATATATATATATATATATATATATATATATGATAGATCTTATCATTTTAATAAAAGTAAGTTATAAAGAGCGATTCAAGCCATTCATGGATAGTAATTACCTGTCCAATCGACTTTACTATGTCGCACTTAATTGAAACCCCTCTAACATATTTGATATTAATGCATAAACAATCTGCTCTTTTCCATTCACAGCTGTATAGATCACATTACACTTTACTCCAGTATCAGATCCTTTAGGCCATTATCTGGATCCAAGCTGACCTGACGGCGTCTAACGATATCAAGGTCTCCAAAACATCACCAATTTTAAATAAAAACATACAATTAACAACTTTCTGCAAAAAAATCATTTTGAGTTACTAAACAATTGGTTTTTTCCTCCATACCCCAGAATATTTCTCTCCAACTTTTGTACGGAAATCGATTTTAAAATCCCAACTAAATTGAGTGAAAATGTGGGGGCCTTTTTTTGAGAAAATGATTGCGACAGAAAGAAACTTAAATAATTGTAACATCTATACCACATACCACATGACCTCTTCCCTGCCGAGAGAGAGAGATGGGTAGAAAGGAAGAATTAAGTGGATGAAATAAATACAAACAAACATGCTTTAATAGATAAATGTACGTACACTTAATTAATTAGAGTTACGTCATTATATTATCAAGCAATTGAGGAATCCAATATGCTTACTAAGATTCTATTGTGTGTTTATACTGTATAAGTTTTTTTACTTAGGAAAACACTTACTGTTCTGCGAGTTGGGTAGTTTAATTCCATTGAGGTTTTAAGAGATAGACCCCTTGGTGTAGAGATCAAATATTTTGGAGTCTAGTTAGTCTTGCAACCGGTACGTAACCACAAGTAGGTATCAGAGTATCAGAATCTGAATTTTATTAACAATTCTGTAAGATAAACATAAGCAGTAGGACTACCTTCTTGGGTAGTACTCCAGGGACTGTAAGGATACTTTGCTATTATAACAATAAGGGGATAACCATGTGATTTATCCTCACTTGCCGAAGATGAAATTGAATAGCTTGTTTGGATGCCTAGCATAAAATCTAATCCACTGTGCATATTTACCAGGGATTTAAATGCAGTGGTATTCTTGGCGCTTACTACATTATCTTAACTTGCTTAGTAGGTAAGTGTTAAAAGCGCCAGTGTCGATTAAATTCTGGACCTTAGTTTACATCTCGAATTAACCGAACGTCTCGAACAACTCTACTGAGCTAAAAATACCTGTAACATACGTAAAACTCGTAGTCTATGAGTGGTCTTGTAGACTACATTCCCCGTATCTATTTAAGAACGTCAAGTGGGTGTTCACATACTCACAGACATTCTGTTTGAAACAGTGGAGTTTGTTTCAAATTTCTCTTTGTATGTGAAATGTATACGAAAGCTCTAAAGTAAATCGTCTAAGGTGTTTTGAAGCAATTAGAAGCAAGTAGATTATCGGTTAAGTTGTCTAATGGTGCTGGATCGTTTTTTGAAATAACATGTATCGGTTATACATTACTTCCTATTTGGTGACATGGTCATTGATCTCAGCCCCTTCGTACATATGTCTCGGGCAATACTAACAGTACTGGTACTTGTCTATCTACTTGTTGTTTATTTGTCTATAGCGCTATTTATAACCGCATAAGGTAGAGCTTGGCTTCTCATATTCGTGTCATTCATTCATACGTTCTTCAGTATTGAGTTTATATTTGAATGCTTCAGCCATTAATGTTTTTGATACGCTTAAAATGATATAAAGCAATACTTAAACTAAAAACACGTATTGGTAAAAAAGAAAGCAATGTTACATCATAACAAATCAATCCACTTGAATTGGAGTCCCAAAGCAACACACACCATCAAATAAGAGTAGAATCTGAAATATTTTCTAGTCTTGCTAATGTTCGCGAAATTAATTAAGAGGGGCTGTAATATTTTGCATAATATTAAAAACAAGTAACTAGTTTCCTAAAACAATGTTTATTCATCATTTTACAAACAAAACTATTTATAAATAAATATTATGGTTGTGACTGATTTAAATAACTTATAGCTAATTTTTGGATAGCTTTATCCTACGTTGTGACCAACATCGTAAAACTGTAACATTCAGTTCTTTCCCACTATGACAATACGAAAATCTGGTAAATAAATAATGGTTTAGAACAGCTTTGGCCCCGAATTGTGACTCAGACCGTAAAACTAAAAATGTAAAATTTAAATTTTGACCATCAAATCAATGCATTTGCTCACAACAAAATTGGTGAATAAATAAATATTTTGGATATCTATTGCCCCAAATGATGTCAAAGTCATAAAACCACAAGGTTTAGTCCTTGTTCAACTAGTCAATGCGTTTGGCCTTTTTTTCATTTGCTACATCAATCGTTTTTGGTCATATTTAGCTTCAAATGATGAACAACGTCCTAGAACTACAATGAGTTCTTTCTATTGAGAAGGCATTTCGCCATTTGGCCATCGGAATTGGTGTATAAAAAAAGTGTGTGTACACCTTAAGCTCCAAATCGTTACTAACGCCCTAAAGCTTTTTAGATCTTTTTTTTTCAAGAACTGCGTTTTGCCGGTTATTCAACCGAATTTATGTTTACATAAAATTTTTGGGCATTTTTAGCCACAAATGATAACTAATACCGTAAAATCGCAATATTTAGTTCTTGTCCATCTAATCAATGCGTTCTGAATTGTACAAATTGCTTTTGGGCATCTTTGAAACCTCCAACTGAAGACCGACTTTGTTCTTAACCATCGGACAACACATTTGTTTGTTTTCTTAACGAAATTGAAGAATAAATAAAGTTTTTGGGTATCTTTGACCAGAAATAATAATAATAATAATAATAATAATAATAATAATAATTTGAATTTTGAATTTGAATTTGAATTGGTTTATTTTCAATAATATTTACAATTCAAGGGTCCAACTAAGTCTAATCGACTTAACAGTTGGTTCCCATATCAATATATAATACAATTATGTACAATTTCATTCTATAATATTAAATCTTTATGACGCAGTATACTACAGAAACTATTAATAATAATAATAATAATAATAATAATAATAATAATAATAATAATAATAATAATAATATTGGTCGTTTGGCAGTTTTAGGTGCTGAAGGGATTGCGCGAGGGGAAGCCTGAGCGTGGCCAGGGGGAAGCCTGGTCTCTAGCGTTGAAACGCCTGTGGGGGTTTGGCGCCCCTCCACAGAATTTTGCCTTCTTGTGGTATCCCGGCTCTGCTGCGAGTGACATTTTCTACCGAGGTTTTTCGTGGGAACGATATGAATAAAAATCACAAAACAAAAACACGGAGTGCCAGCTCCTTAAATATGGAGTCGCAGGAGGGATATCCTTCAAAGTCCTGCAACAATAAGGATATGGAGACGGAGGCCTTGCCCCGGTTCCTTACTCTGAAAAGGAAAGATGGGGTTAGTTTTGAGAGAATCAGCCCTTTTTATATACAAAAGGCACTATATGGGTTATACGGAGATTTAAAAATGATTAAAAAAGTAAAGGAAGGGATCTTAATCGAAACTGTTTCTAATAAACAGGCAAAGAAGGTTTGTCCGCATAGACCTATGAATATATCTAAAGGTGTTATATTTTGCCACGATCTGCTTAACTGCTCTGTAGAGGACATATGTGAGGAACTCAGCAGTCAAAAAGTTATCGAAGTTCGACGAATAAAGACAAGCCGAAATGGAGAACTGATAGATTCGCCCAATCACGTTCTTACATTCAACACTCGAATTCTACCTAAAACTATCAGAGTTGCGTTTTATTCCTTAAATGTACGATTATATATACCCCCTCCCATGAGGTGTTTTAATTGTAATAAGTTCGGCCACACCTCGTTGCGATGTACAGCACAAGAACCACTTTGTTCATGTGGTAAGCAGCTACACCTCGGTTCGCCATGCGAACAACCTATTACATGCATAAATTGTGGCGGAAATCACTCTGCTAGAGCACCAATTTGTCCAGTCTTTAAAGTGCAATTCAAGAAGTACGTGTAAAAGAAAAAATAAGTTATAATGAAACAAGAAGAAAAATTACTATCGCAACACCATGTCCAGGAATTAGCTATTCTAAAGGCGCGGCTACTTCAGTAGCTCCTCAGGCTAAAATCGATGTGCCAGCACTAGATAGGGAACTCTTTCCCCAGTTAGTCGAAGCAATCAAACCCCTGATTCAAAAACCCTCTGTAGCATCTTTGCCTAAACCATCTTTGCCTCCACCGTCTTTTCATTCGACCTGTTCAACCTCGACGAACGTTGAAAAACGGAAACGTTCTCCAATAGGTCGCGAAGTAGTGTCAGAAGATGATTCTATTTCGTCAAAAAAAGGGAAAAAGGGATGGCCAAAGGGAAAACCGAGGAAAGCACCCTCAGTTTCCCCAGATTTGCAAAATGAAGAGGAATATTATTAGTGTTATATAATAATTATATTTTATTAGTAATAATATCTGTGATATATCTACATACAGTAGCGTTCAACTACTTTATGTATTTTATTTCTATTTTTATATATTTATTTATTTATTTAACTATATCTATTTATTTATTTATTTACTTGTTTGTTTGTTCGTACATCTATTTGTTATTTATCCGTGCTCGTAGTTTTTTATTTATTTACTCGTTAACCAATCGACAATTGTCTTTTCTTTTTAATTTGTTAAATCAACAATGGACTCCATAATTCAATGGAATTGTAACGGTTGCATTCGTCACTATTGCGAACTTAAATTAATTATTAACGAGTTCAACCCGTTATGTCTATGCATTCAAGAAACTCATCTTAAACCGAATCAACAATACTACCTGCGTAGACACAGAATAATTAGAAAAGATGTACCTCCAGACCTCAGGGCTAGAGGTGGAGTAGCATTTATTATCAGGGAAAATGTCCAATACGACATAGTATCATTGACAACGCCACTACAAGCCATTGCTATAAAATAACTGCTCCGATAAAAGTAATTATCTGTAATATATACCTTCCCAACAATAATTAACAATATATAATAATAAACAGCAGGATATCCAAAACGTCTTAGATCAGTTACCTGCCCCCTACATATTTTTGGGCGACTTCAACGCCCATAATCGCATGTGGGGTTCCTTACATACTAATGCATGTGGACAGGCTCTGGAAAATGCAATAGATCTAAACCAATTATTTTTGTTAAATACCGGTGCAAACACTCACCTTTGCGCAAGAACTGGATTATTTTCAGCCATAGATCTAACAATGACGATCTCTATCATAGTGACCACTTCCCCATTGTAGTAGGTACAGAACAACATAAAACGCATATGGTAACTCCAATTCGCTGGAGAATATCAGCAGCTCGATGGGATGTCTTCCAGTCACACTTGTTTATGCCTTCAAACCACCATGAAGCCTCATGTAACGTACAAGTAATCACAGACATGATAATTAATGCGGCTAACGTCGCTATACCAAAAACAGGAGGAAATCCGGTAAAACGTAATGTACCGTGGTGGAATCACACGGTCAGTGGAGCAGTAAAAACAAAAAAACGGGCATTTAATCGCTATCGAAGATATCCTACAAATGAAAATCTTGTAGCTTTCAAAAAAGCTAGAGCAGTTTCCCGGCGAACTATCTTAAAAAGCAAAAGAGAGTCATGGAACAATTATGTGTCATCAATAACTAGCCAAATACCTTGCACAGAGGTTTGGAAAAAAATTAAAGCTATCTCAGGCAAAAATACGGCATCTTCAATACAACTCCAAGATAATAACAATATAATCATCGAACCCAAACAAATAGCTGAAATTTTAGCGGACCAATTTCAAGAAACCAGCAGTTCCCAAAACTACGATGTTCCTTTTTTACACACAAAAACTGATAAAGAGATTAAGTTAAATTTTAGTGAATCAGGAACCGCTGAATATAATGTCCTCTTTACATTGACAGAATTTGAACTGGCTCTGAAACGCAGCAAATCTTCCTCTCCAGGCCCGGATCTCATAACGTATGATATGATAAAAAATCTTACGGAACCATATAAAAAATTGATTCTGGATGCGTTTAACTTAATCTGGGCAG
Source organism: Vesta saturnalis (assembly GCA_036346205.1). Classification (NCBI taxonomy): domain Eukaryota; kingdom Metazoa; phylum Arthropoda; class Insecta; order Coleoptera; family Lampyridae; genus Vesta; species Vesta saturnalis. The sequence continues at coordinate 173,016 of JARFJB010002549.1, read as the reverse complement.
AAGGTAGATACCCTTCCTGCTGGAAGGAGGCCATAATAGTTCCTATTCTTAAAAATGGGAAAAATCCATACTTAGCTATGAATTACAGACCAATTAGCCTGACCTCATGTATGGCAAAAATATTAGAGCGTATGGTCAGTAACAGATTAATGTGGGTTATGGAAAAACAGAAACTTCTGGTAAACTGCCAAATGGGATTCAGGAAATTTAGATCCGCGGTGGATCACCTATTACACTTATAGGATGCAGTTCTAAAGGCCTTCGCGAGCAGACACCATGCAGTGGCTGTCTTTCTGGATGTAGAAAAGGCATTTGATATGACGTGGAGATATGGAGTCATACAAAGATTATACGAATGGGGCCTTAGAGGTAACTTACCGCAATTTATAACTTCGTTCCTCGAAGAAAGGCGATTTCGAGTTAGAGTTGGTACGTCATATTCCTCCTGTAGAATACTGGAAAACGGAATCCCTCAGGGTTCAACATTAAGTGTGGTCCTCTTCGTAATCGCAATAAACTCCTTAATGAAATCTATTTCCTAAGACATCAACTCATACCTTTACGTTGACGACCTTGCAATACTATATTCTGCTCCTACAATAGGAGAAATAAACAGAAAGCTACAACTTGCCATCGATCGTATATTATCAAACTCGGAAAATATAGGATTTAAAATATCACCTGAAAAATCATTTTGTATGCACTTCTGCAAATTGAGAAAACCACACTTTGGTCCTCTTCTCACGTTAAAAAACAAACACATTAAAAATAAGACCTCCGGAGTATTTTTAGGATTAACACTCGATAATAGATTAATATGGAAGGAACATATAGACAACTTAACAATACGATGTAAAGTAGTTCTTAATGCTATAAGAGTTATGGCAAGCTCTAAGTGGGGAGCTGATCCAGAAGTTCTATTGAAAGTATACAAAATGCTAGTGCAATCCAAAATTGATTACGGTTGTGAAGCGTACTCATCAGCTACAAACAGTACTTTGAAACCCTTGAGTACAATACAGAATGCTGCTATAAGATACTCACTTGGTGCGTTTTATACCAGCCCAAGTGATAGCTTACTATGTGAATCAGGTATACTACCTATTTCCTTACACAGAAAATATAGAATCCTAGCTTACGCATGCAAAATTCAATCTATGCCTGATCATCCTAACCACAACATTCTATTTTGTAATGACGAGCCACAATCTTCACAAAGACTGCACAAACCTCTGCAATACCACATAAATAGTACACTAGAATCCGTTAATCACCAACTTCCGCAAATGCTACCTCTAGGACCGCTTGAAATCCCGCCATGGTTAGTACCCTCTATTAATGTGCTAAGACATCTTTCTAGAGATGACAAGGAAACCACCCCTCAATACATCTACATGGCGGAATTCAAGAAACTGCTCTCTACATACCACGACTACATAGTATTATATACAGACGGATGGAAAACAAATACTGGTGTGGGATGTGCGTTTTCAGTCGAAGGAGAAGAACATCGCTGGTCCTTGCCATTACACACTTCAATCTACGCAGCTGAACTATACAGTATTTAGCAGGCGCTTCGGTTCTGTGAAACATTAGTAAAAACAAATAAGTTCCTCATTGTCAGTGACTCCCTTAGTTCAATTACAAGCTTACAAAATCCATACACATGTAATGCGTTGACACAGAATATTATCTCAACCATCAAACATTTAACAGATTTAGGGCATGTAATAGAAATCGCATGGGTTCCTAGTCACACTAACATAATTGGAAATGAAAGAGCCGATAGAGCTGCACGTCAAGCAGCGCAGGAACCCAACGATGAAAATATAGTGATTGAAAACCATATTAACTTTACAAGTTTCTTAAAAAATAAATTAAAACAAAAGTGGCAACTAAGTTGGACCAGCACAAACAACAAATTAAAAACCATACAGCCAAATGTTGAAAAATGGAAAGCACCACTATACCTTTCTAGAAAAGAATACAGTGTACTACACATGGTAAGAATTGGTCATACCTATCTAACCCACAAACATATAATCTCAAAGGAACCCCCTCCTATATGTTCACAATGTAATGTACCTTTAACTATTGAACACATTATATGCTCTTGTGAGACATACACCCATGTACGTAACATATTCTCTATATCGAACAATTTGAAAGACAACCTGGAGAATCAAGAAAATATCCAGAACACAATACAGTTCCTTAAAACAATAGATATGTATAATAAAATATAATCACCGTACAATGTATGTATAAAGATTCGAATTAATCGAAACTAATGAACAACAGCACTAAAGACCTCAGCAGTCGACGTGCTCACAAAACATAAAAAAAAAATAATAATAATAATAATAATAATAATAATAATAATAATAATAATAATATATTAAAGAATCAATTACCATAAAATACATGGATAGAATTAAAGCCATATTTCGAACACAACTGACCGCTAGAAATAAATGTAAAGCAGTGAAAACCTTTGCTCTTCCTGTAATCACATATACGTTTGGAATAATAAAATGGACAAAATCTGAACTCCAAAACTTGGAAGGTACAACTAGAGCTTTAGCAACAAAGTACCGGATCCACCATCCTAAATCTTGCAAAGAACGTTTCCAAATTCCAAGGGCAGCAGGAGGGAGAGGTTTCCCAGAGCTCATGTCACATAACCAAAACCAAATAAATAACTTGCGACAATATTTCTACAATAAAGAACCAGAGTCAGTTATCCACCGTTTAATAATACAAGCGGATAAAAACATCACACCATTAAATCTAGCGAATAAAAATTCAAAAACGAACGACATACCGTCAAATGAAGCGTTGATAGAACAAAGGAAGTCAAAACCTCTTCACGGCAAGTACCCCACTACACTGGAAAACGGAGATATAGATATTGATGCAACACACAAGTGGTTAATATCCGGAAATATATTTAGCGAAACAGAAGGTAGTATGATGGCAATCCAGGACCAGGTCATGCGCACAAAGCACTACAGAAAACACATTCTGAAAGAGACTGAAATAGATAGTACCTGTAGAATGTGTAAAGAAAAACTATTGACCATATTATAAGTAGCTGCTCACAAATGGCTTCCTCTAGCTACACAGAACGACATAATAATGTAGCAAGAATTGCGCACCAAGAAATATACTGCAAAATGGACGACATACAATCAAGAAAACCGTACTACCTATATATACCTCCACCTATAATAGAAACGAAAGACTACAAATTATACTGGAACACCCCAATTCATACAGACAAAACGATAACAAATAACATACCAGACATAACCTTCACAAACAAGAAAAGCAAAACAACATACATTATTCATATAGCAGTACCTCTACCTAGCAATATAAGAAAAAAGTATAAAGAAAAATTGAATAAATATATACCATTAGCTGACGAAATAAGGAGAATATGGAAACAAGACAAAGTATTTGTCGTATCACTAATAATAGGCGCAACAGGCGAAATACCAATCTCTCTGTTTCAACAACTAGACCTACTAAATATTAACAAAAACATATACCTACCTATGCAAAAATCAGTAATCCTCGCAACGTGTAGGATAGTACGACAAGTCCTAAAACATGACCTCTTATAATAAAAAAATGAGAAGTAAAGGGATCTAATCAATTAGTTGGTTACCTACCAAATTAAAAATTACACTCCCCTTGCACTGCTTTGCATTAAACTATGCCGGCATGCAATACTTTACCTCCTAAGCATATAGGAGAGCGAAAAATCAAAATAATAATAATAATAATAATAATAATAATAATAATAATAGTGCTTTATTTAGCATTGGTGCTATTCGGTGTACATTGCTATAAAGTACAACACAATAAAATGATAAGAACAACAAGTACATCACAGGGTAGAAACAAACACAAAATAGTATCGCTGTTCACTTTTAGCATGCTTTTGTATACTTTCAGAGTCGGAGCGTATCGGGTTTTAGCCGGCAACTTGTTGAATAATTCTAATCCTATTTCAAATATATTTTTGTGGCTTATTTTGTTAACACCTTGTACTATTCGAAAGTCTTGAGCTCTACGAGTATTATATTCATGTATTTGACTATTTTAGATTACGAAGTTATTAAGATAATTTGGCATCATATTAGTTTAATTTTTGTAAATAAAGACCAGAACCCTAAGTGTAACTCTACTAGGCACCGATGTAACGTTTAAAGTAGTTTACATTTGTATGATCGGTGTAAACTTGCTGCTTTTTAAAATGATACGCATAGCACGATTTTGTAATATCTGAAGTTTTTGAATCTGGGTCCCACCATTAACAGAACAAAACTACAGTAGTCAAAATGCGGTTGAATTATTGTTCGAAAAACCAACAATCGAGACCGAGCCGATAGACTCCCACTGATCCTAGACAGAAATCCAACCTTATTTGCAATCTTTTTAACAATAAAATCAATATGACTATTAAACTTCAGATATTGATTTCCTAAATACTTAATTTCATTCAAAATTTCTAGATTTATATTATCGAACCGAATGTTAATATTTTTGATGTTTTTAAAATTATATTTAGAAGCGATTACTATGCAATTTGTTTTATCAATATTGACTTTTAATCTATTTTGAATTAACCAGTAGGTTACATTATTTAATTCGCTATTAATTATATTAGACATGTGTGGTCAATTTTCTCCGGAGACGTACAATAAAATATCATCAGTAATAAATTTAATTTACATAAATTGACAATGCGCGATATATCATTAATATAATTAACAAATAGCAGATGCCCAAGGACACTTCCTTGAGAAACTCCATGGCAAGATTTAATGGGATCAGATATTTTGTTACCGAATTTACATGATATCTTTTGCTTAAGTATTCCGTGAACCACTGTAAAGCCAATCCGTTAATTCCATAATACAACAATTTTTTTTAGAAGGATATTCCTGTCTACCGTTTCGAATGCTCGTCTCAAATCAATAAAAACTGCAATAGTGGTGTTATTAGAAGTTATTTCTTTAAGCCATTCTGTTACAACTAATTGCAACACTGATTCACATGAATGCTTTTCTCTGAAGACAGATTGGCGTTGCTTTAATAAATGATTGTTTTCAAAACATCCAACAACTTGCCGATAGACCACTATCTCCAAGATTTTCTCACACAAAGGTAATAAATTGACAGGCACTAGCTTTACATGTATTTTTAACTTTGGGAATTGGAATGATCGTGCTTATTTTAAGATGATTAGGGAACTTTCTAGATTTTAGGGATGAGTTTACACAATGAAGAGAATGGTTACGAACACCGTAAATTCAATTTGATATGGTGTGTCTAAAATGCAGTCCAACAAAATAACTCGAAAATTTAGTTTTGTCTTTTAAAACGAACAGAATTCTACTTTTCTAAAATTTGGAATGATAAAGTTTGATCATGAAGGTTTTTAAGCTGAATTTATATTTATTACGTCACGAAGGTTATGAACAGTTTGAACTTGTATTTACTAGAAATCTCTTCGGAGATGTTTGTTCATAGACTCGCACAGACATCACAATCTCAATAAGCTAAATCTTTCGCTACTTAAGAATGTATGCCTCTAGGTACAAAGCATATTAAACTCAATCTATTAATGTTAAAAAATAAAATATTAAAATCGATACGTGCTTGATTTCTAATTCCAAAAACTTTCATCTTCTTACTGAATTTGAGAAATCAAATTTCTAATTCAATAATGTGGATATTGTTACCATTGGAGTAGAGTTGTATATTCTTGGACAGTGAATTACGGAAAGTGAAAAAGCTGTGAGATCAGTAGGTATCAAAGGCAGTATAGCATATTAGGCGATTAGATGTTATAAATAGTTTTTTGGTGAACCATTATTTTTGAAGAGTTGTAGGCGTTGGTCGGGGGTAAAGTGAGCAAATTGTATACTAGAATACTTCAGCGCACGTTTTTTTATACACATTAACTGCTATAAGGTTATTGCAAAAAGTGAAATTCAAATCAACCCCTTCTATACCGTTATAAGGAGTAGAGGTAGATTTAATTATGAATATTTTTTTTTTAATTTTTTTTGTTAAAATTGAAAAAAAATTGTGTAATTGAAAACATCAGAGATTAACAAATTTTCAGAGAATATGCTGCAAAGGTGAATGTGAACAGAAGGATGAGGGCAAAAAGTTGCACGGACACATCCGGGAAGTTTGACACGATTTTCCAGGATTACGCATGATTTTACATTAGAGACCAACGTACATTACAAGTGCAATTCAGGATATTGTTTAACTTCTCAGAACTAATGATTTCGTAGTAAATGCAATATAGCCATTATTTTACCCGGTGCAACATTCCAAGTTTATTTTTAGGGTAAACTTGTAAACTTGGGAACTCTCCGAGTCCGACTTATGTCTGATATTTCACTTCCACTTACTGCATTACTTATAATGAAAGCTACAAATAAAAATAAAACAAAAATATGTAACTTGAGGAGAAGAAATTCAAGTAGTATTTGCCCTACCAACATTAAAAATATTATTCGTTTTGAAAATGTATATGACGACTTATACATTCAAAGTGAGCCAAACTGGTATACTTTAATTGAAGTATCCTGTTCTGATATTTGTTCCTTTATTTAAATTCAACTGCTACCTTTCCAGGCAAAATACTTAATCTACAAGCTTAAATAAAGGAACTAAGTAGAGGCGATGTTAAATAAAGGAACTAAGCAGAAGTGATATATCTGCTACATTTTTAATGGGCAGGAATGCTGTAGATACTTACAAAGTAAGGATGCAGTAAGTGCACGGTACATTATTCTCATTATACTCAGCAGACATGGCAGTTATGATCAAGGGGCGGTGGCAGGTACACATTGTGTATTACTAATCAGTAGTACAGCTATGCCGGTTCTAGCCCACTTTACAGTGTTGCCATGTGTCAAGGTCACACGGAGTTGTAATATTTCGCAGTGTTGCAAAGTTTATTGGATTCTTCAAGGTCAAAGATAGGGATATCATATTAAAATTCTTATAGCGAAAGGGGACCCCAAACTGAGAGGGGAACCCCAAAGTTCATTAACCTGTACAAATCCAAAGTTTATTGACCTCTTGAATCTGGAAGTTGGAGGACTTCTAGAAATCTAAAAATAGAACCGCTTCCTGGAAATGCGAAATATTATTGCCCTCTTCAGAGTCGCTGAACCTGCAAACCGAAAGTTGATCAATTCCTATAAATCTAAAAATACAACCAAAGTTTACTAACCTGGGCTGATGATATTTTCGTAAGAAATCAATCTTCTCCTAACGAGAACCGGCTAAAATTCTATACGGAATCAATGTCACGGTTCTACCTGGTTATTGTTTAGATAAAACTCCATGTTTTGAAGTAAAAACCCACTATTATATTTTGGAGAAAGCTAAGCGTTCACGACGCGGTTAGGGTTAAAAGAGTATAGTCTAAAAAATAACCAACGACCGTCTTTCAAAAATTCATATAAATCTTGGTGTAACATCATTACTTAAAGGATACATTTTCTATACAACAAACAAGAGCAAAGCATTGAACCAAAATTGAGGAACCGAATAAGGTAGAATTTGCCAAAAAAAGTTGGAGAAAAATCATTTGCCGTCTGCATACCATTAAACCACGTATTTGGAATAATGGAGGACGTCAAGTAATTATCTTTACTAGAAGCGATACAAACTGCTACTATGGTGAAGCTGATGAACAATAACGTTAAATAAAGTTAACTGGAAAGTGAATAAGATAGTGATACTGCAAAACATAATATGTCTAAAGGAGTCAATTATTATTATTTCGTGTCGTCCATAGGAGACATACGAATTACCTACTTTAAGACAGGCAACTTTGAACTTATGGCCAATAAACACACCCACACAGGAAAACCACGAAGGGTAATCGTTGCATTCGATCAAGATAAAAGGTATACAAAGGCGGCTATAGTGGAAAGTTTTGATCACATTATAATCAGGAACCTTAAAGTAAATCTGAATGCGCAATATTACCCGACGAAGCAATGCATTTAAACTCTAGTGCTAATCAATAAATAGCTGCCTATCATAATTTTTTGAAATTCTTATTTGATTATTATGAAGAAACTGATAGGGATGAGTTATTTGACTACTTTGAGTTCAAATCATGTCCAGTATTTGTAATAGACACAACGCGAGGTCCAGGTCAACTTTGGGGTATAGGAGCTGAAGAAGTCATTGAATTTTGGTTCCATTTTTAGATTTCATATCTCTTAAGATTTTAGTTTATTGGTGGCCATTTTAAATCAGTCATATTACAAATATTTATTTATGGTCCATTTGGATTAAGAGGAATAGGACATATTTTATATTTAATGATTTTGTGTCACGTAATGCGATTTTAGAAAATTCTGTTTAATATCTATTTTTAATCAGTTCGAACTGTCCGGCGGTAACCTAATCTTTATTTTCACATAAGCAAAGGTGTAAAACGATTATGTTTAAATATAAATAACTAGAAAATCAATTCTTTCTAATACTTATTTGAAATTCACTTAAAAAACTAATACGCATTTATATAATATAATGAGGTCAAATCTTGAAGAATTATTTTTGTTTGCAATGTAACAACGAAGTGCTACATATGAATAAATCTTTGGAGTGCCTCCACTTAAAATTCCCGTATAAAGTCGGGACCACGTGAGAAGTCTTATGATTCATAGCATCATACATAAAAAAAAGATATAATATATACTGCAACGTGTCTAACGTACCACGTAACATAAAAAGGAAGAAGGGAGTGAGCGCGGCTGAGAACTCGGTCTAACAGTCAAACAACCGCAGAGCACTTTGTTGGCGTGGGTGGTTTTGAAGTGTTGATAAACCGTAGATATATGATTAGGTTAGCTAGAGAACAACCAAAGAAATATTGGCAGTAAAAGCGATGAGGAAAGTAAGTAAGGTTTGAGCTCTTAAAACAGTGAATTATGGTTTGATTAGAGAGGACCTGTAAAGCTTGAACCAGGGAGAAGAAAGAAACAAAATAATAAACACCAGTTCCCAGAATAGCCTTGTTTTATTTAAATTTCCACAAACAACATAAAAACTCAATCACTTCCACATAAATATATGTAGGATAGCTCACACACGTATCCCCAATATATATATATATATATATATATATATATATATATATATATATATATATATATATATATATATCGATCACAAGTAAATATCACAAAGTGTAATTAATATCGGACAAAGGCACCTTGACAAACAAATGATGTTCCCGGCAGACAGGGATAACTTTTCTGGGTTTTTAATTTAACTTATCGGGTCGTTGAAAGATCTTTCAAGGTTAGGGAAAATTTTTTACTGCCAAACAGGCAACAGGCAATGAAACGTATCGTCGATTTACAATGTTATCACCAATAATAAAGCCTAAAACGGATATATTCGGTAAGAAGTTATTCAGTGCACAAATCGACCTTAGCAAACAATTTAAATATCACTTACCCAGACAATTAACATAATGTAATTAATCCACTGAACTCACCGAAGTACCACATATATTCAATAATACAAAGCACAGCTGGTATAACATAGAATGCTACTGCGCGAAAAACGTTACCCCAGCAGCGCACGCAGTTAGTAATTAACCAAGCCAAGATAATGGATGTCAAACGTTAACGTAACAGTTTGTTTGTTTGGTGGAGTAAATCGCCCAGTAAATCCAAGTTATATCATTGCAACTGTATAACTATATATATATATATATATATATATATATATATATATATATATATATATATAACTCTAAAGATAGTGAGTGGCCTAAGAGTGATTTATAGAATATGATCGTTAAGCAAACCAACGAAAATGCAGACCACAGCTTTAAAAAAAGTAATGGTTACATTAAAACTTTATCGATCTCATTAATTGACACAGACCTTTAGTTTGTAGAAGTTGTATCGACCCTACAGAAGGCAGTTTACAACACCGTAAAGTTTAAATATGACTTAGTGTTTACATAATATGATCGCTTGCTAGAATGCAATGTTTGACCTGATTTGTCGAGGAGTACGGTACGTCTGGACGAATACAGGTTGCACGATGTCCAGTAAGCCTTCCACTTGCGATCCTACGGGCTCAGGCTGTCCTCACAATAATGATCCAGAAGATGTATATCGTCACTACAGCATAAGGATAATTACTAACAGACGAAAACACAACAGACGAAGAAGCTTGTATCCAAAACAAAGAAGTTGTATCCAACACGAAGAAGAAAAAAAAGCTACAATGAAAGAATATAAATAATAAAATAATATAAATAGTCATAACCATTTTCTTTGCCTCTTAAGTTTTTAGGCGAGCTTGAAATGGTGTAATGACGAATATTTTTAACTATTCGCCTTGGGAATTTTGATTTTAATTAGCATAATTCGAGTATTTTAGTGAAAGCAATGTTCTCACATAGATCCGCTATACTCAGCGAGTAGTAATGCTTATTCAAGTAAGTACAGTATAGTATAAGATATTACCCCAATAAAATTTTTTATTACAGAAACTGCCGATGGAATTGATAAGCAGAGGTAGACAATTTTTCAAGAATCCCTTCACTTTCATCTAAAATGGCTACCCTTAAACCAAAACGTTTTTCCGGAAATTTAGTTAAAGAAGATCATTGGTACCAAATTTATTAAAAATTTATGCATGTAGTAATACAGTTTTCTTGATCAAATAGTTACTTAGTTTATTACTTATGACATGTACTGCCCTCTAACGGTAATTCATCGGACGTAACAGATACCTTTAAGCAGACGCTTATCAAACCGATAAGAAACGGTATAAATCCCTAGTCCCTAACCCCTACTATGTCAATTTTAAACTTTTAAATACCATTTTTCAATACAGCAACTACATAGAATTATGAACGCAATACTACTGAAGCAGGTATCAAGTAAAGCATAACGTAAATATTTAATTCTCAATACAAACGTAATTTTCAATACATCAACTACAGAACGTTTTGAAGTCTATACGAATGAATCGATTATCGATTTTTTACACGTTACAATACTTATTTCTGTGCCTCATAAACAACATACGTATGGAAAAGAGAAGGGAGATTTTAACGAATGTACGCCGTTTAAATGTTGTAAGTGCTGAAAACGTATGTCTCACATAAATCAGCAACTTAACCTCACAAAAAAGTCGCACTATATACAGGATAAACTAGAAAATTGTAATTCGACTCAACTGTAAAGTACTGTTATTTTTGAAAATAAAAGAAAACGTCACTTAGAAAAGTTATTTTGAATGGTTATGCACAGATATGAAATAAAAGTTGCTTATGTCAACTTTCTCGAAAAATGTTTGTATAGCCTAAAATGGACTTTATTCTGAATTTATAAAACTGACATAATGAAAAGTTGTTTATGTTTAGATGGAGATGCTAAACGCCAAATTTCTTTTTACAATCTTACATTTATGTTATTTACCTTTTTTTCAAAAGTTTGTTCAAACTATTGATTAAAAATTTCGTTAACATGAGCTTTTTAAATTTTGTGATGTAATATGCGTATCGATGACTTTTTACATTTACGTCACTAAGGGTTCATATGTTTAAAAATGCAAGTGAAAAAACATTATAAAATGCAAGATAGTTCTGTCATTTTGTACAATAATGGGTTTGTGATAAAGATATGAACTAAATATTAAAAGTAATGTAATAAATTAGGCTGTTGATTGAAAATACTTCATTGAAATGCAATTGGAGAGATTTTCCGGAAAAAAAAAACAAATCAATGTAGAAACAAAGTTAGGTTTAATTAAGACACAACGGCCTCCTTCAACATAAAAACATTATGCAATAAAATCATCAAAATTCATAACTAAAGTCATAATACAGGAAACATCGTTCATCCCAAGTGGTCGATGTGATTGAAAGGGCGCTGAGAATATTCTCTTTCGTTCACATAACTCCGTAGAAAATAATCTAAGGGAGTTATTTCAGGAGATCAAGGCGGCCAAGGAATGTCACTAAATTGTACAATTAATTTATGGTTGAAAAGTTCTTGCAAGTACTCTCAAATCACCCTTGTGCTGTGGTATGGCTCCATCGTGTTGTAACCAGATATGAAGTCTTTCCTCTAATGGTAATTCGTCCAAATAAATCATTCAAGAATTCTAAATAGCGCTGGGCATTTATATCATTGGGAAAAAAGAATGGTCTAACTATTCTGTTCTTCTAAATACCGCACCAGACATTATTTTTGAACGAATACTGATCACGGGGCTGTCTTGAAAAATTTGGATTTGTATCACTCCACCAACGGCAATTTTGGGAGCTTACTTTTCCATTTGAAGGAAATGTGGATTCATCCGTAAACAAAATATTTCTAGCCATGAACGTGAATCTTCCAGCTCACCTTAAAACCACGAACAAAATTCAAAATTTGTCATACGGCTATTATGGCAAAATTATAGACTATATGGATATATACCACTACCGGAAGGATCTGTTAACCTACGCAGTTTTTAAATTTTTTCAAATAAACTAGTCGTAAAAATGGCGCTATCAATTGAAACTTCTTACATGCATGAAAGACACTGAAAAGCTATTAAATATGAACTTTCAGCTGACTAGCGCATTTAGATAAAGAAGTCTATTTCTATATAAAATCAGATTTTAACTAAGAATTTCGATTGGTATCAAAAAATCGTGAAAAACGCAGTAGGTAACGGACCGCAAACATTTTTTTATTGTAATACTGTAATATTTTCAAATCGCCATTGTTACCGCTATAGAAAAGATAATTAGTGGATTTGCAATATCTTGATAATACGTCGTAATTTGCTAATGTTTTCGGAATAATTTATTTTATGTATTTTTATGTCAGAAATGTGGGAATGGTTGTAATTGACATTTGAGTAAGGATTGAAAAAAACATATGTTAGGATAGAAACAGATGTTCGCTCTAACTGCCTTTATTGAGATAGTGTAAGTCGCTGTATGCACATTCTTGTGGTAAAAACTTCACACATGTTTTAATAAATTGTGTCGGTACAGACCGCGATATCTTTGTGGGTATGTTAAAACTTGAGACCTAAATGTAGCGCTTGTTACGGACGAATGCATATTTTTAAAATTAAGATGTTGCTCAGTAATTAATTTGAAACGTAATAATTTTTTCTTTTTTTATTACTTTTGAAAAATGGGGGTTGATTGTGAGAGTGAATATAGTTAGTTTGAGATCGGGGGAAAAAGTTAGTTACAGTTAGAGTGTCCATCGAGTCAGATCGATGGGGTTAATCAAATATCTTCATTTTAAACATTTTGTCTTTAAAAATAATTCTTGCGTGTACCTTTTCTTTTGAATTAGCCAGCGCGATTTTGTCTTTTCTTCCGGATGTTAGTTTTAATGGGTTTTTCAAATATTAATCTATAAATAACAGTAACCCTTTTTGAAATTAAACCGCGTATGTTAACGATTTGTGTCTGTGATCAATTAAAGGAATATACATTCAAGTGTAAGTAGGTATTTTTATATAAATTAAGGCTGGCAAAAAATAATTCTACAAGCCTATATAACGTATTAGAAATCAGACATTGCCTTGCAAATGTATCTCATTCGCACGCGGGCTCGTTAAGCGGAAATCTGCTAAAATAAAAGCCAGTACAGGGCTCCCTCACTTTGGTATTTGGGTGAATTAGCATTGTTGTTTGTTGTTTATATTCATGTTTGTGTAGAGGTGGGCCTGGTGAACAGTTACAGGATACCGCTTGGTTATTAATTCTAATGGGCAATCGCCAAGTGTGTACATACTCCCGGGTCCAAATGACCATTAAAAACCTCAAATTTGATTTTTATCGTTTTTATTGTTGTATAGATGAAAGGGTAATCTGAGAAAGTGGCGCTGTATTTTTCTAACGCATTCAAACTTATCATCGGGCACGATGTTATGATTTAATTACAACTTACTTTTATAAGGCTTTGTTTAATGAGTTTTTTGTGTCAGTTTGTTATGTAGAATTGTTTGTCTGCGAACTAATTTCTCTTTATATGTAATTTATTGTAATTTTACATTATTTTGTGCTTTATTCAATAAACAATTGTGTACGTGTAAATTCCTTGTCTATTTTCTTTTGTCCATGCCTTTACCTTATTATCACCTGTGCAATTTTACTGTTGTATTTTATATGTACCGTAATTTGCCTTAAGACCGGCATGCTTGGTTTTAAAGGGCAACATGTTTGGTATTACGATTCTGATTATTTATAACACAATTATGGGTGTGACTACATGGGTTCCTTTTTTGCTTTTTATGCATTTTTCTATTATATGATTTTGTACGTACTTTAACCCTATTTAATGGTGTTTTGTTATATATTTAACCCTTTCATTGTTTTTTTTATAATTTGATTTATTAATGTAGTTGTGCTTGTATTTATTTATGAATAGTGGGTTTTATTGGTGGTTCTTTCCCACAATAGTGCATTAACGGGCTGCACCACCATTGCGCAAAGCTCGTTAATTTTAATTTAAGTAGTTTTACTGTTTACTTGCCCCACATGATGCAACACTTAACCTCGTCTAGCCTATCTCAGTCAAATAGCACAACGTAACTACTACTAGACGGCTAATCCTTTTGATCAGATTTGAGGTTTACAGTAATTCAATATCAGACTTGTAAATAAATTCTAATGTCAGGAAAGTCAAAGTAGCCATTAATTTGAGTAATAGTGACATTATTGTCAGTAAAGTCAAGATAAATCACTTAGCGATTGTTTTGTTCTTAAATTTGCATTATTCCAAATAAGTTCACACTTTTCAATACAGGGAACATGGGGGACGCTACAACGCATATATACGTAGTTTCAGCTTGATTATCGAACTAAAAATCAACAAAAATGGTAAATATTGAAAATTTTATCAATTTAATAATATGCTAACAATACAAATTAGACATGAAAGTACCTAATATTGTCAGATTCCCAAGTGATTGAACTTGTAATGCAAGGAAGGAGAGTTCTAATCCCCGACCGGGAAATTAATTTTATTTTGTTAACATCGTTTTTAAATCTTATTTTAATATATATATATATATATATATATATATATATATATATATATATATATATATATACATTTACACTTTAACGTGGCGGTACTTATGTAAGGTCGGGACCACGAAAGGTGTCTTATGACTCGTTTTATGAAATGTCCGAGTTAATTTTTTGAAAACGTATATCGTTAATAATTTCAGAAGTGTACTATGTTATATCAAATGTAAAAAAAATAAGTTACTAAACAACACAAAATCAGTTGATTATACGCACACCGGCAAAATTAAAGGAACTGGTAAATTTACACTAAGTTTGACTTCAATTACTTCTGGAACACTTAACTCGATTTTGATTATTTTTTGTTAAATTGTAGATTGATTCTTTAAGAATTTTTTTGTTTATTTTTGAGACACTCTGTAGAGTGGACGAATGAACTTTGATATTTGATAATGCCAGATTAAAGATTGATCTTTTTTGAGCATTTTCATTTTTTTTATTTACTCTGACATTATAGTTATTAACCCCTTCATTACCATGAATCAAACGGTTGATTCAGGTTATGTGCCAGCCCGGTACCATGATGCAAACCTATGATTCATGGCTTATTTTGCAACGGACCATGATGTAAATGGCTGATTCACTTGTATTTTTAAACGTGTTACACAGGTTGGTTTCTAAGTTTCACGTTGTTTGATGCCTCTCGCCACATCTACATCACCCACTTTACCTGCGTCAGTTGTTTTATCATTGCTGGGAAAGACGTATCGAAATATTTTAGTTGTGCTTTCGTGTTAGAAGTGTGTGCAAAGATAATGTCCGATTCAGACGATAGTGATTTTCTGCCCGATCAAGAGGAATTTGGTGAAAGTAATATAACAGATTCCGATGAAGAATTTTCGAACTCTGAGGTTGAGTTATGGCGATTGGAAATTTGTAAATAATCCATTTGAAGATATTAGAGAAACCAATCTGATTTTACAAAATAATGAATACTACATTCATCCTGCCATCAATCTGGGGGACATGAATTCGCCAAGAAAATGTTTTGAAGCTTTTGTTTCTCCAAAAATTGTTAGACTATTATGTAGTTGGTGCAACATAAGAGTAATGGATATTTTGAGGAAAAAAACAATTACAAAATGAAAGTAAATTCTTTGAAATAGCGAGATGTTTCGGAATCAGAGATGTATGTTTTCATTGCGCCCACTTTTCTAATGGGACATGCATTTTCCTCGAATATCGGATTACTGGCGTAAAAATATGTGCAATTGATGAGTGTCTTACGCTATATAAAGGACGGCTTCATTTCAATCAATATATAAAAACAAAACGTGCTAGGTTTGGCATAAAATTGTTTTGTCTTTGTCCAAGTGCTGGTGAACTTAGAGGATACGCATACAACTGTTCCTTGTATATCGGCAAAGACATATACGACATTTCTCATATACCCGGCGGTGAACATCTAAATATGCGCCTGAAAGAATTGTTGTTCATTTATTGAAAAATAATCTGGGTGACGGCCGTGAAGACAATTGGCACATGTCCCAGGTTCCCAGTACGTTACCGGTACTATAAGAACCAACTGAGGAGTACTAAAAGACTAAACCAGACTCAACTTCAGACATATCAGTCGTATTTTGTCAGAAATAAAGATTTACTCATAGTCAAGTTTAGAGACAAGAGGGATGTTTAGGTCTTGACAAGCAAGTTGTGCGCTTCTTTTGTAGAAAAATCTCGACATAATAAGGGGCAAACACCGCCTACTGTTTACAAAAAATCGGGATCTATTGAGCATTTTAATCATAATATGGGTGCTGTCGACGCCATAGACCAGGACGTGGAACCTTACAATGCGGCAAGAAAAAGTTTTACGTGGTTCAAGAAGATAGGAATTCACATGCTAGAAAGAATGGTTCTGAATTCTAGAGTCTTATGTTCAATTTCTAATAATAAAAAGCAAACTTCCATGTCAGCTTACACGCTTTTTTTGTGCGATGATATTTTAGGAACACACTTGCCCAATCATAAAGAAATAAAAAAATGCTTATGATAAAAAAGTAAACCACCAAAAGCAAAAACATAAGCTAATTTTTTACCTAAACCAGAGCAAAAAAGAAGGCGGTGCTCAATATGTTATAATAGATATAAAAAAACAAAATATACTGTAGATCTTTGCTCTAAATATAATGTTCCATTGTGTTCACAAGAACATTTTATTGATTTTCATAACTAAGTTTATTTTTCATTTATCATGCTATAATCTTTTTTATTTATTATTATTAATGTTTTATGCTTTAAAGTTTCTCTAATAAACATGAACAGATATTTAAGTTTGCAACGTGCGAGTCGACTGACGAAATCTGGTTCACAGCAGGTGCGAAGTAAATAGCACGTGATAGGGAAGGGGTTAAGGGTGCTACAGAGTGTTGTTGAAATTAGTGCATTAGCACACTTTTTATAGGTTGCTAGGGGGTCCAAGGATTTCCCTTAATTTTTGATTATATTACAGAGATCACTAAAACTATTTTTTTTTATGATTGCATAAACTTTTATTTGTGCTTTAGCGCATAAATTTGAGCGTGTTTAAAGGCCAACGGCCCTTCATGTGCACTTATGACAGCAATCATCCTCTTCCCATGCTCATGATGACATTATCAAGCAACTCTCAGATATCAACAAGAGGTGCTGTTTCTTGTTCGGGATTCCGAACTGCGAGATTTCTGGATCTTAATCACCTACCTAGCAACTAATGACATTTCAACCAATCGTTTAAAATTAGCAATAAGTCTAACATGTTCTTAAAGAATCAAGCTACAATTTAAAAAAAAACTATCAAAATCGAGTTAAGGGTTCAAGAGAAAATTGCATTCAAACTTAGTGAAAATTTTGCCAGTTCCTCTAACTTTGCCGGTGTGTTTATAAACAAATTAATCTGCAAATAATAAATATACCTGCATATTTTTTGTTGTTAAATGAAGTTGAACTAGTTGCAAAGAATAAGTATAAGTAGTCGACTTACAAGCACTTCTTTAATGAATCAATTAGTTGGTTTAAACATAATTTTGAAATCGTTACTTTTACTTCCATTTAAATCAAATATAATAAATAAAATTACAAGTTCAATAATAGTTTTTATGTGAAATACATTTCAGATCTATATACTTATTTAAACACTACATTCATTGTCACTGCTTTCAGTTCCATCATATCTCTTGTTTTTTTTTTTTTGAAGTAATTACTTAAAAATGTTGCTCTGGCAGCAGCTATATTATCTTGTTCGATTAAACCACTTCTGGGATCATCCATTTTAAAATCGAAACCAATAGAATGTAACAGTTTCTTTAAAGTAGATAAATTCCGACAAGTAAATAAATGCGAATCAAACCAGGTCATAGCAATTTTGTAAATTTGGCATTAATTACTAGAAGCATTGAGTAAATATAAGTTTTCAGTCAACGCTAGAAGTCAAGGTTTAAAATCAAGAAAGGACAAATGTGCTTGTATAATTAAAATAATCGATTTTGTCTTTACGGAAGCAAGTATTAAAATCTTGATAAACATTTAACATTGCGTGATCAATCTAGTAGTCGATTGGTTGCACTAAAAGCCTTTGACCCACATGCGCTTGCAGCATTTTCCAAACGGATTTCCTCTTATACCAAAAGTGCATCAAATATTCTATCAGTATGCGTGCTATGAAATACTGATTATGCGACAATCGAAAAATTCAAAGTATTTAGATTAATTGTAATATTATATGTGAAACCAATGTACTTAATAATACAAAGCAATTTGATGGTACAATGTATGGTAAATACACATTTGAGAATACGCCACCTGACTAGATTAGCGCGAAGTATTGCTTTCAGATAGTGGATCGTATTACAATAACGCGTCCAAGTTTTCACTCGAAGTATAACAAACATTTGCATAACAAGAGCGTTCTGTATTGTATCTTCATTTTGTATTTATATTGAATTGATATTGGACCAAGCTATTATAGCGGGATTGGGGTTTACGTCGTAACATTTTTTAGATTGGTAATATTAAATCCTTTTTTTCATAACGTAGTTTTAAAAAATAAATTGGATAATACATTTTGCATTGATATCGAAGAATAAACTGTACAAATTTTGCACTCCTTAAGCTAACATTATTTTATTCTAGTTTACAGTTTTCACATTGGAAAGCATTAACGTGTAACAAAAACTTTTTTTTATTTCTAATTTTTATAATAGATGTAATATAATGACAATTCGATGACTCTTCTGTTAAAATTTGCGACACGTTATACAATCAGGCATCGGATATAGTTTATTTAAGTTTACGCAAAATTATTTTATCAGAAATTGAATTTTCTGAAGATGAGCGTAAGTTTGTGCAAACTTATGCAGATAATGGTGAATTGCTAGACTACCATACTTTAGAATCAAATCAAACCTTGTCTACAATAGTCCAAAAATTTTTAGACAAAATGGACGAGATTGAGAAAAGAGGGAAAACTGCCAAATTGTGGATATCTTACATCCGTATGATAATATTAGCTAAAAATTTTACACGAGCTGAAAAAATGGGTAATATTAAAGTACAACTAAGAGTTTTATCTCAAATGCTTCCATTGTTTCATGCCGCAGGACACTATCATTACGCTAAATGCGCTCATATTTACATTCAGAAAATGGAAAATTTTATGAAAGAAAACAGCCAATCACCTAATTACGATTCTGCTGAGATAAAGCACATAAAAGATTTTATTGAAAATGGATTTTCTACAGTTCGAAGAGTTATAAGTTTCTGGAGCGGCGTTTTTACTGACATGGTAATAGAACAAGATTTGATGAGGATAATGAAAATTGAAGGGGGCATGATAGGTCGAACGATAACTGATAGCACTCTAGCTAGATGGGTTTTAGCAATGCCTTACACAAATGATGTCACGAAAGAAGTAGAAAAATTCTGCGGAATTAAATTTTCCACTACTGATCAGCACGTTGATGCTACAGATGCACGTATCAAGCGTGATCAGAACGATATTTTAAAACTTTTTGAATGGTTCAAGGAACATGATCCTAAAAATACTAATATTTCATCAATATCAACAGGTGTCACAGGTGGAGAACATATTAATTGTTACGACTGTTTTGAAATAGGAAAAAAATGTGTAGAAAACATGGAAGGACAAAATTTTTCAACAATTAAAATGTCGAGAAGCAACCGAGTTTTACCATTAAGTGCTGTTAATAGCTCTATAAAAAGTAAAGATAATACAATTGTACCAATAGATCCTAATTTACTATTTCAAAGGATGAACATCGTAGGAAAAAGTAACCAACAATTGAAAAATTATTTTTGCTATGAACTAGCTCCTTTTCCAATGTCATTATTTAATGATGGAGTGATGCGTAAGACAGATAAATCTATGATTTTTCAGTTGTTTAAATCCGAAAACAGTGATATGGATCGTGATGAGAGCGCCTTTGTTATAGACGGTGGAATGCTTCTGCATCGAGTTAGGTGGTCACAAAATGAATTGCTTAAAGATATATTAAAGAAATATATTTCTTACTTAAAAATTCATTTTGGAAACGATATAATAGTTGTGTTTGATGGGTACAATTATAACTCATCAAGTGTAAAATCTGCAGAACGTTTGCGACGTACACATAGTGTCTCAAGTACTGACATTCTTTTCACCGAAAACATGGCTATCACAGTACCTCAAGACAAGTTTTTGGGGAATATCAACAATAAAACAAGATTCATTGAATATCTATCACAAGAATTGCTAAACAACAATATTATGGTAAAACAAGCTGACGACGATGCAGATCTGCTAATTGTTAAGACTGCACTTTCGCTTTCATGTCATCGCCCCGTTATTGTCTCTGAAGATACAGATGTTTTAATTTTATTGATAGCATGGACTACAAGTAATGAAAAAGTGTATTTTCTAAAATTAGGAAAAGATAAACGAGAAAATGTTGTTTTCTTCTTCATAAAGTTTTGATCATTATCCGTTTTGCAAGGAAAATATTTTATTTCTACATGCTATGACAAGATGTGATACGACATCTTGCTTTTTTAATAAAGGCAAAAAAAGTTTATTTAATTACTTTGAAAAAAACCATAATGAAAATTTAAAAACTGCTATTAGTTACTTCTACGCCGAAAATGCCACTAAAGAAGATATCTTTAAAAATGGAATCATTTTGCTTTTGCATCTATATAAAGCTCCGAAAAAAATTCAGTCCATTGATGAACTTCGCTACATAAAATTTTCACAATCAGTTGTGAAAAATAGAGTAGTAAAATTATCTAATCTTCCACCTACAGCTGACGCTGCTAGGCAGCATTTCTTTCGGGTTTATTTTCAAATTCAGTTATGGCTTTCTTCAAAAATGTCTCCTGAATCTTGGGGTTGGAAAAAAGATAATAATATTTTACTGCCAATAACAATGGCTCAAGAGGCTGCTCCGTCAGAGATTTTAAACATGATTTTTTGCAACTGCAAAACTGGTTGTAAGAAAACTTGCAGTTGCCGAAAATCTGGATTGCCTTGTTCAGCTGCTTGTGGCTACTGTCAAACCGGCAATTGCACAAATTATAAAAAAGAAAAAATAATCGACGATGATGAAAATGATTCATTAGATGATCTAGATCCTATTAGTGATTTTATTGATAACTTAAGTGATCATGAAGACGATTCAGATGTATCTTTAACATCAGACGAGGAAGAAAATTGATTGTGCTGATAGCTTTTTAATACATTCCAATATTTTTAAAATATTTGTGATTCATTATTGCTTTTTTATGTATTTTTATTATAATAAAGATTTCAAAATAATTTTATGCAATGAATTTTATAAGATTATTTCTTTTAACATTAATTATTTTAACTCTGTAACCAAAAAGAAAAGATTTTGTCGAGTAGAAAATGTGGAAAACTGTGATAATATTTTCCCAAGGTTAAGATATCAATACAATTTTATATGATTCTAATGAATAAGTATTAATGCTACAATTTTGATTTGAAAAATTTTTTCTATATTGTGTTTTAATACTCTATAAATTAAAATGAACGCTCGAAATTGCAATGCTTAAAAAGCAACTCGTGAAAATTCAATGTATCTCGGTAACAAATGCAAATATAGAAAAACTTTTCAAATAAAACTTATTGACGTTTTTGTAAGCTACATCTTTTATTTGAAACATTTTTTTATAAAATCATTATTTAAACAATTTTTGCAGGAAAACTAAAAAAAAATTTTTCACATCAAAATTTTTCCGGGAAATGGACACGCTGGTAGTAGGGATATTTTTTTATTTTAAAGTGTATACTTTTAACTATCCGATCCCAAATTTTTAGATTGTTTGTGTTTTTTGCTTCATTTTAACAAATTTTTGTCGTCATTGACGGGGTTAATACATGTTGCCATACATTCAAGCGTCATATAAAATGCACTATATATGATTGGGATTGCGAAATTGGATTATAAAGCAAATTTTCTAACGAAATCAATTTAATCGTTTTCATTCACAAAATAAGGAGCATTCCATACAGCCTGAAATTAAGATATCGACGAAAAAAACTTCATTAAAGAAATGAAGCTGTTACCGAAATTGCATCATACAATACCTACTACTTCGTGAAACAGTTTAATCATAACAGGAAATAGACAACAAAGACATTTGCAAAATAGTGAATAAGCGAGGTATTATTATGAGTACTGAAATCGTATTATGGGCGAAAGGGTCAAATAAGCTGAAATATGTATATCAAGGTTACATAATACTTCCATTCTAAAACATAATTGAAGTGAATACTCATTCCTGAAGTGACGCGTGATCAATTAACATACACGTCCTAAATTATATGTTTCTTTTAAAACCACAGTTACGTAACCTTTCATATCTAGATAAACTCCTTAACCCTACATTATGGACAAGTAGAGCGCATTTTTCACGGTTTTTTATCGATCACAAGACAAAAATCTAATTAAGTGAGGACGGCATTCGCAGATAGGTGCACCAAAGTCTGATATACCCAAACCAAAAGTCTAGTATCAAAGGGGAGTAATTTCTGCATCGATTTTAGCACTCCATCGCCAATATAGGTTAGTGCACCAACAATTGCAAGAATTACACTCCATCATTAGCATAAACATAAGTAAATTACTTTATTTGTTACTCATTTGTAAATGTCAATTTATCATGTCAGCTTATTGCCGTTGAAAGTCAATCTTAACAAGGTAGCTACTAGTTAAAAATTTACAGCTTAGAGACGAAAGTTGTTGATTTTTTACAAGTTAGAGACGACCGTACCTTCTTCACATTGTATTAGCAAAATAATAAGCAGCAAAATAAACAATAAGCGCCGTTGTCAGAGTAATGATTTCAAAAGTAACGAGACATTGTTGCAGGTTAACTGCCAGTTTTACAAATTAGTAGCATTATTTATATTCGAAAATTGTGTTCTATTTGCATCATAAATGAGTAACAAATAAATTATATAACAATACACGCAAGGTAAAGGGTTTTACTGGCTCCAGAAGGTAACTGGCTCGCCTTCGGCTTGCCAATTATATCCTTCTGTCCGCCAGTAAAACCCTTTTTACCTTGCTAGTACTAATGTTATATACTATTAGTTGTTCAACATTAGTAAACATTCATTAAACGAATTAAACATAAGCAATGTAAACTATTTTTACAAGCTACTAACCTAATTAAATTAATAGCAAATGTATGTTGTGACTACAATTTGACAATTAGTAATCCGTTGTTGTGGTAATACCGCGACTGACGAGACATTTAGAAATATTATAAATAAATTTATATCATAAAATATCATTTGCCCTATTACAGAATGAGGGCACAAAGGCTTCAACCAATTAATTTCGTTTATCTTTGACTTTAAAATAATTGTACGTATAATTCATTAATTTTTTTTTATTACAATAACGTATGTCTCAAAAGTTTTGGCACAAAATATTATAGTCAATTTTATAAACAAATACGTTTTATTTAAACTTATAGCTATCAAACATAATTAATGAACTTATAATTAACAAAATTGAGAACTTAAATTAAATGAAGTGGTGCGTGATTTTTAATAAGACGCAATTTTCTACGAATATCTCGCATAAGGTCTTAGGCGGCTGTAATATCTGCTTCTCGAATTTTTCTGTAAATCCTCCGCCTTAACTGTTCTTCATTTTCGGTTTGCCATCCTTCATCATACACTTTTCTACTCAAAAGTGCACCTGAGGTAGATTAGGGGGATTGGTCGCTTCGTGGTATGAATGATATGTTATGGGCATTTAGCCAATTCTGAGTTTTCCTGGCGTAATGTCACGGTGCTAAGTGTGGCCAAAACATTATATCGTCTTCAGCATGATGCTCATTAATGAAATCAATCGGTCTGACCAGACTAAAATTTTATCAGCAAATTTTGCCTTTCTTTATATTTAACATTCTCTTGGCAGTTTTCTAGTTACTTATAGTGAAATATTTATCATCAATGACAATGATTTTGTTGTTGGTAAAATGTACCCGCCTTAATGCCCGACAACATCGTGGTATTCGTGCCAACTGATTTGGCCTATATTTTAGAAATTTTCTTCTTTTTAGATATTCTTGACCATTTTTAACCAATTCCCTCCAAACTGTATCCTTGCAAGTTCTGTACTCCCTTGCTAATTTCCTGACCGATATTCCAACTCTATTTGTTGCTCTTCTTACTAACCTGTCTGCTCTGGCTTGAGTAAAAGATCTGGGTCTTCCACTTTTTGGGGGATTTATACATGGTATACCTTGTTCATAATCCGCTATTGTGCGATAAATAGTTTTGCGGGAAATTTTTGATTTTCGAGTATGCGAACTATTTCACGATTAGGCATTGACCCGACTAGACTGCAAATTCTTTCACGAAGATCTAATTTGTAAGCTATTATGGTACAACTGAACTGTCAAAGTGAAGACAAACTTTCAAAAAATGTTTTTAAAGCCAACCTAATATTTTATCATTCTCGCGTATTTTACATTTATTGGATTTTGTGCCAACACTTTTGAGACATACGTTATATAGTGTTAACGAACTTTAGGAGTATTATTTTATTATTGGATGTAACATTACATGTGATTTTGCCCTATCTCACAGCAGCAGCATTACTTGTGGTTCACATAAGAGAGTAAGCAACAATAGCTCTGATTATTTTCTTGTCGGAATCGTTTAATAGTAAGTTTTCAAGTTATACGGCCTTGCAGTGACGAAAATTTCCCTGTTTTTGTTTATCGTTTTGACTAAAGCCTTAAACGTTGATTACTTAGTGAGAGATTTGACTGTTTTTTTTTTATATTTTATTAGACTGATTTCTGAATATAAATTTCCACTGATAAAGTTAACATAAATTTTGAGTAGTTAAGATAGTGCGCAAATATTCTACAGAGAGCACCGGTCCAGAAGCCCTTTTACTGATTGACCTGGTTAATGTTACGACAGGTAAGCAAGTTGGAGTTTGTTTTGAAAAAATCCGAATATGGGCGATTTTTCCTTTTTATCACTTACCAAGATACGGTGTTAATTTGCTCTTAGATTATGGCGTTCACATTTTTTGTGTAAAATACGTTGAAAGATTATTTTCTGTATTTTTGTTGACTTAACTTGAGTGTAAGTTATTAAGGTTATACATAGTGTTATTTTTTTCTAACTATTGTGGACAACATATTTGATTTTTATTGATTTTGTATATTTAAGGTTGTTAGTAATACTTTCGGTATAAATGCTGACCGGGTCCGGCTTCTAAGCCAGGACTCGTGCGATAAAGATGTATCTTATCAAACTAGTTTTTAATATACTATGATAAGTTAAAATATTAGTGCCCCTTTGAAAGTAATGTTTTGGGTGTGAAAGTTAGTATCTACTTGTGTCGGCTATAACTCTCCCACTTTACAAGGTATTTCCAGAGAATGTTTAAAGCAAAAAGTGCATCGCAAGCCAAATGGCAGACAATTCCAGTTGGTGCAAAATGTGATATTGGAAAAGAAAAATTAAGAGGCAGATAATCCGCGCATGAGCCGTGTTTTTTAAACTAATTCAAAGTGTATCCAAAAGGCATTAAAATTGTAAGTTGCAGAAATTTGTCAAGTACAGTTTACACAATTATTAAACACTTGTCGCGGATGCATAGATTATCATGTGTAGATTTGTGAATTATTTAAACGTTTTTCTTTGCAGTTTCATACACGTATTTACAGCATTTTGCACCGACCGGAGTTTAATGTCGTTTGGATTACGAGGGATTTTTTTGCTTCAATACTTACAAAAATACTTGACAGAAATTTGTAAATGGTTAAAAATCTGTAATCTATTAACAATTTCAAAACGTAAAATGGGTAAGTGGTGTCGGCAGATTACTAAATATTATAAGAAGGTTGTGATTTATAGGGTAATAAATGCCGGGCATCGAATCCTGCCCCGCTCGGATATCTGGGAGGGTAGGATCCAAGCGGTCATCAAAAATACGCACTTTCTGATCTATTATTACAACGTCCGTGGCAGCAGGTCTAATCTTAATGCTTTTCACCAACATCTTGAACAATTAAAATCTGACATTTTGTTCCTATCCGATACACAAGTCTCCTCTGAAAGCTCCGTTTCACACGACTTGCAATTTCCCCAATACAATCTTCACTTTCGATGCAAAAGTGGAGTGTGCCTATCACAACGTTGCTTACAGGATAATTTGTTCTTTGGAGAATAAAGAACGCGCCGTGATCTGGTTTAAACATTCTGGACCTAAATTTGTGAAATTGTAGTGTTGCATTTACACGTCTCCTAAAGGTAGTAAATTTCAAGACGTTTTCGATTAACTTAGTTTAAAAATTGACTACTTTCTGTCTCAGTTTCCAATCTGTGATACCTCAATTTTAGGAAATTTCAATGTTCATAATTCTAATGGACACCAACATTCACCTACTACTAATCTCACACAAATAATTTCTGAACCCTAATCATACTCCATATGTTCTAGATCTCTTTCTTAAATCAAACATACTTGTTTATAAAAGTTCAATTCTTTCTCCACTAGGTCTATCTAATCATTGTCTAGAAATAACTTCTACCGTCTTTCATTTCTCTGTTCTTCGCAACACTGATAGAACCTTGTGGTGTTTCCAACATTTATATGGCGGGAATATTGTTTTAAGTCCATCTCCGAACATTGCTCTTTCAGTATCTAAAGTCATCCTCATGGAGATAGATTTATACATTTCCAAAAAAAATCATATAGGTCATTCTCGTTCGCAACCCTGGTTCAATAAGGCATCTTAAGATGCAATATATTTAAAAAATGCATTTTATACTAAATGGAAATCTAATAAAACGGTCAAGAGTCATGAAGAAATAACTGCGAAAGTGTTATCACTAAAGCTAAAAAGTTGTTTGAACTAGAAGAATGTAATGATCTACCTAAATCTCTTTTCGGTAGTCGTAAATTTTGAACTTTAGTCTAAAGCCATCAGTAAACATTTTAGTATGTCTTCACTTCCCCGCATGACAACCTGTAGTTGCTGATTCTGTAGACAAATCCAATCTCTTTGTGGCTGTATTTGGATCAAATTCGTGTCTTAATGATTTTGGAAAAGATTGACCCTAGTCTTCATACACTATGAAACTAATTCATTTTTGGTACAATCTCCTAGAATCGATCGACAGGAGGCTTGATCTGTTGATCTATTACAGAATGAAGACACAAAAACTTTATAACATTATACGCTAGGTACCGTCAGACGGGGTAAAGTGAATCATAAGGGATAAAGAGAATTATGTTTAATTCAAACTAAGTTGGGTATGACTCATAGATGTACAGTACTACAACAAAATTACTCACCTACCATAGTAAATAGTAGTCTGGTAAACCGTACGTCGTATAGAAATCAGGTAACATCCTATCAAGTGCCAAACCATCCGTTATACTACAGATTATTGTTTATGCATCATCAAGTACATTAAAAAAAAACGGTTTTTTTTTTAAACTAACTGAAGTTGGTGTAGCAGATAATAAGTAAACAGATAACAATTTTCCACCATTTATGTTAAATGTACAAAATATTTAGCATCTAAATTATGAAACACAACTGTTTATTGTGAACGTGCACGAATATTTTCAACGTGAGCCCGATAAACAGAGCGTCTTTGTACCATTTGAATGGGTGATGCTAACATAATCTAAAAACAGGTTACGTACGTACTTGTCGGTTTACTTAAAAACATACCATTTTATGGAGAAAATACCGTAAAATGGGGTTAGTTGCACACCACGGGGTAATTTGAACACCAAGTGCATCGGTCGAGTTTTTTTTTATTTTGGTTTATCTTTTTTCGTGTTCTGACGCCAGCTTTCTATTGTCACAGGTAAATAGAACCTAAAAAATGGTTCGCACCTACCAAAGAACCCCGATCAGACTATGGGAGTAGAACGGACTATGTTAGGTAGCAAAATCAGGTGGTCGTCCAAAGGTAATCAAGAAGAGGCTCTCATTGTAAGGACATTGGGTGTTGTGGCAAATTATGAGTTTCTTCTAACAAAGGTGGCGTAATCAAAAAATTCTTAGACGAACAAGGATAAACGGATCGAATATTCAAAACTAGCTTCCCAGGACCTAATTTCTTACATTCATTCATAATCAGAATGGCTTCGAACATACAGAGATCCAGAGCATTGGCTGATCAGGATGATATTTTAAATTTTTTCAACAATAACAATTAACGAAATAACAAGCATACATTTTTATAACTATGACGAGACGAACGTTACTGACGATCCATGCAGCATTCCAGTGCTACCATCAGTTTAATGGTTTATGGAAACGCCAATGGAGACCTTTTGCCCCCAATGGTTTTATGTAAAGCTATGCACCTTTACAACAACTGGACGTAAGGTGGACCAAATGGAACAAAATATGAGAGCGGTCGAGGAGATGGTTTGATATGAACTTGTTAGAATTGTGGATTTTCCAGCTTTTCCTGCCTTACGTCAATCCATCAAAAAGAATGACGAGAAACTTGTGCTCGTTGGTGACAATCTAGCAAGCCACTTGTCACTTACAGTGATAGAGGCATGTAGTGCAAATAATGTTTGCATAACTCCGTTCCCGGCCAATAAGACACACTTGATGCAGCCCCTTGATATGACTGTATTCGCCCCAATGAAGAGAAAGTGGAGGGAGATTCTCGACAAAGGAGTTACGTTTCCCAGGAAGTATATCGAAAGAGCAATTTCCGAACCTACTGAACAGATTGTGGGGACGAATAAGCCCAAAAGTGGCAGAGAACCTCTAATGAGGATTTAGAGAAACCTTTTTTCATCCTGGAAACCCTGACGAAGTTTTGAAGCTCATCTTTGGTGGAGTCACAAGGATCCATCTTGTGTGTTTGAACGCCCTGTATATATATATATATATATATATATATATATATATATATATATATATATATATATATATATATATATATATATATATATATATATATATATATATATATATATATAGTATATATATGTACATTTAAAAATTTTTTTTCTATTTGCTCAATTCTCGCTTTCACGCTAATGATATTTATTGTTTTTAGGTGTTCATAAAGTTAAAAGTAAGACTGACGTATTGCATTAATTGATTTACCTATGCTCTATAGTGGTTTTCGAATTAAAGTTTTTTGTATTGTAATTTAAAATGGATTTCTGAAATTGACAATTAAATTTTTTCATGGATTAATTAATTGTTTTTATGTGACCTAATTTTTTCCCTCTTTCTTTTCAGAATGCCTCGTTGCTACAAAAAGTTAGACATAACGGGAAAATATAATTACAATTCAGAATTCGTACAACGGGCAGTTGCCACTGTACATCAGATGGTGTTCCTTATTCAACAGTGTAAAGAAGGATCCGGGGAACCCACGCATTAAAATATAATAAACGGATGGACGTTTTAAATGATGAAGAAGAAAGAAGAATCAGTTGCAATTGTGTGCAAATTGGGGATTCCCATTACGGTAGACTGATTCGTAGAATACAGTTCGACAATATATGGATGCAATAGGAAAACCCGAAGGAAGATTTCAAAATAATTGACAGGTTTATAGGACAGGTGTTAGGGCCAGGCTAAATTGTCATTTAACGACACAACACTTAAAACTTATTTCAATACTTACGTTCCATCATCAAACATTATGATGAACATATTTTTTCAGACGATTGATCAAAGTAATTACAAATCGGGGATCTGAACACACTTATACGACAATAGACACGTCAAAAAGCAGTAAAACTGTAATTTTCTCTATCGCGGTCGATGGCACCATGTTTGTACCATACATTGTGTATAAAGCAAAATACATGTACGAAGGATGGATCGAAGGTGGTCCTGATAGTTTCACATTTAATAGAACTTTAAGTGGCTGGTTTGAAGCGGAGGTCTTCGAAGACTGGTTTCTTACAGTTGCGTTACCATACTTCTGAAAATTAGAAGGTCCTAAAGTAATGGTATGGGATAATTTGAACCTAACAGTTATTGTTGTTCAAAGCTGTGAAGCAAATAACATTAAATTTATTGTGCTACCACCAAACACAACACATCTACTGCAACCACTTGACGTTGCATATTTCAGGTCGATGAAGGCGTGTTGGGGGCAACTTCTGAATAAATCGAAAGTACAGAGTCAAAATATACTGCTGAGGACATCATGCCCAAAGTTGCTGGGACTTTTCGCGCCATTCAATTGGAACAAAGTGCTACAAAAAATACCCAGAAATCTTGGGAACTCTCGCAACAATGAAGCTGCTACTTGGAGATTAGCTATAATGAACTATTTGGACATCAGGGGTAGTCCCCTGCAAAAGCGTGGAAAAATCCAACATCTCACCTGAAAAAGCTGTGGCAGACTTGTTGATTAAGGAGCCAACTGACAAGGAACCAACAAATAAACAAATATCTTGAAGCGATAGAGAGGTAGAAAATGCCAAGTCCCACATTCTGACCCCATCGAATCTGTACCGACAAGAAATCCCAATAAAAGCAATGGCGATGACTGTCTTAATATTGAAGAAACTCTTCAGAAGGAACCATTAAAAAGCCAGGACTATAAAAATCTACAAATAGGTAACTACATAATCGGGAGATTTCCCGTAATGAATTGAGTTTAATATTACATTAGAAATCTAGAATCGATTTCAGATACGGGGTTAAAAATTAATGTCTTTAGAAAGAAAGGTCGAGAAAAAGGATATTTCGTGTATTCTTAAGTCCCGGATGTGTCTGATATTGATCCCACGCAATTTCTTAGAGTGCTTAAGAGAGGACAACATATATTTGCAATTATTATGGACGAATGTGCTATTCTAGAGTAACAATTAGTCACAATTTTTCATCGTCATCGATTTTGTTTCTTTTTTGTCATAGTTTGATATTCTTTTGCGTTGAAAAGAATTTTTTTACGTTTTGTGATTTGAGAAGAAATACATTTTTATTTCAATCGGTTACCCCTCCTTCATTTGAATTTTTTTATCGATTTCTTAAAAAAATCGTTAATGGGATATGGTTACACTATTCTTTTTTCAGTTCACTTTACCCCTAGATCAGGTTAAAGTGGCACAAATATACAATTTGTACATGAGATTCACTAAAGTGAATCACACTTTGATAAAAAACAAAAGGTTAAGTTTGGATTTTCTAACAATTATAGATAAAGAATATGGTGTGTGAATAGTCAATAAATTTCCAGTATTTTTCAAGAATTTTTTGTTTCAACGATTTAGCGAAAATCAACAAAAAAACTCATCTTTTTGATTGACTTTACCCTGTTTGACGGTACCGTTTCTTATACACTCCAAGAGATTACCGATTCGCTTATAAACTTCTCCTCTCGCCAGCAAAAACCACATTACTATGATAATCATATGAAATACTACTGCATGGCTTGTCCCGTATGCGACATAATAGTACACAAATACCTATGTTTAGAGATAGGAATCGTAATGTTTGGTACCAACCATTACGTACTCCACCTCGTTATTGTCGTTAAAAATAGACGGGAATCATCCCGATGTTTGAATTTATTACTTAACTTAATCTAAATCTGTTTTACTAGATGACTTACTATTTGATTGTTCAGTTATTTTACATAATCGCGCGTTAATATAAACTAATTACTGTCAAATCCAAAAATTAGTTCTTTGCAATACAATTTTTGTTAACTTGCAGTGGAAAAGTGAAATGAAGAATATCTACCAACAATTATAACTCCTCTAAATTCATTGATATTCTTGGACCGAAATTAAAGCGGATCTTTGGGGGTTTGAATAGTTTAAATAAATATGTTATTGTTGAGAGTGGGAAACCATAGCATGCTATGCATTCTGTCTGAAGGAATTTGCATAATTTTACATTCAAATAGCACAAAATTGCCCAGAAACAGACAAAAATAGGAATTCAGAGAAAATTTTGGACAGAAATATCAATATATACCTGCAAACTTCAAATGTAAACAAATCGTCACGTGCCGCATTAATCTACAAAAATAAAATGAACAGATATGTATATTACGCGATTGCCGTCAGTATGAACGTTGTTGAATTTGACATATGTTTGTTTATTTAGTACTAAAATAACAATACCTGGTTTTTATAATGATAATAAAAAAACTAGTTGATTTAGCGTAACGGTATGAAAGAAATACAGACGGAATAAGGGAGTCAGCTGTTAAGATCTAAAGGCGAAAGTGCGCCTCGTCAACAAAGGACTAATTTCAAATATTATGCAATGGAATTTTAGGTATCAAAATACATCTGCAGTGTAGGTAAATAAGTGTATTGAATAAGTATAAATAATTGAAATCTTTCAGTAAGCAAATCTACAAAATAATTTGAATTAATGAGTATTTTTAAGTATAATTGTTCTTTAAGATATTAATATATTACTTATCATTCGTTAAGAATTAATCTTTTACGTTTAGTATCTAATAGGAAAGGTTAAAATTTTTACAATTTAAAAAGAGGATTTGTCAGGATATCTTAATAGTCGGATTTTCTGAGGGCTAATTAATACCTATTGTTGTGATTAAGAACCCTGGTTACAAAAAAAAAAAATATAGGCGGAATTACTAATGGTCCAACAGTGAGGGACGTACAAAAAGGGTTCTAATCACAAATGGTGACCAACAAAAAAAACCTCTTGCTCTTTAAGGAGTCTGTATTAACCAGTGGAATGAGTATTTTTATTATTCAGACATCGTATACAAATTTTGCTTTTTAGAAACTTCGTTTTCTGTTATGATATCTCTCGTACAAAGAAATAGAAGCTGATTTGACATTTGGGTGTATATTTCTTTTCATAAATTTATAATGTCCCTAATTTTGTGATTAAGGATTGTGCTTTAGCCTCAGAGGATCTAAAAGTCGAAATAAACAAAATGGTAAGAAATTTAATTTAATTTAATTATTAATAGTTAGTTATGTGTGGTTTCTTACAATTGACGAAATAAACTAATAAACTCATCCGATCTCTAAGTGAACACAGATATTTATTCTTATTTTGTGCTTGAGGTTAAAATACAATTTTTGAATTCCTGTTAAGAAAACGGTCATTTTACATGTCAAATCTCATTATTAAAACAATCCTTTAATCAAAAGGACGAATAAAATCTTTACAGCAACACTTTTGTTCACACTGCCATTGACTACGTGAGTGAAGTAAAATAAAATAAAATTCGCATTACCATTGAAATATTCGTTGCTATGGACGACTTGTTTATAAATAGGTAACACTTCACGAAAATTTTTCAATTTGCACATTTAGAAAGTGAAAGCGTGTTTACAACGGCAAATAAAAAAGCATACCACAAGATATTCTTAATAAAGCCGCGGTTGCAGTATTCAATTTATTGCCAGAAAAATCAAAATTAGTTTATGAAAAGGAGTACAAAACATTTTGTGAATAGAAGACAATAAAACATTTGGAAACTGTTAACCAAGAGGTACTGCTAGCGTATTTCTTTGAATAGTCAAAAAAAGTAAAGGTGCCCACCTTGTGATGTCGTTACTCAATGCTGAAAGCAACGCTGTTCATAAACAAAAATATTGATATTTCCAAGTAATTAAATCTAAATACTCTAAATTAGAGTTAACTATTTTGGAGATTTTCAGGTTTTCATGACTCACTGCTTTTATAAAAAGACAGGCTTTGAAAATACGGCACTCTACAAATTTTTATCTGACGCTCTTAATAAAGTATACTTATGCATGAAGATAAGACATTTCATAAATCATTCTTGGAATACATATTCCTTATTTTTCATTCATTATTATAAGTAGTATTAATTTTGGGTGTAGCTGGAAGATGTAGAATGGACGAACTACACAAATTCGACTTGATGACATTGATAAGAAGGAGTCTGTTCTCATAATTTTGCTTCCGGACACCAAAACGGATAAGAAACGCATATTTACAATTGTCAATGAAGACTGTCAAGTTGATTTAATAGAAATTTACAAGAAGTACAAAAATTTACGACCACAAAATGTACCACACAGAAAGTTTTTTCTCTGTTTTTGGAATTAAAAGTGCACAGTCAACCAATCGGTATTAACTTTTTCGCTAAAATACCACAAATGATAGCAAAATATTATAATCTTTATATCG
Source organism: Vesta saturnalis (assembly GCA_036346205.1). NCBI lineage: Eukaryota > Metazoa > Arthropoda > Insecta > Coleoptera > Lampyridae > Vesta > Vesta saturnalis. The sequence continues at coordinate 138,251 of JARFJB010002549.1, read as the reverse complement.
GACATTGCTTTCTACGGACTTCTGCAAATTTAGCCAATGCAGGAGCTGACTTATTAAGTCCTAAAAAGGCACGGAGGCTGGAAGTCTTCTACAGTGGTAGAACATTATATCGACGAATCAATTATTCAAAAAATATCCACGTCAAGAATAATTTTAGCAGATGTAAATTCACATGAAAACGAAAGACCTGGAATTTCCACTGCACTTGATCCTGACAAAAGTAGAGTCAACTTAACTTCCACTGATGCATCCCACTTTCCTTCTTTAAATGTTCATAACATTAGTAGTAGTACAGTTAATATTTATGTAAATACATTACCTAAGGAATACATTTTTTGCGAAATTGGAAAAAATGTTGTATGATACACGTGAATAAAGAAAATTTTATCCACTCAAAAGCATTATCGCTCTCGGCTTTTCTTCGCGCGTTAAACTATTTTTTGTGGATAAAATTTATCTTTATTCACGTATACCATAAATACCATTAATACACCGAAATATGGTATCACTTTAACCATAGTATAGGTAGAATGAATTTTTTTCAAACGCCAGTAAACATGACATTTAGTGACGCAATACAAGATCCTAATTTGTCATTTTGTTATCATTTTCGAGTGGCGCTAAAAACTTTAGTGCCGCTCACCAGCATCTTTAAGGTGACAGAATTTTTTAATTTACATTAGCGTTTTATTTTGCGGAATCCATAGCTACGCACGTCTAACGTTTTGCAAAGCAAACTATACAAATCCACGTTAATGGTAGACCCTCGTTTCGTGAGCAATTTGTCTTAAAAATAACTGGGCCTAGGTAAGGTTTGAAGAAAAAATAGGATATTTTATGTAGAGATACAGTGACTTTTTCTCATCTCGCTTACGCTCGGCTGACAAACTTAGAGATTCGGCAAAAAAAGTAGTATTAGCTCCGTATAAAATAATATATTATTATGTATTCTTTTATGTTATCCAAATTGCCGTGGACGTTTTAACATTAGTTTTTAACGTTTATAAAAAACTTGACAATTATTAACTGAATTAACATCTTTCACTCAAAATTAAAATGTCTCTTTATCGTTTTCTATAATAAATGACTACTATGTTATGTCGGTCTATTCCCTTATTGTTATATACAGTACGACCGCAGTTAAGGAGAAATCACTACCGAGAAAGTTCCATCACTATTAATGTTGAAACGCTGTCTAATCTAACTAAGTATTACATACTTCTCTACAGTACATCTTGTCATCACTCTTGTCTCATCTTCAATAAATATTTTATGCCATTTATGACACTTGTTTTGATGTGTTACAAGAACGAAAGGCGTTCAACGTAACATGTCATTACCAGGTATTATTATTTTTTGCGGGCTAGGACGTTTAGGCACGCATCTTTAGGCGCGCACTATTAGGAGCGCGCTTTTAGACGCCGAGTTATTAGGCTCGGGCCCTTTTAGGCGCGCGAACCTTTAGGCACCGGAACATTAGGCGCGGGTACAGTTAGGTGCTACCTGAATGATTCTAAGACTACGTATGAAATGCACTTCGAAAATTATCGAGCGGGAGTATGAATTATGTATAGGCACGTATATGCTCCAAAATTTAAAAGCTAAAATAAAAGTTTAAGATTTAAAAGAATTTTTTGATGAATTTTGAGTGATTTCTTGGCAATGAAAGGGTTCAAAGATTACCTTAGAGGTCTCGCTCATATTACCAAATGGATCCTTAAATAATAGTAAATGTAAATAATGTTTTAAATTTATACGCATTTACACGCATACGCACACGCACACGCACACGCACACGCACACGCACACGCACACCGCACAAGCACACGCACACGCACACGCACACGCACACGCACGCACACGCACACGCACACGCACACGCACACGCACACGCACACGCACATGCACACGCACACGCACACGCACACGCACATGTACACGCACACGCACACACACACACACACACACACACACACACACACACACACACACACACACACACACACACACACACACACACACACACACACACACACACACACACACACACACACACACACACACACACACACACACACACACACACACACACACACACACACACACACACACACACACACACGCACACGAATCCACACGAACACGCCGAGGCTCACGTACACACCCCATTCAATTTTTTCTTATGGAGTATCTTATAAAACTTATTTATGTGACATAACCTCACTACAAAAGAAAATATGGAAGATAGGACACAAGGCGATTGTTGAATGATTACACCGGAGATACTAGAAAACGTGAGAGAAAATACAATAAAAGGACTAAATGTACCCATTCAGCATGAGGGAAAACTTTTCGGACATATTTTAAGAAAAACTCATTATAACAGTCGAACTATCCAATGACTTGAGAATGTTCGATTATTATATATCATGTTCTTACGATAACGTAATATATTTTCTGTTAGAGTTAATTTATATCTATGTTAGTGTTTAGTATTTAGTGAAACTTTTTGTCTCTCTTGTCTTCAAATTTCATGGCTACCGCGAATAATCACAAGAAAAACCATGGACATATTGAATAATATAGAAAAATCAAAGTAACTCAAAAACAGCGAGAGATAGATTTCGGACATACTTACGAGGAGTTGTGGTTTTATGTTCTATTTAACAAAGCCTAAAAATATACAGGGTGTGCTATTTAAAAAAAGTGATAATTTTTTCAAGTATCGCAGGTTTTAGCATGTACTCTGAACATCCTGTAGCATTTATCTCTAATATGTCTTCTTCAGAGCAGGAAACTTAGAAACCATTATTAACACCTAATGAAAAAATTGAACGTTTTACATCCTCATTTAATAAATAACCTAGAAATAGTATGGTACAGATCAACTTAGCCGCCTTCTATATTTACTCTTCAAAATGATCATTCATTTAAAATAAAAATATTACACTAACTTTGTAACGTGCTAAAATCGATTTCAGCTCTTTTCATATCGACTTACACTTCTTTATTGATTATTCGATAAATCACCTTTAGATTGAAAACTTTGTCGATTTACTATTTACACGTCATTTGTTTCATTAGCATAACTTATTTGAATTTTTGGGCATATACTGTTCTACCTTTATAAATTACTTAAACGTCCTGTATAGATTAAATTACATTTACTTTCTCAAAAGTTCATCCTAGCGCCATCTAGGCAGTGCTCAGCGTTCTGGTTAGTTTCAAGATAATTTACTTACAGATATGTTACTTTACTGAATTACTGCTAGATGGTACCATTAATTTACATTTTATTGGAAATGGTATATTTAACATTTTAACAACAATAGTTTTGGTAACAATGAATATGATAACAAAATTGAATTGAATAACATGTTGAGTTAGCCATATATGTATATATATATATATATATATATATATATATATATATATATATATATATATATATATATATATACATATACATATACATATATGGCTAACTCAACATGTTATTCAATTCAAAGGAAAAAAACAAAACGTAAAACTTTTTTGAATTCGACTTACATCATGGAGGTAAAACCTATTGTCACAGTATTACTTTGTGCTTATTCGTGGTATTTTTTTAGCTTCTTCTTTCTTCCGGTCTTTCTTGCTTGCTCTTTGTTACACGTTTCAAGTAGATGTTCGCCGTAGCATCGTTCCAACCTGTACTCTCCTACACACACCGTAACAAAGGGTGAATCTTGTGGATAGCCAGAGAGAGGTTATTGACTCATGAGACAAGGTCAGAATATTCTAATTGTACTATGCTTCCTTTATAGCAATGCAAAATTGGGCACGATACGTACGTTTATAATCAACAGCACTGCCTTTTCCATACAGAACGTACCGCTACAACCTAAAGGTGTGTTTTAATAAACGATACCTCCATATTCAGCAGGAAATAGTCACCTTATTAAAATTTTCGTTGTTTACACTTGTTTTGAACTAAGATAAAGGTTATAAAGTGGGTATTGCATTCGAATATCCCTCACGATTCAAGAATTACTAAAATGTCTGTGATTTTTTTGTATTAAAACAATCGTTACGTTAATTGTTTTTGGAGTTGGTTAAATCAACCTAATTTCTGCTTACTTTTGTATTATTTCTACTACAACTTCTTCCTTTCATCTTTCTAACCAAAATCAACCTAATAATTATCTACGCTCCAAAATACCCACGCTATCTAAATTCTCATTTGACCGTTTGGGTTTGACTGAGTTACTAGCCGAATTCATTAATTCATTTATATTTGTTACGTGGTAGGTTAGACACGTGACCACTTGCGAATTAAGTTTGTAAATAATGTTTAGTGCAGGGCACGTTACAAAGTCATCTTCTTTGTTGATTTTGAAAAACGACGACCAGTAACGCAAGCGTTCCTAAAACGGTTATAAAATAATCATATTGCTTTAGCTGCTATTGCAGAATACTCTTATTACCTTAGCCAATAAACCGTTAAACGTCAACGGGTTATCTCTAGTTTTAATTGAAGTATCCTATACTTGAACATAACTTGAAAACCCGGGTCGTCACACAATATTAACTTCCAGGGAGCCAGAAGAATAGAATGCGGGAACATTTAAGCAAACGATTAGGCACATAAGCTATGGAAATAGAAAACTACCAAAATGTTTATCCCATCAATCGTATTTATCAATTAAGGATGCCTAGGTTTAGATCGGTAGGCCTTCGCCTTCGTCATAGTTGCTATCATTAACGGCAAACCGTTCTACAAAACAGTAAGTGAAAATAAGTGTTTCGTGTATGTATTTGTATCTATGGAAACTTTTACAATTTCGCTTTTTTAACTCAACTAAAGAATTAACAAACAGACATCGGATGAAAAATAATACCATGTACGTTAAGAGCACGATATAGGATAGGAAGGTAGAATGACTACTCGATTGAAAGCGGCGACTGAGCGGCGATCGTCGTGTGCGAGAGAGACGGGAGTATTACGGCCGCTCGGAGCCGTTGCCTGGACATTCTCTACGCGTTCCATATTATTTTTCCGCAATAGTTTTAATATTTTATTTACTACATCAGCGTGAATTTGAAATAATGTAATGGGAGATAAAATAATTTTTATTGTAATAAGCGAAAACTATTAAACACACCAGTTAACAATTTTGCAATCGTGATTCTTTCCTCTTTCGTGAATCACTTAGTTTTTCTTCCTGCTTTTGTTAGTATTGTTTAATTCGCATTAGAACGTAGAAATATATAGTTTTACAAATTAAACTCTCGTGATGTACATCACAAGAACGTAAACCATGCAGAGAGATTTTAAAATTATCATAACAAGACCGCTCATCTTTTATGAAACGGACTTTACACCTATAAATATGTATTTATTACATGGCTTTACATACTGCTGATCAGCTGATGACGTTGAGGACAATAACCTTAAGGTATATCTTATGGAAAGCTTGGAATAAATGTATTATCTACCTAACCCATTCCTAATTTGCTTTGCTTAAATTTAGAAATATCATTTTATCCACTTACTTCATATAGATCTGTTTTCACTGAACGAATAATGCTCTCACTTCTGAAATGCTTTTCACATACCAAATCATTTTTAGCTAAATCTGTGTCATCTCGTGGTATTTTCCGCTGCCAGTAGTGTGATAATTTTTCTTTTGGTATTTTCCCTTTGCAACTTTCATAACCCTCGTTGCAAAGAGGACACAACATTTTCATCCCATTTTAACCAGCCGAAATTGAAACGATTGTAAAAACTTAAGATTTCCGAGTGTAAATTGCAATACGATCGAGGTGAACTATCGGCAGTCTGCAGCCGCAATTATGCTGTCTTTGTCTAACGCCCGTCTCGCTGTTAAGCTGTCGCTGCGAAAGGCTACAGAGAGTCGCGTCGTTCTACCTTGCCATCCTATATCGCGGCGAATGGTTTAACTGGTCTCAGACAATATTGTAGGCGGAGTGAAGCGAAGTCTTCAAACATTGTCCTCGACCAGTAGACTCCCCTTACCGTTCTTAATACTTAACATGTTGTTACAAAGGGGACGATAACCAGAGACCTACATGAAAAATGATATTATACAAACTAAACCATGGCTGACTCAACACGCAATAAATCTTGATTAATAACTCGAAGTAATACAAGGTGATTGACAGTATGAAGATAATAGTCTACCAAAACTTCATTCTTATAATTCAGAATCAGCTGATGCACCTTCTCATGCCCCTAACTTAATAACTTGGTGATAAACACCCAGCTTGAGTGAAACTGATTTATTTACAATTATTTACAGATTTATACACATAATTTATACTCTTATAAACGTGTCTCATACTCTAATAATACGCAAATGCATTTTATGGCTTTGTTGTTCTGAAGGTGAAAGTTTCTCAGTTTATAAGATGTAACGTGACCCATTGTATAAGGTAATATAATAATTAGGAAGTTATTGATACACAAAAAATTAAGCTAATTTTTCAGATTTTATCTTAGATTAAAATATTATTTTATTCAGGCTAATATTAAGATTTTTCCCTCTATGTTGCTCCTGATGGTGCCTCTCTTTTAAAGTTTCTTATTCTTAGACCACGTGTCTCAGCGTCTTAAGTTCTACATCTTGAAATAAAGTCCTTTTGGTTTTGGGATCCTCTTGGCTGAATTCAACATTTTTCAACATCTTGAAGTTGATCCCAAATGTTAAAATAAAGTCATTTTGGAAGGGTCTTGAATCTGTTTTGAAATCTGATGGTGTATCAGTGACGTTTCACAGATTTCAAGATCATGGAATTCAACCAGCGTCTGGAAGTTGGTCTTGAAATTATTTTCATCATTTAAGGCCCTGTATCTTGAGACTAACATCTTTACTAGAGATCTTAAAAATGGAAGAATAGTAATGGCTAGTTGTGTGTAAAAGGCATTGTGCCTAAGCTATTTCGTATAAAATGCAATTCGGTGGTAAGAACAGAAAATTTTGTATACTGCAACAATACTATGCTCGCATAAAGGTTTCCACTAAAAGCATGTTAATATATTAATAGAATACTGGAGTTATCTACATTTTTCCAAAATTTTATGAAACATTTGAAGAAACTTTAATAAACACAATATAACCTTAACCGATAAGGTAAAACCACATAACCTAAACCTACACTAAGTAAAATGTCTAAAAACAACAATTTAGTATCTTCAATAGTGTCAATTGTTGATGTCATTTTTTGTTCTGGCGCAACTGCTCTGTTATAGAAAATGCTTAGCTCCTGTCGGTGATACTAAAAGCCCTTTTCTGGATTTCATACCTTACATTGGTAAATGATCTTATGACAAAAGTAAAATTTTATGAACTAATATAAAATTGACATTTAAGGTTAAGACCAGGAAGAAAGATTTACTAAGCCACAGCAAAGACCCACTGCATTTAAGAGTGTACAAAATTAACACGTGGGGATTGCCAAGGGGCATATACGGGAATGACAACATGATATATGCAAGAAAGAGTTAAAAACATAAGGATATTAAAAATAATAGTGCTAGCAGTTCCATCTCATATTTTAAGCAATGACCATTCGTGCAATCCAAAAAAAATTTGGAGAGTACAACCGACAATAATTATCAGGTAATCAAGTTAGTTCGTGCACTTTTTTATGGTAAAATAAAAATATTTATTAACAAGCAACACATTATTACTCATCGATGTAGCGACCATCACAATGAATGACCTTTTGTTACGTCACGCCAATTTTTATGTGCCGCTCTTGTAAAATTTTATGGGTTTGAATCCAGAAATTGTCTGCATTGATGATATCAAGTCTTGTTTTGAACTGTCTATGGGTCTTGTAGTCGTTAAGAGACAAAAGAGGTGAAACGTCAGAGGACTATGGAGAGTGAGGTAACGTTTCCCATCCAAGTTCAGAAATTTTTTCACGGGTCAATCTTGCGGTATGCGCTCTGGAATTATCTTGTAAGAATAGCAGTTTCTTCCTATTGATTAAAGAAGGCTGTTTTTGGATGAGTTCTGCTTGCACTCGGTGAAGTTATTTACAAAACTGATGATTTGGCCCCTTTTCAAAAATTATTAATGGACTGTTCCCGTCGCTGTCCACCAAACACATGATAAAATCTTGTTTGGTTGCAAGGAAACTTTAGTAGTGTATAATACCGAATTAATAGGCGACAAAAAATGGTACCAACGCTTAGAATTGGAGTTGAATATCACCTTTTCATCGCAGCTTAAAAACCGATCTAGAAATGGTTCATTATTGTTGCATAAAATGTTTTCCAAGCAAACGCTAAAACGACTTAATTTGTTATCGTTTGATAATTAATTCATTTCTTGAACAACTTCTGTGCTGTTCGATCACCTACGGCATCACCTTCGAATGCGGTTCGCCACTGCGACTTTAGTACCAATTTTGTACTCATAGAGTAAACAACCGTGAATTAAGATTTTATTCGTTTCCATTTTCAACGATTCAAATTGAGAACTAATCAATTGTCGCCAAATATATATGTACCCGACAGAAGAAGGATTCGTACTAAATTGAATGACAGATAAGAACAGCTGCTATCGATCAACAACTTAAAAAGTATTCATGGCACTCTACTGTACGCACGAACTTTTTTAATTACCTGATACTATGTAAGGCAATGAATCTAGAACGATATGAGATTTATAGACACATACATATTTATAAACGAAGTTATCTCGAAATACCGTACAGAACTAAATATCTGGTGTGAAACATCACACGATCTTCCAACCCACAAATTGGAAATTAAAATAAGTAAAGTATATTTTTTTTTGTATAATTATAGACTGACAGATAATGACACTATTTTATAATCCATAATTTCCGCCATTTGGAAAGTAATATTCTGGGTGTGAAAAGCGTAATATAACATAATACTTATGACTTGCCTTTGGGCACAACTCACTCATTTTACAATTCGAAACAGTTATTAAATTACAAGATTTTAAACTGTTTATACCAAGTTCTTTTTAGGACATTTGATACAAAAAATACACCGTAAGCCAAATGGCCGAAAATTATAGTCGGTGCAAAGAGATATTCAACTATTTTATGCTATTAGATATGTCCATAATTTTGCTAATATCGAATTGCATAAAATAATTGGAATTAAGTTATCGTGAATACTAACATACATCCACACACACGCACACGCAGTCTCATTCGCCCACGAACATGCACTCGCACTCACGCGCCCATCGTATTGTTAATTTTAACTTATAAATTTAATTTATAGAGATTATTGTTCTGATGATGATTTTCCCAGTTTGTATTAATTTTAAGCCGAAACATATGTAAACATTTATAGTATTTTAAAAAATAAAAAAGACACTAATTTTTGGGCATGAAATCATATATTTTTTTATTAATTCTTCAGAAATCTAAACGTTTCGATAACAATTACAGTTATCTTCTTCAGTAAATGATAACAGTCTTTGAGAGTTAATTAATATATCAAATTAATTTATTTATTAATTAAGATGTCGAATAAACATATTTATTTTACATCTTAATTAATTTTCTAATACGGGTACTAACTTTTATTTAATCTCATCTTTTAGGCTTATGTTCAAACCGAATGGATGATTCAACGCTACAACGTAAATGAATCGCTTAAGGAAATTAACATAGCCTAACTTTAATATTTCCAATTTAAAACAAAATTTTATTTTAAAAGTGCGAAAAGAACTACAGCGAATTTAAACGAAGCGTTTGAATATTAATTCTATTTAAACACGCTCTAATTGCTCTTCAAAAGTTTGAGATGGTTTTTATTCGCTGGAATAAAGTGTAGATTTGTAAATGGAGCGTAAATTAATATATTAAATTTTATACTTAAACAAACCATATCAATCAATTGATCAATAAAGGATAATTTATAATAGAAAATTGAAATTAGAACATGTTAAAGGTGTTAAAAATAAAATCCAGGTATTTTTAGTGACAGACACAGCAAACCTTTCGATGCGCGAAGTATCATCATTGACAGGAACACGGTTTATTTCAAATAGGTTCAAAGTAATTTCACTTATGAATATCACTTTACCATTATTTTTTGTCGCTACCAAAAGCCAATCTTTTTTAATACTGCAAGCTTTCCAAGTTCGCAAGGAAAGTGAATTGGAAATATTTTTTATATGAAATACTGCAAATTGTCAAACGGTGATTTATTAGATAAGCGCATAACCAACTTGACCGAAGTGAGAAATTCCTCCAACACATCCATATGTGCTAAATGTTACATGATGTACATGAATAAATGCATTTTAAATGTAAATACCAATGTTAGTGTAGTTAGTGAAGTCACGAATTTTGTTAAGTACGAATTCCGAATAAATTCTACTTATTTCATAGTAATAACTAAATGCGAAAAAAAAAACACATATTATACGCATTTAAAATCGGTTTGCCTAAATTGTTCTTTCTAGGTAATAATTACAATACAATGTATCGAATATTGAGACACACATGCAAACAATCCTAAAACAAGTCAAGTTTCATCCTGGTATTCTAGTAACATTATGCATTAGTTATTTAAGAACTAACACACTAACGTATGTCTCAAAAGTCTTGGCACAAAATCCAATGGATGTAAAATACGCGAGAATGATAAAATATTAGGTTGGCTTTAGAAACAAAAATTCTCTGAAGGTTTGTCTTCACTTTGACAGTTCAGTTTTAGAAATTAGTTGAATTAAAATGGATTACAAACTGGATCTTCGTAATAGTAGATTATGTTACAAGTGAGTGAAATAAGCCATTATAAGCAAGTGAGATTTTTGACGCACGAGCGCTTGCGCGAGTGAGACAAATTCTGACGTGCTTATTAATGGCATTTCACTCACGTGATATACGACGTTTTGTCCAACAGTAGCAATTTTTTTAACGAAAAGCTTGAAGAGATTATTTAAAGAAAGTATAAAAGAGTCAAGCAGCCAGGTCTTGGTTGTCATGAATACGTTGTTGATGAAAAGCAAATTTTTGATCATATTTTCATTTTTACTAGTATAGAAAGGTCATGGTCTTTTTGCCAAAAAATATTCGACTAGAAACCGAAGCCGCATTTTTGGGATGACTTCCACCAAAATCTAAAGACATTTACGACAAGGAATATTCGTTATTCAAAGCTTGAAAGACTGAAAATGCAGTGCAATTAAACTTGGAAGAAGTTTTCTTGGCGTATTTTTTACAAAAGGTTGGTTATCAAATTATTATTACTGCGTTAATAAATTGCAATCTGTGGCACGTTATTTAGGCAGGAAAATACAAGTCTTCGACTATGTGGACACATTATTCAATGCTCAAATCTAGGTTGAACGTCTATGAAAATGAAGATATTAGCAAATATCATAAGTTGACAGCTTTTATAAAACAACAGCATTCTGGATATACGCCAAAGAATCATCGGGTTTTTCAAGAGAAGGAAAACAAATTTCTTGTAGACGCACCATACGATAGCTTTTTATTGATAAAGGTACGTGTTTTCCTTATTCTAAAGTTGTTTTACTAAATTATTGTTTTATACTTAGGTGGTTGCTGTTTCTGGTGGGTGCAGTTGTGACGAGCTAGTGAAGATGTGCATCGAGCATATGGAAGAAAAAAGTGATATTCTACTAGTTCATCTCCCATTCACAAAAACTCGCAAGAAGCGGTATTTTATAGAGCTGTATCGAAGATACCTAAGTTTGCATCCGAAGAAAACAACAACCAGCCGACTTTTTCTTAACTACCGACAAGGAAAATGTACCGTTCAACCAGCAGGCATTAACACTTTCGGAAAAATGCCCACAAATATTGCCAGATTTCAGAAACTTAAAAATCCAGAAACGTATACCGGTCATTCGTTCCGCAGATCAGCAGCTACCTTATTAGCAGATTGTGGCGTAGACATCACTAGTTTGAAGCGTTTTGGAGGTTGGAAAAGCGACAGAGTAGCTGAAGGATATGTCGAATATTTTCTTCAACAGAAAATTACAATTGGAAATAAAATTTTGAACGACAATAATGCTGACGCTAAAATTCTGAACGACAGTAATGCTGATTGCCTCTTCTAGTACTGCTTGTTTAATGCTTGCTGCTCTCGCTACATCTTCTACTTCTGGTTCTGAAGTTATAGTAACAGATATCAATAAATTGATGTCTTAAAAGGAAAATGAGCCCCCTTGTGTTAGTTTTGCTAATAGAATACAATTTCATAATGTAAGTTTTCATTTTGCAATTAATATTAATAAATAGTTACCTATTTCTTTAACCTTGTTTTCTTTATTTAAATAACCTTCTACTAAAACTGCAACTGTTGGATAAAACGTAGTATATTATACCTGAGTGAAATAAGCCATTATAAGCACGTGAAAATTTGTCTTATTCGCGCAAGCGTTCATACGTAAAACCTCACTTACTTACTTCACTCGCCATATAAAACTTAGTCACTGATGAATAAAATTTGATCTTAGTCACTGAAAACTGACGTATAAAACACGTGAAAAATTGGAACTGTTGGACAATAGTAGATTATATTACAAGTGAGTGAAATAAGCCATTATAAACAAGTGAGATTTTTGACAAATTTTCACGTGCTTATAATGGCATTTCACTCACGTGTGATATACGACGTTTTGTCCAATTGCATTTTTTTAACGAAAAACTTGAAAAGATTTAAAAAAAAGTATAAAAAAGAGTCATGGTTGGTAGACCGGTTGTCATGAATACGTTGTTGATAAAAACAAATTTTCGATCATATTTCATTTTTACTAGTATAGAAAGATCATGGAGTTTTTGCCAGAAAATATTCGACTTATAATGGCTTACTTCACTCGCTTTATAAAATTTAGTCACTAGTGAATAAAATTTGACTTTGGTCACTGAAAATTAACGTATAAAACACGTGAAAAACTGAAACTGTTGGACAAAAGTATTTACAATCTAGTTAGGCAAATTTCTAAGCATGAAATAGTTCGCATAACTATTTATTACACAATAGCGGATTGTGAACAAGGCATACCATGTATTAATCTCCCAAAAAGTGGAAGACCCAGATCTTTTACCTAAGTCAGAGCAGACAGGTTAGTACGGAGAGCAACAAGTAGAGAAGGAAAGTCGGTCAGTAAATTAGCAAGGGAGTATAAAACTTCTAAGGATACAGTTTGGAGCCAATTGGTTAAAAATGGTCAAGAATATTGAAAAAGAAAAAATATCCAAAATATACGCCAAATCAGTTAGCACGTATGTTTTCGGGCATTAATGCGGATACATTTTACCAACAACATACTCATAATGAAATATATTTCACTCTAAGTAACTAATAAATTAAGGATAATGATTACTTCTATACTGATAATACAGAAAAATGCCCAGAGAATGTTTAATATAAATAAAAGGCAATATTTGCTGATAAAATTGTAGTCTGGTGCGCGATTTCTATAAGAGGAATATCGGGGCCTTATGTCGGGCGTGTAAGAGGTTTAAGCACTGGATAGTCAGCGCTATATTCAGAATTGACTCATAAAATTTAATGATTTCATTAATGAATATCATGCTGAAAACGATGTAATGTTTTGGCCAGACTTAGAATCATAGCATTACGCCAGGGAAACAGAACTGGCTCAACGTTCATAACATATAATTCCTGACACGAAACGACAACCCCCCTAATCTACCTCAGTTCCGCCCAACAGAAGAATTCTGGGCACTTTTGTGTAAGAAATGTGTTTGAAGGAGGATCGCAATCCCAAATTAATAACTGACTAAGGATTTACAGAAAAATTCGGAGATAAATATTACAGCCGCCCAAAACCTTGTGTGAGATGTTCGTAGAAAATTGCTTCTTATTGAAAGTCACGAACCGCTTCATTTCTCACTTTTGTTACATATAGGTCTATTACTTACGTTTGATAACCTATAAGTTTAAATAAAACATATTTGTTTGTAAAACTGAATATAATATTTTCGCCAAAACTTTTGAGACATATGATACATACCACTTAAATCTTAATCCTATAATAGAATTAGTGAAAAAAATTACGAAAAAAATGACATTAAAGGCCTATAAATGTTACTTACCCGATGTAGGAAACTCCTACAACAAAGAATAATCAAATTAGTTGAATAAAAGCAGTTGTGCACACCATTTTTAGCTTCACGGGTCCTAAATGGTTACCAACATCTAAAACCCTAAAGCTTAGTACTTGTCCATCGAAAGAAAACCGCAAAACTTGATCCTTGTCAATTGAGGCAGTAGGTTTGATTTTATACCCAAAGCAATTGGTGTATAAGTAATGGTTTTTTTCACACCGATGGGTCTAAACTGTGACCAACGCTATAGGTAGAAAATTGGAAGGAACGGCTGACGCATTCAAGACATAAGCTATATTTAGTAAGAAGTTTCAGCTCTGAAGGATCCTTTCAAAATCACATAATGGGTTCACCTTTTCAAAGAAATTTATATGCGAATGCAAATCTACAAAATAACGAATAGGCTCAAGTAAAACGGTGATGATGAACTACTGGGAATGACTAGAACCGTGCATATAAAAAGTATAAGTAAAATTACAGGTTTTCGTATTTAATCATTATTTATTCACATAAAAGTCTAAAGGACGTCTGGCATACATTCAAGTCTCTGTTACGATAATACGCTGAGTAACTAAATGCCACAGAATGGGACCAGACAGACAGATGAACAGGCAAAACGCAAGCATTGATTAATTTTTTTTCATTATTAAAAATTTTTGGTGCGCAACCACGCACGACCTTCCAACCTAAAAAGTGGAAATGTTTAAAACTTAAGGACAGACAGAGGTTAACACAAAACTTAAAAAAAATGACAAAAGCACCCACTTCTATAAAATACCCATAATACGATTGAAGCATTTTCCAATCTATTTAATTATGTTTTAAGCTTAGTTTGTATTAGGAAACTTTATAAAAAAACTGTGTAAAATCAAAGTCTAAACAAATTAATCGTTCTTAAGAGATTGAAAAGATTCTAGCAAACAGTTAAATTCAGTCTTAGAAATTTTTGTCGCTAAATTACGCGTAGTACCAAAAAATTGCATAGAACATAATTAATTGAATGTTTATGGTATATATGTTGGTCTTTTTATATCTTAACCAAAAGCTAGTCTCAATAACCCCCCCCCCCCCAACGATGAGTTTCTCCCAAAATCTAATCAGCTCAGGAGAAATAAAAACAAGCTTAAAAACAACATTTGAGGTACATCAGTGTAGTCGTTCTGGAGTTAAAGTAAATGCTAACATATATCCACACCCACACACGCACGTGCACACGCACACGCATCCGCACACGCAGGGTCTAGGAGGGTTCGCCGCGGTCAATTCGCCGCTGCCGTTTCGCTGCGGCCGTTTCGTCGCAAGGCCGTTCCGCCGCCAGGCGTTTCGCCGCCGGGCCAGTTCTCCGCCAGAACAATTTTAATATTGGGAATAACATATACACCCATTACGAAGCTTTCTCTTTGCGTATTAAAAAAAAAACAGCACGTCTATTGCTTCTTGCATCAATTTTTAATCCTTTTAGAAAAATATCTTTAACGTTTATTTTGTTCTTGAGAAAATTAATATGGTAAGGTTTATTTTTATAAGGTACAGTATCTAAACTTTCCCTCTAATTTAATACAAAAATTCCAAGAATCCATTAACCCATGTTGAGGTCTTGTTCACTAAAAGATATTAGAAAACGGAATTAATGTAGCTAATTCAA
>JARFJB010002549.1:0-105000 GCA_036346205.1 Vesta saturnalis | reverse complement strand
AGCCAGGAATGATAGTATCTTAGACTACTTATTTTTTTATTTGAATGAAACATCCTGTCTTTTGAAAACCACGGTGTTGTCTTCGTCATTAAGCAGATTACGATAAATTACAGCTCAATTTCTGTTGCGTAATTATACGGGATGTAATTATACTTAACATTATTTGTCGTAAACCAAACATCTTACAGTTGTATGCCATATCATAGATACTATTCTAGCAATCTACTTCGTTAGCATATCATTTGATAATGATTCTGGTTCATTTGTTGAGAAGTAACAAACGGTATCGATTTTTCACTTCTTTATCCGAATTATATTCTAATTTTTAAATATTCCTTGTTTGGAGACATCTGTATCAATGGAAGAACATAAATTTCATATTTCGGGTTTCTCAAGAGAATTTGGGCGGAGTTCAAAAAATTAATCATGACATATTGTTTGAAGTGTTTTCAGATTAGCTCTAGGTTCAAATGACGGAAAAATGGTTGTTAATTGGCGATTAATGATCTAGATCAGTAAAATCTCTCGATTATTAATTAGCTTTATTATTATATCATAACGTATTAATTCGGTTTATACAAAGTATTACGTTGCGTTTTATTTACAGTTAGTTTAAGAAGGAAAAAGTCTGATGAAGGCAACGACGACAGTGACGAACAGGAAGAAAAATCAGTGAAAAATAGTAAAAATAGAACGGAAGGTGTTCAACCTCAGGAACTAGTTAAGGAATCTAGTGCCTAGGCTCGCATTCCTGATGGACCTGTAGACAATTTGGATATGTCGTTACCAATACCAATATTATCCAAACACTTGACTCCGGATGTTAATTCTACTTACTATAACGAAAAGGACATTGGTCAGTTCATTGATCGGGCCTTCTTAAAATCTGTTGCACTCCTCCCAAGACATACTACTTTGCGGAAGACGCGAAGCATTTAACTCTCCGTTGGTGACGTGATTTCTCTGAGACCGGGTTTTCAGAAACACTTAGTTATCTTTTTCGCCAATTGACAACGCGAGCTGTCCATTTCAGTAGCTTCATAACTTTCTCTGATCTTCAAGAAAATAGTTCGTTCAGTTGCTCATAAACCTTTACCTGGACAGAGTGGCACATTGTTTGATAAACCCGGACTAAATTTTCACGTTTAATAGTGCGTATTTTTTTATATTGAATTGTATTCATCATGTCATTTCAATTGAAATTAATGAAATAATTTTTAAATAGGTAATTATTTAATTAATTAAATTTTTATGTTTTCTATTTTATAATAAATATTTTTGTATTTTTCGACTCGTGTCGTTTTACAAACTTTGACCTATTGTATTTAAAGATGGCTTGTTCTTGAGAGGCGTTAGAGAATGTTGGCTCTTTTAAAAGTGCGGAGCTGGAGGAATGCAATGGACAGCGGGAATTGCCGCTTGAAGTCAATGATGAAAGTGATGATGCCGAGATTGACATGCTTGATCCAAAAGATGAAGACTCCGACAGTGACCAAGACTGTTGACCTCGACCAGTATTTTTCAAGTAACCGTAATGTGCATTTAGGTAAAGATAAAAAAACAAAATGGGCTATACATCCACCACCTGTGAATATCCGAACTCGTACTGCAGCTAAAAACATCATTACCCTATTACCGGGTTCTAAAGCTCCATGTTGAAATGTGACCAATCCTATCGATATGTGGAGAAAATTTTTTGACCTCGCATGATGAGTATAATAGTCATATACACAAATATGCATGTAAACAGTTTGGACAAAATTGTAACAGAAAAACCTGCTATCGGAAAACAGATATTGTTGAATTTGAAGCATTATTTGGTATATTGTTCCTTGCTGGAATACAGAAGTCAAATAGACTGAATACGAAAGAACACTTTTCTGCCATTTGGAACTCTCATGAAAAATTTTGATAGCGAACAGCCTTGGTGTGTTTTCGATTCACTTTTTTTAACTTGCATATTAATATTTTTAAACAATATTTGTATAATAAACTTTTAATACTTTATGAATGTTTTCTAATAAAACGTTTTAATGTGAATAGGTACCTCGTGATTAAAAATATTTTAAAATAAGAAAAAGTATCGTGTTTGTTCAATTTTGTACTAGTATGGGTTTTTTTTCTAGTTAAAACCGATACACGGTCTGAGAGACCAGGGGACGCCACATAACTTTTGTCGTCGTCGTGGTATATTAGCAAATAGTGGAAAGAGTTCATCACTCGCGATACGGATATTCTAAACTTATTCATATTTGCTCTTGTATTGGTCAATTACTAATGTTTCATTTTGGTTTGTAAAATATAAAAATCAAGGATACATTAACATTAACTTTTTTCCTAGTCTTTTGTGTATTTAATCATGTATTTTTTATTTATCTTTTATATAAATTTAAACGTTAGGATAACAATTACATTTATCGTCCGCAGTAAATGGTAATAGCTTTAAAAAATAATTTTATTTTAGTAAGGAATAACTAGATCTTTAAAAAAATTCAATTATTAAACCGCCTTGAAAATAACGAATGAGAACATTCTCTAACGGACGAAGGCTAACAATGAAAAACGTCATAACCAAAGAACAAATGTAACAAAATTTAACCAAAGTGTAAGTGTGAAGGTGTTAAAAACTTTAGATTAAAGTTGATAAAAGCATTCATAAATAAGACCTTGAAATACCAATTGAAGATCAAACCAAATCTGAGAAAGTAGTAGTTTTCAGTTATTAATAACTGTAATTGTAAGTGTACAATGAAAGCACTATGTGTATGTTTAATACGGTTTTAATTATAACTACAAATGTTAAATTATTTTAGTGCTGTGATAACAATATATTTAATAGGTAAAATATTTAAAATGCCAAAACCTATTTAATTGGAGATTTTCTTCTTGGGTATTGATGTTGTTTCACTTTCTACAAAAGTTCCTCTAAAAGAAACTATTGAATATATTCATTATATTTTTCCAACTATTCTACTTCTACATTAGCTTTTCAAAATGCACCTGAAAGGCCTTTAGTTTGGTATAGATATGTAGATAGGAGAAGGTGCAGAAAAAGCACATGAATTTTTAGTTTTTATAAACGGTATTCATTCTAGCATCCAATTTACCACAGAAAAATGAAGTTTTTGTATTATACGTATTTTGTAATCTCGTGATCTCGTATTAGTTGAGTTGACCAGTCTATTTCCACAAGTTTGCTTTGACAGCGCGACGTATCGAAAGTAAACCCTTCTTCTGTCGTCAGGCTTAGTCCTGAAAAGTACTGTTTTTACACTTGAGTCGAATTCATTTATCTCTGAAACCTAAAAGTTCGAAGTTCCAATCATGTACTTGGGAGAAAATCAAAGATAACTAATATGAGACTTACGAGGATGTATTATATCTAGGTGGCCTAGACCGGTTCCGTGGATAAAGAAAATATGGCGTTACCATAGCAACGAAGAATAACTTATTAGAAGTGTCAGTGTAAAGTTTCACGTCAAAAAGTCACACCAGAGTTACGCAATAAAGTTTGAAAGAAAGGATCTTGACCGAAATTGTGAAAATTGAAAAATTGGAGTGTGGAACCATCAACAAGTACCTGTATTTGAAGGGGTTAATAGGTAAGCAGATTTACGTATATACGCTTAATTGTAGGGTGAGTATAAATACTGTTAGTGCTATAAAAAAAGAGTTACAGAATCCGAAAAGAAAAATAAACCTCACACTCATCAGCTAAGCGGAGAAAATGTACACAATCTAAGTCCACCGAAGTTGATGACTATGTGAAGGATGCTGTAAAGAGAAAAATTTATGAAATGCACTCAAAATGTAAATACAAACATGCAGGACATGCCTAGTATTATACCTGTTTTTGCAGGTACATGTTACGCTCGCATCGTTACAAAAAGAATTACGCAATAGTCAAGTTTGAGATTTCAGTAGATCAAGGTTAAGGCGTCCATTCCATTGGCCTTTCATCTAAACTAGATGATGGTAGAAAAGGTTATTGCTGCCAAAAAATTACGAAAAAAATTATACAATCGTGTATTCTTAGATCAAACTTGGATTTTCAATCGAGGATCGCACAAAAGAAGATGGCAAATCTAAGGAAAGCGTGAAGAAGAAGCCAATGGGTAAGGAAAAAGGTTTGTTGTAATTTAGTTATTACATTATAATTCCTAATAAAGTAACTGTATTTTTTAGATTTATAGTTATTCATGCAGGTAATGAAGATGAATTTATTTCCGATGATTCACTTTTGTTTTCTACAAAGTCACAAAGTGCAGACTATCATGGAGATATGTGTGCGGAGTTGTTTACAAAATGGTTTGAAAATAATTTAATTGCAAACTTAAAAGAACGATCTTTAATTGTAATGGACAATGCACTCCAAACTTCTAGAGAAAATTTCAAATAATTCATCTAAGAAGGAAGAAATATACAATTCTCTATTAAATCACAACATAGCTTATGAACCTAGCATGTTTAAAAAAGAATAACTGCAATTAGTTGCAGATAATGCGATACCAAAGGTGTATGAAATAGATCAAATAGCTCAAGTGTGGACACAAAGTATTACGGTTACCACCATATCACTGTCAATTTAATCCAATTAAACTGGTGTGGGCAAACTGTAAAGAACACATCAAAAATATAGGAAGAAATAATACCAAATTTAACGGTGACCATGTAAATCTTAATCTGTTAGCGATTCCACTCCTGAGAGTGACACTGTTAGTGAATAATTTTGTTTAATTTAAATGTTTTAATTCCAATGTAAAATAAATATTCTAATTTTTACATAACATATTGACAACTCTACAAGGGGTGGACTGGATACATGTACTGATTTATGTAAATTCCTTTTCATTTAACTTGGAGCAATATGAAATCTAATTAAACTATATTCTAAATTAAAATATTAAACTTATCTTTTTTGGGTTTTTTTAATGTATTTTAAATTATTCAATTTATAAACGTTTCGATAACACTTACAGTTATCTTCGTCAGTAGCAATATCTATTAAAATTGTTAAAGGTGTTGTAAACAATTTTGTCAAAGTTGAAAAATTAAAACATAATGTACAACATCTTTAACAATTTTAATAGATATTACTACTGACGATGATAACTGTAAGTGTTATCGAAACGTTTAGATTGTATAATTTAAAATACACCATTAAAAACCCAAAAAAGATAAGTATTTTATTATGTGTGATAATGGTGAAAGTTTACATGTTCATAAAATATTAAGCATCTATAATTTCGTTGAACCTCGAACTGCATTACACTGTAGGTACATACTTTCTTCTACAAGAATGAAATACTCACAAATATATCGATATTTATGTTATCGTAAAGTATCTACAAGAATTATGTCGATTACAAAGCAATAACTATTCCTCTAGAAGGGTTGTTATAAATCTTGAGAATAACAAACTAATTGCAACTTTTATCAATTGTTCCACCTGAAATGATTTAATTTATAATAAACAAAAAAAAAGTATTTATTTACTTACAAATATATAGGTTATGTATTATGATGGTATGTAATTATAATCAAACCATGTCCTAAATTATAACAATTCACTGTTGCGGCAAAATATAAAAAAACATTCAATAATGTTCAACTTGCTTTAACATTTTATGGAAATTTATGTGGAGACATCTGCCGATAAAAATATTAGCTAAAAGATACTTTGCTGATTTAATGCAGACTTACGTCGTCTAGATCTTAAAGATTGAGCCATACCCAACTTTATTTGAATCAAACTACAGCTCATATTAAAATCAAATTAAACATACACTTTGTCAAATTTCTGTTTGTGAATGCTTTTAAAAATTGCAAAACAAGGATTTTCACAACTTTGCACTTACATCATAACTTGATTAAATATTGTTAAATTTGTTCTTAGATTAAGATGTTTTTCATTATTAGGCATCGTCTGTTAGAGCGTGTTCTGATTTGTCCTCAATACAGTTTAATAGTAATTATTTTTTTGTGACCCACGTATGTTTTACTAAAATAAAATTTTATTTTATAATTGGCTTTGTACGTTTATCGAACTACTATATTAATACCAGGCTTATATTTGCGTTTTAATATTTCACAAATTTATTTTGACATCTCAATTAATTTTTGGAGCTAGTGCCATTTACTGACGACGATAATTGTAATTGTTATCGAATAAAGCACCGTTTTTTTAAAATAAATTTTAATCAATATTTGATCCGAGATATTTGAAAAGTAACTCTAGAGGTAGAGATTCACAAAAGTCTATTACGTATTTTATAATTTACCATCGTTACATACACGAGCGCGCACGCATGCACCCACGCACACACGTACGCACATAAGCACACACACATACCAAGATTCTAGCATTAAAATGTCGTAATAGCTTTTATTTCAGAATGTTGATTTCAGCTTCTGCCAATAGGATGTTATAATACACTTCATTTTTATTTTAGCTACAATCTAGTTTACGAAAAAATTATTAATACGTTTACCTTCACAACAAATACATAGCAGGTTTATTTTGAGGCATGTTGCGTTTTCAATATTACGTTTACAGGAACGACTTTTTGTTCAAACTCCCCTGTTTCATTTTATCGTAAAACCCTACGTTCTTATTCTGAATGTAATAGTCTTTTTTGAGGTACAATATGAGATCGATATTTAAAGGGAAATTTTTTAAATACCTACTACGTTTTTAAAAGTGTTAAGGAAAATTAGAAATTACAATACACATTCCTCTAAAATACAATAATTACACTCCATATATTTTTGCATCATGTCTATATTGAAGTGATTGCTCATATTGTATAGAAAAATTGCTGGTAAATATAATTTCCCACAGGAGAAGTAAAAGCATAAACATCAATTTGTTATAACCTATCAAATCCTACAAACCGAACAGGTTTTAGTAAAGTTTAAAAAATAATATATTAACTTTAAAAGCAACATCTTATTTTTAAAAATCAATTATTAGTAAATTCTACATGTTAAATTGGGTTTTTTTAAGAATTTTACTTAATTATTGTTTTCGCTCAGCTGAGAGCTTATGACGAAAAAATTTAAACAAGATTCAAAGTGCGAGTCCAAGATATTGATTTCAACCCCGAGAATCTTTAACTTCATACATCTGCATTCGGCATATCAGATTATAATCTGTATTTTATTTCTTAATTTAATTAAAATGGGAATTCATGAGATCATGCAAGGCTCTGTCGAAAGGATCTTAGATACTACTCTAAGATCTCCATTTGAAATCAGATTCATCGAAGGTGAAGAAACGCTAGAAGTAAAGTGATATGTCGCCAATGCTAATTGTGTCAAATAAAAGAGATGGTTTATATATATATATATATATATATATATATATATATATATATATATATATATATATATATATATATATATATATATATATATATAAATATAGGTAAATTTTACTATTATCCTTAATAAAATAGGCCAATGAGTTTATTGAAATAACCTAACTAAATAAAGATATATTGTTATATTAATTTAATGCATATTTCAACGTACATGCTTAATACACATAACCAGGTTCATTACTTGGCATGTATAGACATTGTTTCAATTGTCTGAATTTCTTGTGTGAACAATTCATATCTATTTCAAACAATAGTGACATTTGCAAGATGGACTCATTTATCGCGTAAAATATCTTCCCTATACAATTGTTTTCTATTTAATTTAAAAGGGATTGACATAAACGCCATCAATAACTAAGTTCTATCTCCATATTCTACTGTAGTAGAATTACTGAATATCATAATAATGCCTATGAACATTGAAACAAAGCTGTGCCAAAGCGTGTTTAAAATTATTATTAACCCAAGCAAAACGAATGGAGAAAAATAATGTGTCAACAAGTAATTCTAAACAGAAACAGGGTATACGTTTATATCGTGATTGCATTTGTAACTTGTAATCCCCATTATGACATTGGATTTAATAAAATATATTCGTAATTTAATTGCACTACAACTTGTTTAAGCCACGAGTGAATTATTTCTAAGTTCAAATTCAAGTTTTTAACCCTTTATCGTAACCAGATATTTTTATTCTAGTCAATTATAAATAAAATAAATATTTATTCATTGGACTGTTACCGAAAATTAATTTTACGATGGTCATGTAGAGATGAATCGAATCAATGACGTTTTAAATTGTTGACTGATGATGATGAGAACACAGATTTTTATTGAATTTAATTCATTTCACACCAAATTTATTCACGAAATATTTGGTTATCAAGTTAACACGAAATTTTAAAGAAATACATAATCCATATAACCAATAAGTACATAATTTGAATAAATCGTGTTAAGACCGCCGATAATCGGTATCATTAAGAAGAGATTATTTTCATGAGTTTTTTGTTCTTCTGTGAATTTCAATAAAAACATTTTAAAATTTATATATGTTTATTTATATTTATATAAAAAGCGAATCGTAAATTCCCCGACTCTAAAATTATATAAATAAATATAAATAATTTACCCCCAAATTTATTCACGAAATATTGTTTATCAAGTTAACATGAAATTTTAAAGTAATACATAATCCATATAACCAATAAGTACATAATTTGAATACATCGTGTTAAGACCACCGATAATCGGATGTCATTAAAAGAGATTATTTTTATGAATTGTTACTACATTTTAATTATATCTTATTGTTAATTAAAAACATATTAAGTGGTACTTATTTTCGACATTAGAAGACAATAGAGATTTTATTAAAAGGCATCTTAGCCAAAACAAATTATTCAAAGACTAAGGTTCCTAAAATTGCTACCTAATTTACTAGAAAATTCTAATAACCGTCTATGCTAATGGGGTAACAAAATTCGAATTAAATATTTCAGATAGTTGTTGAACGTTAATGATTTCATATGATTTTGTTTGCCCTACAGAACTAATTTAAAATTGAACGATTTCAGTTTCAAACAGTTCTTTCTCGTGGCATAAGTACCTATTTAGTTACCTGTAATGGCTCTTGAATTCGTCGCAAGTGTAAAACGAAAAAATAAAATGTTAGTTGATGGTCACTTGTTTTACAAAGAGAAACAAATCCTCACTAAGACGTATTGGAAATGTGAGATGTATCAGAAGTACAAGTGCAAGGTACGTGTAATAACAGTTGGAGATACCATTGAGATTGTAAATAACACCCACAACCACATTGCAGAAGCAGCTCGTGTAGAAGCTTTGAAGGCTCAAGAATGTATACGTGATCGTGCAATAAATAGCCAAGAAGCGCCCCAACGTATTATATCTATTGCATCTGAGGGACTTAGTCAAGCCGCAGCAGGACATATAAAAGAATGATAGAAATATTAGAATTAGGAAACAAGCAGCGCCAGCTTTGCCTATGACGCGACAGGAAATTATATTTCCTGAGGAATACAAGATAACTAAAAACGGTGAACCATTCTTGCTTTTTGATTCTGGACCGACGGAAGATAGAATAGTAATATTTTCCACGGAAAGAAATCTTCGGTTATTGGTCGCATCTAAACATTGGTTTGGGGACGGGACGTTTAAAACTGTACCTCATTTGCTTTATCAACTCTACACACTCCATGGTATTAAAGTGAACACTTCAATTCCACTTTTATATGCTCTGTTACCAAACAAGACAGAGGCAACATACGTTAGATTTTTACAAGTGAAACAACTTCAACCAGATACCTCCCTGGAAACAATTATGACAGATTTTGAACCTGCCGTTATAAATGCTCTCCGTCAAGAATTTCCTAGAGCTAGGCATCGGGGATGCTTCTTCCATTTTTCTCAGTGTACATTCCGAAAAATTCAGGAAGAAGGTCTTCAAAGAATGTACGAAACTAATGCCCAATTTGCAATGGAAATGAGATTGCTGCCTGCATTGGCCTTTGTCCCAACTGAAGATGTAGTAGAGGCATTTCAGGCTCTCAACATGCCCGAACAAGCGCAAGGAGTAGTAAATTACTTTGAAGATTGTTGGATTGGACGTCCACAACGACGCGGTCGTCGAAGTCCCCGCTTTTCCTTAGAAATGTGGAACTGTCACGATGGAGTAATACACCATCTTCCAACGACAAACAACGCAATTGAAGGCTGGCATCGTGGATTTGAAACCCAAATTTCTGCAGAACATCTTAATATTTGGAAATTCCTTGAGTGATTCAGCGCGAACAAAGCATCAGGTCTCTACAAATCGAACAATCTGTAAGTGGTCAACCAGGTACACCTAGACGTAAAAAATACAGGGATTGTGGTGACAGACTTTTCGCTGTAGTTAATAATTATAACAGGGATAATATTTTAGAGTACCTAAGAGGCGTATCACATAATATTACTTATCAATTAAATATTATTGTACTTGTAATTCAAAATTATCCATATAAATAATATACCTATTATATAATTGAACTATTTTTTTAATTCTCTCTTTACTTTGAAATTAATTATTTGATACATTGATAAAAAATACGTACCTGCAAATTTCTTATGGGCTTTTTATATAAATATAAATAAATATATATATATATATATATATATATATATATATATATATATATATATATATATATATATATATATATATAAAATTTAAAATGTTTTATTGAGATTCACACAAGAACAAAAAACTCATGAAAATAATCTCTTCTTAATGATATCGATTATCGGCGGTCTTAACACGATTTATTCAAATTATGTACTTATTGGTTATATGGATTATGTATTTCTTTAAAATTTCAGGGCTTTTTACATAAATATAAATAAATATATATAAAATTTAAAATGTTTTTATTGAAATTCACACAAGAACAAAAAACTCATGAAAATAATCTCTTCTTAATGATACCGATTATCGGCGGTCTTAACACGATTTATTCAAATTATGTACTTATTGGTTATGTGGATTATGTATTTCTTTACAATTTCTGGGTTTTTTATATAAATATATGTAAATTTAAAATGTTTTTATTGAAATTCACACATGAACAAAAAACTCATGAAAATAATCTCTTCTTAATGATACCAATTATCGGCGGTCTTAACACGATTTATTTAAATTATGTACTTATTGGTTAATTGGATTATGTATTTCTTTAAAATTTCGTTTGATAACCAAATATTTCGTGAATAAATTTGGTGTGGAATGAATAAATTCAATAAAAATCTGTGTTCTCATCATCATCAGTCAACAATTTAAAACGTCATTGATTCGATTCATCTCTACATGACCATCGTAAAATTAATTTTCCGTAACAGGCCAATGAATAAATATTTATTTTATTTATAATTGACTAGAATAAAAATATCTGTTTTCGTCAAAACCAGGTAACATTTTAAAACGCCATTATTTAGATTTATCTCTACTTAAATGATACCTAAATTATTTATATTTATTTATATAATTTTAGAGTCGGGAAATTTTCCATTCGACAAACTGCAGGTTAGGGAATTTTCAAGTCGGTGAACTTTCCGGTCGGTACGTTTTTCATTCGGTGAAGTGTTGTCGGTGAACTTTCCGTGAACCGCATCAGACGATGTTACCGTCTGTATACAACCTTATATTGTGATTGCATACACAAGAAATCGGTTTATAATAGACAATTTTTGTTTCGCGTCATTATCTTTAATGCTTTTCATGCGTTATTTTGCTGGAGTACTACGTGTTACACGAAATGTTATAGTTTCAATGAGTGACTTGTTTCTTTTACGTTATATTTCCTTGCATTAGTTTCTAAAAAATCAAAATTAGTTATTCAGGTAAAAATAATTGATAGAAAATAGTTGTATACTGCAAAAACTAAAGGTAGAATATTATAATAGCCATGTGGTTACATTGCTCGATAAAGGTAATAAAATATGAATGAGTTATTTGCAATAGGACATAATCCACATTCTTTTTCAAATATGAGCTTTTTGCGCCATCCTGTAGTAAATACCACTGCGCATATACTTGCTATACCTCGTAAGGCTCGTTTCATTCTAAAGCAACATATTCACCTTAAATAATATGGCGTATCCCCATTGATATCTTTTTCCATGCAATAACTCGTATTCCACTCATTTGAATTGCCAGTGGAGACGTTTAGTAGCTTGCTGCTCAAATAAATCTACTTTCTTCAGTATTTTCAGATTTATTTTATGAAAAAAGTGTGTTCTGTTATGCAAGAACTGTGTTTCATTGATATTCACGGTGTGCTGTCTTACGTTGATACGTCCTATTGCTTTTATCAATTTATTACTATTTTCTTGGAATACGTCTTATTGGACGATCGTGTTATGAATGTTTTTAGAAAATTATTTAAAGTAACATTTAATATCCGGGGACATTTACAAGATAATAGCCTACTTAGTTACCTAGTTGAATTATCTGCGTTGATTAATAAGTAATCGAATGAGATATCTAGGATACCTGAGGTAAATCAGGTACTCCTATGGTAATTGAAAAATAAATACACCATAGGGTATAAAAACAGAAGCAAACTACAAGGAGTAGACAGTAGTAAGTGATTG
This sequence comes from Vesta saturnalis, assembly GCA_036346205.1. Taxonomy (NCBI): domain Eukaryota; kingdom Metazoa; phylum Arthropoda; class Insecta; order Coleoptera; family Lampyridae; genus Vesta; species Vesta saturnalis. The sequence continues at coordinate 92,467 of JARFJB010002549.1, read as the reverse complement.
TATAGTTAGTAATGGAGTGATCAGTAAAGGACGTGTAAATAGTTAATGTTCATTTAATTCCTCGTAAACATGTAAGTACGGACAGTAAACGGTACAATTTCATTTCAGAAATGTCAGCGAAGTAAAAATCTTGTAAAAATAGCTCCAGAACAAACGTTGAGTAATGATTCTGACTCTGACACATTTCGCGCTGAGTTTGTTACATCAGGTTCGGACGAAAGTACTAGTGATAAAACGGAAAATGAAGGCATTCTATCGAAAGATTCGCAGGTAGATAAGATAGATGAGCCCGAAGGTCGTTTGAATAGATCCAAAAGAGCCTGCCCCGAAAAGTGGAGAAGAAACAGAAATAAAATTAAGAGAATGAAAGGTCAAACATACTTGGGTTACACCAGGACTAAAGACGGGAATGTCAAACATGACCAATCCTATCCCGCAAGAATATTAACTCAATGTACATCTGACCAGTGTTATCAAAAAAGAGGTATTGTAGATCTGTAACTAAAGAAGACCCGGAGGACATTTTTCAAAATCTTGGAGTTTATCTTGCTCTTTAGTAGATTCTGTTTCAAAAGAGCGCTGTTATACTGATGGCCCATCTAGAAGAGCTGATACATTTATTTACCACTTGAAAATTAAACACGAGAAGTTGCAAGTATGTATTTCTGGGTACTTTGGGCTTCAAGGAGAAAATTTGGCATTCTTGGATAAAAATAGTTGTTCCGGGATGATAAGTCAAGACGATAAAAAAGAATCGCCCACAAGCAAATGGTGAAAAAGACAAGAGAGAGTACCATATGAATTTTTTTAACGAATTACCAAAACAACCTCCCTACCACTGTAGAAAAGACAATTCTAAACTTTATTTGGAGCAAACTTTTCAGACAAAATCTCAGCTATACAAATTATACACAAATAAATGTCTGAGCGACAAAGTCAAACCATTCAGGCCCTTTCCGTTTTACTCCCTCTTTGATAAGTTGAATTTATCAATTTTGCGACTTAGAAAGGATGAGTGCGATATATGTTATGCTTACAAGATCAAGTAAATTTCTGAAGACGAGTATAATACTCATATTGAGAAAAAAAATGCAGCAATATCTGAAAAATAAAGAAGAAGCTATTCAGAACTTGGTTTACACTTTTACTACCCAAGCGGTAAAATTGTGTCCATTATTAAATGTAAGTGCATTTTATTATAAAACCAAATTGCAAGTACATACGACTCGGTCCATTCCCTAATCGAACGGAACCTAAAAAACAGGATTATTCAACTTCCAAGTGAATACATTTCCGTAAGACGAGAAGCTAAAATGAAACCAATGCCTTTAGATGTTTGTTACCTTACGCATGAAATATTCTTAAATATTCATCTATATACAAATCCATTCGACCAGGGAGAAGTGTTAATCATCCAGTCACTTATCTTAAAGCATTAAAATACACAACGGAAGGTAAGATCTTTTATAAGATAAAGGAGGGGGCACGTTTTAAATGTAAAATACCTTTCGGTCAGAATTTAACCAAATATTGATATGTTTTAGAACTTGACCAATTGATCAAATGTCTTCATTGCCCGAAAGCTCAAAGCTCAACAGTTTTTGATATACATGGTCTGCAATATTAACATATATTTTTGCCAATATTAACGGAAAACTTAGTGGAATGTTATTTTTTTGTGCTACTGGTTACAGCCTTTTCTTTACTTTCATTATTTTTGTACATACACCTGATATACAGGGTGAGACCAAATATATGTATCTGAAAAGAATTATACGGTGGTATTGTTTTGATATTTTGGTGAATGGAAGTTAACACATATATATGTCCATTTAAATTATTATTGCAAGTTAAGTCCCCTAGACGTCCGTTATACAGAGTGTTTCATTTCTTTAATAGATTTAATTGAGTATAATTATACTTCCTAGTTAATTCTCTGATAACTTAATTGAAATATCTATATTAAAACAAACTATTTGCTAACTGTATATACCTACATAATAGTCACGATGTGTTTATACTGATACTGGGTGTCCAAGTACAAAGGACCAAAGCGATATCTTAAACTTCATATAGGTACGGAAAAAACCGTTAACATAAAGAATCCCTTGCATTTGGATGTCGTTGCGAAATACAAAGCTTTTGGAGATTGACAGATAGAAAGGTTAGATGTGCTTCATTTATTATGCTCACTATTTTCTAATAAAGCTATATTTAGTATTTACTTATTCGTTTAAACCAAAACCGTAATGTGGTATTGCTTTTATTCGTACAACTAGATTTTTTTTCTGATTTTGCACTTTTCTTTCCGTTTTTCATACTACAATAAAATTATTATGTTTTTCTATTCCCAAACTTATAAAATAACAACAATATAGTAGGTGGCTATGAATCGTCAAAAATTAATCCACTAATTAAGTGATATTGTTGATGCTTAGTTGCAAATCTACTTTTTGAATTAAAATCGTCGAAGAATTTATGTGAAAAATGAATCGAATTCCATGTTTTGCTTGTGGAAATGCTTTAGTTACTAGAGTTATGGTGAAAATAAGTGGTGACGTAAATGCAAGAAAGCAGGAAATTGTGATTGCACGTCGCCGCGAAGAAAATCTACCAGAGCGGGTCATAATAGAAGAAACTCGAATCTGCAATGTCTGCAATATTTCTATTGTAAGGGAAATTCAAGCAGTAGACAATAATTCAAATTGTTTGCGATTAAATGTGCTACAAAGGTCAACTCACTTATGCTGCATTTGTAACGATGGGAATGATATACATAAAATATCCATGAAAGGTAGAATTAACATTTTTGTTGAGAAAATACGTATTGCTGTAATATTCATTTGGATGAGAATGGTAATCTGTTTGAGTTTCTGCTCCCTGGGTTACGATATGTAAATCGGCCATTATTAGCAGGTAATGAGATTTATATTTTTTTACAAGCATTACGTAAGGAAATTAAGAAAAAAAGCTACCACACGGCTTACGAAGACGAAAATAACTTCACAGATTCTCAATTTAAAGCAGTTTCTCTTATAACCAAAGATCAATTTAATAATCTTTTTAACTTTTGTGACCCCGTTAGAATAGGAAATTCTTTGAGATATGTAAGTAAAAAAGATCTCTTAGCATTCCTGTGCAAGTTACGACAAGGTCTTAGTGATAGTTTTTTAGCGGTTATTTTTAATTATTCCACAAGACAACAAGCCGGTTTAGCTATATCTCTAGTTAGACAATCTCTTTCTGCAAGATTTGTACCACAAAATATTGGATTTACTGCTACAACAAAAGACAGCTACATCGAAAATCATGTAACTCCTTTTGCAAATTGTCTATATAATCAAAACCTGGATCGGCCTCAAGTTATAATGTATAATGACTGTACTTATCTAGAAATAGAGAAAAGTTCTTGTTTTAAAGTGTTGCGACAGTCCTACTGTACTTATAAGGGTAAACATCTTATCAAGCCATCTCTGCTTGTTGCCCCGAGCGGATTTATTCTAGACATTCAAGGGCCATATTTCTCAAATTCTGAAAACAACGATGCTAACATACTTATAAGTGAATTTAATAGAGATGTGAATGGAATGCGTGAATGGTTTAATGAAGGGGTTTTTTTGATTCTCGACCGCGGGTACTTGGATGCTATTCCAGCTTTAGATAGATTGGTATTAATTTTAAAATGCCAGCCTTTTTCCCCAGAGGTCAGCTACAGTTATCCACAGAAGGGGCTAATGATAGTCGTCTCGTTACGAAAACCAGGTGGATCGTAGAAGCACGCAATAGGCACTTAAAATCAATTTTTAGATTTTTTAGCTTTAAGATAAGAACACCCCACATTTGTAATATTGCTGATTTTCTTAAAATTGCTGGAGCAATTATAAATAAATATTTTCCACCCATTCTAATGCAAGATGCTACTATTGAGCTAGCTGAAAATATTCTTCAAAAAGTTCAAGAGCCAAATGTTGTTCAAGCCAGGGTTGAGGAGGAAAACTTACGCGCTAGAAGGGGAAGATGGGTTGATTTAAACGAAATTATCGTTCCCTCATTCCCACGTTTGTCACATTACTATCTTAAAGAGTTAACTGTAGGTATTTTTCAATTAAAGCTTGCTCCTTCTTATATACAGGTCAATGAAATAGGGGACCGCCAGGTTCAATATCGATTTGATGAAAACTACGAACCCGGTTTTATACGGGTAAGGATACATTCTCGCCTCAGAAATGCTACTCATTACCAGTTGTGGATTGCATTTGTGCCGAATAATAAGAAAGAAGAACCTAACCCAATATTAGGTACTTACTGCACCTGCAAGACTGGTGCCAGAACTTTAGGTACTTGTTCTCATGTGGCCGCTGTACTATGGTTTTTAGGATACGCTAGGTATCAAGAGCTAATCAAATATCCTTCTACAAATGTTTTAAATCATATACTAAATGCAAATAATGTGGAGGTGATAGACATTCAACATTTGATGATGCAACTTTTTGATTTCTATGACAATGGTTATATCAAGACCAAAAATTATTTACTGTTTTCTGCCTCATCAGTTCAGTTAACTGATATCTTATTAATCTTAGATATTTTTAATATATTAAAATACGTTCATTAACGTTTCTACATAAACATTTCTTATTTCCAATGACAGTACAAAGCGGTAGTGATGATGGAGGTAGACCTACGAAACCGGTCTGTCGATGGTGTGAACAGTGAAGACACTAGTATCTTAAAGAATTTTCTTTTCGTAGTTTTGCAAAATAAAGATGAACTTCGACAAGCGCCTTCTTTATCAAAAGAATCTACTGAAAACTTTATTAGAAAATAGTGAGCATACTAAATGAAGCACATCTAACCTTTCTACCTGTCAATCTCCAAAAGCTTTGTATTTCGCAACGACATCCAATTGCAAGGAATTTTTTATGTTAACGATTTTTTCCGTACCTATATGAAGTTTAAGATATCGCTTTGGTCCTTTGTACTACTTGGACACCCAGTATCAGTATAAACACATCGTGACTATTATGTAGGTATATACAGTTAGCAAATAGTTTATTTTAATATAGACATTTCAATTAAGTTATCAGAAAATTAACTAGGAAGTATAATAATACTCAATTAAATCTATTAAAGAAATGAAACACTCTGTATAACGGACGTCTAGGGGACTTAACTTGCAATAATAATTTAAATGGACATATATATGTGTTAACTTCCATTCACCAAAATATCAAAACAATACCACCGTATAATTCTTTTCAGATACATATATTTGGTCTCACCCTGTATATCAGGTGTATGTACAAAAATAATGAAAGTAAAGAAAAGGTTGTAACCAGTAGCATAAAAATAACATTCCACTAAGTTTTGCGTTAATATTGGCAAAAATGTCCATTTTATGATATATTGAAAGTATCAAATAGTGATATTGCAGACCCTGTATATCAAAAACTGTTGAGCTTTGAGCTTTCGAGCAATGAAGACATTTGATCAATTGGTCAAGTCCTAGAACATATCAAAATTTGGTTAAATTCTGACCGAAAGGTATTTTACATTTAAAACGTGCCCCCTCCTTTTAATGAAGATTACAAAGAACTGCCACTGAGACCTAAACAAAGTAATGTTAATCACAATATTTCATCAAAAGACTGTATGTGGAAAGACCAAAAATAAAGTATTCAAAATGGTTACATTTACAACAATTACCACCTCAGCTTACATCAGATACACACGCGTTTTACAGAGTAGGTAATGTATTCATTTATTCATTTCAAAAATAGTTATTTAGACAGCCTTGTTTTGTTTATTAGTAATAAAAATGTACTAGTAAATAATGTAGTTTATTATTATCCTTGTTCTAGGAAGTGTGGAAAATAAGACTGCAAGGTTAAATAAGGGGAATGTAGAAGGAATGGTGAATGAAACTGAGGATATTGGGATAAATAAGGTAAAGAAAACGGTAGGAAGGTTGAAAAATGGCAAGGGAGCAAGCGTAGATGAAATCACTGGTGAAACGCTAAAGTATGGGGGTGCAAAGCTTATACGAAGATTGTGTGAATTATTCAATGTATGCCTTATGTGTGGAAAAGTGCGCTGAGGGATTGGAAGATCGCGATCATTGTACCACTGTATAAGGGTAAGGGGAACAAGAGCGATTGCAAGAACTACAGACGAATAAGTTTCCTCAGCGTGCCTGGTAAAGTATTTGGAAGAATTCTGATTGATAGAGTACGAGGAATTACTCAAACTAAGATTTGGGATGTGCAGGGTGGCTTCATGTGCCCAGGGAGAGGATGTGTCGATCAGGTGGTTGCTCTCCAGCAGGTAATCGAAAAGTGTTTAAGGGTAAAAAGGAAGCTGTACTGTGCGTTTGTAGATCTGGAGAAAACATACGACAGAGTGAACAGGGAGAAGCTGTGAGAAATATTAAACGGATATGGCGCAAAATAAAGGTCTAATAAATGGAATAAAGGCATTATACAACGGTAGTCGGGCATGTGTTATGGTGAGAGGAGGTGTGAGTGAATACTTTAATATTGAGCAAGGAGTGCGACAAACCTGTGTGATGTCACCGTGGTTGTTCAATGTGTGCATGGATAAATGTGTTAGACAAGCATGTACCGATACAAATGGTGTAATGGTTGGTGACGTATATGTACGACTTCTGGTGTATGCAGATAACACAGTCTTATTGAGTGACAGTGCGGATGAGCTATAAACCGCTCTGAGGAAGTTTGATACAGTCTGTGAGAGCATGGACCTAAAGGTAAACGTGAACAAAACTAAGATTGTGGTGTTCAATCGGGAAGGTGGAAAGGTGAGTAGAGTATTTACCCTACAAGATGAAATTGTGGAGCAAGTGGACGAGCTGGTACATCTGGGTAGAACGTTTACTGCAGATGGTACAATGGAGGGCGAGATTGGACGAAGGGTCAATTCTGGAAGGAAAGTGATTGGAAGTATGTGGACGATAATTAGAAACGAAAGCATGAGCCTACCTGCGGAACTAGCAATCTATAGTAGCGTGTTTACCCCATCAGCACTGTATGGAAGTGAGACATGGGTATGTCAAAAAAAGCACGAACTAAAAATAAATGCGTAGGGCCTCCTGATAAAGAATGAATGCATAATGACAGAGTGTGGAGATATAAAAATAGTACATTACGTTGGTTTGGTCACATTGAGAGAAAGAACAACGCAAGATCAACGAAGCAAATATATGTAGGTGAGGTTAGAGGAAACGCAGGGTCTGGTAGGCCGCGTAAAACTTGGGTGAATGCAGTAGAATGTATGATAAAGGAAAGAAAGGTAAGGCGTTTTAAAAATAAAAGGGCATGTCATAGACAATGTATGAATCTTGAGGAAGCTAGGGAAGTATGCGGAGATAGGAAAGCATGGAGAAAGATTGTGAATGAAAAATAAATACGAGGTAGGGATTGTTTTGCCTACCCCGTAAGGGAATGGCGTGAAGATGTCTTCGTACCATGGATTGCTTTATTCCCTCGTTCTGGATCGTCTTGGTCTGCCTCGCTTTTTCTTACCAGGTGGAACCCATTGAAATGTCCGTTTGGGCCATCGATCGTCAGGCATCCTCATTAGATGTCCAAACCATCGCAGTCCTCGAAGTTCTATCCTATTTAGCATTGTGACTGTCGTCTCCATTCGATTCCGTATTTCCTCATTAGTTATATGTTAAAGTCTGGATACTCGTGCGCTACGCCTCAGGTAGTCCATCTCTAATTCATTTAGTCGACGATTCATATCTGCATTAATAGTCCAGATTTCGCTTCCACCATAATTTGTCCTATACGTTTTTTTGTCGTTTTTGAAATGTTTCTGTTCCACCAAATAGAATTCAGGCATTCAATTATTTTTTTCCCTCCTGTATACGGTGTTTAATTTCTTTTCTCCAATTCCATTCTTATCTGTTGTAGCTCCCAAATATGTAAATTCATTGACTTGTTTTATCAGTTTTCTTTAAGTATTCGCTACAGAGTCGTTTTATCATAAACTCAAGGTCAAAAGAATCCTGGGCTATGATAACTTGACTATCAGCAAAGTTTAAGGTAAAGAGCCGGTGGTCATCTATAGGTACGCTCATACCTCCACAGCTGCGCTTCCATTTCATTAACACCACCTCCACGTAGAGGTTAAACAGTAAAGGTGACAAGCAACAGCCTTGCCTTAATCCTTTGTGACCTTAATTGGATTAGATAGCTGCCTCCCTACTTTGACATACGCAATATTTTCTTAGTACAATTTCTGTATCATTGTTAATAATTGCACATCTATTCTTAGTATTTTTAAGGCTTCCCAAAAGTTTTTGTCTTGGTACTGTATCGTAAGCCTTCTGTAAGTCTATGAAGGCTAGATGCAACTCATCTCCTATTGATATTCTTTTTTCGGCGAGTTGCTGCAAGATAAATAGGTTATCCACACATGAGCGTCCTGATATGAAGCCACTTTGTTCTTCGCTGATCTTGTCACCAGTATTGTTAGCAAGTTTATGATTTAATATTTTTCCAAAACTCATGCTACTGAGGACACTAAGACCTCTGTAGCAATCTGGATCTTTTCTGTTTCCTTTTTTATAGATCGAGACTAGGTAAGCTTGTTTCCATTCCCGAGGAATAATACCTGAGCTACAAACGTTATTCATCAAATTTGTTATTCTGTTAAGAATTTCTTCCCCTCCATATTTGATCAGCTCTATTGATATGTATCCTGCACCCGGAGATCTACCGTTTTTAATTCTTTTTAGTTGTTTCTCTACTTCTTCTATTGCTAGTGTTAAATTATTTTGTGTTTGTTGTTCTTGTGTTATTTGTATATCATTTCTGTACTTACGATCTTCCGTCAACAGTTTGGCAGAATAATTTTCTCATTCTTCAGTTTTTATGGGATTGTGGCTTTTATTCGTCTCATTTGACTTCATTTGCTTAATCGTCTTCCATATCTCAGTTGACTGTGCCCCACCAATTAAACTCTCAATTTGACTGCATTTATGTGTTTTGCCTCTTTTATCTTCCTTTTCAGATCCCTGTTTTTCCTTTTGTAAATCTCTCGTTTTTCGTTATTTCGTAATGTTAACCATTCATTGTAGCTCCCGTTTTTCTCAGCAATTAATTCTTCTATCTCCTCTGTGAACCAAGGAGGTTTCTGTTCTTTTTTCTTCAGCGGTATATGGCCTAACGCCTGTTTGGCTACTGCAGTTTTAATACACTCATGTTCAGTTTCTACATCCTCACTAACTGGGATTTTCTATAGTTCAGTTTTTAGGCGGTTTTGTTACAGGTATCTGATACCAGGTTGTTGTAGTAGATATAGTTTATATTTCTGTGTATTGTCAACTTTCCCAATTTTTTTGCGTTCACTTTGATGGTGGTCTTGCTATTTCCTTTGAAAGGATATATAACTTTAGCTTCTAGCATGTAGTGATCAGAGGCACAGTTTCGTCCTCGTTTCACTCTGCAGTCTTGCCATTTAATTTGAGTTTTGTGTGTGGTGATGAAATAGTCAAGAATGGATTTTTGTTGTAGTGATGGTCTGTCCCAGGTATATCTGTATGAATTTGTGTTCAAAAAATCCGTTCATAATTCTCGAGGCATGTTGTTTACAGAAATCGATTAACATTTCTCCCGAGTTATCGACGGTTTGTTCTCCAAATTGTCCTACTACTTGATCCTGTGTTCTTGAGCCTGTTCTGACATTCATATCTCCGGTTAGAATAATCTCATCTTTTCTGGGGATACTGTCAATTATCTCTGTTAATTGTTCGCAGAAGTTGGTTTTTGGTTGTTGCGTGGAATAATCCGTAGGTGCATCCTATCTAGCTATCCGCTAAGGGAGTAAACCCCTACAGATAATCCTGGTCCTCCAAGTTTGGTAGTTGGGAGTTGGGCCAGCACCCCATTACCTGTAAAACCTTCTTTAAAGAAATGCTCTTGCATCTTCAACTAAGTTAAATTATTATCCTTGGTAATTAGCATGACGTATCACACATAATTATTTTAAAACACATATTGTAGTATATTGAGTATCAAGAACGGTAAGGGACGTTTATCGGTCGACGACCATGTTTGGCCGGAGACCGGTACAAACCTTAATGTTCGTGATGCTCATACTGTTTTTTTGCACGATTGTATTAAATTTACCACAATTGAAATTATTTAATTTCTACTAAATAAACGAAAAGTCAAAAGTGACGTTTTAAATAGAAATGTCCAAATTTTTTGTACTTATTGTTGTGAAGTATAGTACCTATACATAATTTTACGTTGGTAAGTAAAAGACGGCGGTAATTAAAATCTTACCGACGAGTTGAGCCTCGAAACCAGCAAACATATCCTACTGTCTTGGAAACAGATATGGTAAATAAACGAAAAGGTCAATCGTGCAAAAATATACTACTACTACCAATCACATTTACAATTGTCTTTATAGCACGCAGTGCTTTAATTATTATTTTCTTGTAACCCAAAAATGTTTTTTCTGTTTTCTGAACAATTCACTTCTTTGGTGACACGTCCTATTGCAAATAAGCCATCGATATATGTTATCTAAGAATGAGCGATTTTTTGAAAAAAATATCTGTTAGATGCTTTTATGGGAGAAAAATGTAGATTGCCTTTTAATCCTGGCATATCTGATGGCTCTGATACGTCGGACGAAGAAGCAGTGGCGGCTCAATTATATATAGGTACTATACTTCACAACAATAAAAAAAAATTGGACATTTCTATTTAAAACGTCACTTTTGACTTTTCGTGTATTTAGTAGATATTAAATAATTTCAATTGTGGTAAATTTAATACAATCGTGCAAAAAATAGTATGAGCATCACGAACATTAAGGGTCGTACTGGTCTCCGGCCAAATTGGAGGCTGAGCGATAGCCTCATGGCCGTCGACCGGTAAACGTCCCTTACTGTTCTTGATACTCAATATACTATTCCGACAGCTACGACATCAAAACTTCGTTTCTGCAGTTGATTAAATAGAATGTCACAGTGTGGTAAAATTTAGTGAAAGAATTCCAGCCAATAGAGAAAATCCTCGTTATTTAAATATCCCTTGAAACCAAAAGCCATGTTGAGAGTATTTGGGTCCTCTTCGATATCTAAAATTTCTTCTAAACATAGAAGTATATGGCATATCGCATTTAGTATTGAAATGCCAACGTGTTGGTGCTGCTCTCGGTAATTGCACTTTCACACCTTTATCCAATACTGCAGGCCTCTTAGGTGATCTTGCAAAAAACGACGAAAATACATGCAAAAGCAAAATATATTTTTATATTCTTAATTTGACTAGCTGCTTTCTGCATTATTAGATTTAATTGATGAGCGTAGCAGTGTATGAAATTGGCACCTGGACATATTTCTTTAATTTATGTTCCATATCGGCCACTCATTACAGATGCTCCATCATAGCTTTGTACAATAAGCTTTTCTTTTGTTTTGGAGATCCCTAGTAAACCTATTTCTTTTAAAATAACTTCGCTGAGACCTTGAGCAGTGGTTGATGTCGGATTTATAAATTTTAAGAACCTCTCATGTATGCAGCCGCACAAATACATAACCAGAAACAGACAAATAGGCAAACACGTAAAACAAGAGGGCAATTTGGTCTTAGCACTTTTATGAGTCACCGAGTTTTCCGTAGGGCTATGTATGAGTTATCTTGTACTTGCAACATGAATATGGCTTCAGCATCTAGAACATTTACACGAGTGGTAAAGAAAGCCCTTACTGAAAATAAAAAAACGCCTTAATTCGATGAGCGTGTACCACCGGTGGTCTCACAAAGAGCTTATTGAAATGAGAAAATGCCCTATTTTGTGCTGAATATCATTTAATCATGAAAATGTGATGCTCTATGGGTAAATATAGCAAATGTCTTATGACCATAAGACAGTTCATTGTTATTTTACGGCAATTCCCCGCGGGTAAATACAGTAGGATGTAATGCACTATGGCTATGGTTATATAGATTATGGTTATAAACATTAAATGTGTTTTAAACTAAAGCTGTTAGAAATGAGGCTCAGGACCCACCGGCTAAAACCCAAAATGGTACGGTGGTCCAGTCATTAGAACCGGGGTTGAGCCACAGCTATTGAAAGAGGGGAAGATGTTATCAATTACTGTACCCAAATGATGAACCTAAATTCTTGTAAAGAAGTTGTACAAACTATCATAGAACAAAATAACTGCCATTTGGGGAATGAACTCCGCTATGCAAGAATTACCGCCTCAAAAGCATATGAGGCAGCACATGGTGAAATACTTGATGGAGCCAGTGCTATAACAGGAGGACGGTTGTTAGAAAACAAAGTGGTAAAGGAAGTAGAAAATATGAAAATAAAAATAAAAAAATGTGGTTAAATCCCAACAATCCTGTAATAGGTGCTTCTCCTGATGGTGAATGTGATGTATATAGTGTAGAAATTAAATGCCCATCAACTGAAAAAGCTTTGAGTAGATAATTAACAAAAAAAAGCAAAGTATCTTCAATTGCGGATGCATTTTTCTAACAAAGTCAAAGCACTGTTTTGTGTTACTCACAGTGATTTGGAAGCATCAAAACAAATTAGTATTACTGTAGTCGATTATGGTGCTGAATATTGTAAAATTCTTTTAGAAAAATGCGCATTGTTTTGGAGCAATGCTATATTTCTTTTTTGTTCAAGTAAATTAAATGTATTGAAAAATGTTAATAAAACACAATGTAATATGAAATTTATTTCTTTATTAAAGCATCCTGTAAATTGATAATGCCACAAGCTACTACTGTAACTTTATCAATAATGCTCAATTCAGTTATTCTTTTTTATTGTTTTACTTCTTCTTTTGTGCTTGGAGTGTACTTAAACACGGAAGGAGGCCGCACAAGGGTACATTTCTTCATTTCTAAAATATGTTATAAATCCTTAAAACCTATATCTCCCATAACTGCCGTTGTAGGAAGTAAGCTCTAGGTAACCACAGTCTTGAACTATCATTTACATCTGTAGCTCTTCCACTATATCCATTGGAGATTGAATTAACCAAACCATCTGGTATACAATAAAGTAAATAATTCAAAGTATTGCAATTTTTGTACTGCGACTATGTGAGCGATTGATAAATGGCATTAGATGATTTTTCTATTTGTATTTCCAAGCAGTCAATAATAGAAATAACATTGGAATACCTAACCCTGAATGATATAGGTAAGTTTTGTAGTATTTCTGGTGGTGTTGGCCATATAATCAATTCTTTCATTTTTTCCTCTATTGAACATACGCTTTTGGCAAAAATTCTACTCACTGTGCTTTGTGAATATACAAAGTGTGTGGTTAATATACTAAATGAGTCATTTAGTTTTATCTTCTTTATTGTGATTAAAATATTTATACTGGCTAGCGAAATATTTTCACTCAATATTTTTATCAAATGATATGCCCTTTTGGTAAACCTGAAAAGTTTTTGGGATCTCTTTCTATAGCTGTTATCATGTTATTGCGCATTAAGTTTTTAAACTATCTTTCATTCTCTGAATCTTCATCAGGTACCCAGCTCAATTCAGATGAACAACTATCTACTGATGATACACTATCAAATGACTTGCCATACCATAATTGTCTATTTATACCAGGAACACATTTCATAGGTTTTTTTAGTATCCAAATTTACATTTATACCGTTACTTCTGTAATGTATTTCACTATTAATTTGAATAGCCTTATCAATACATAATATGTCATTGGGATGAGCATTTGATGCTGTGCTTGGACCCGCTTCACAATAATCGGATATGTTTGATGAAGATGAAGATGAACTTGAACTTTCTTTATGAATGACTTCTGATGATTCGGACATTGATGTTTTAACTGTATATTGCGACATAGCTTCTTCAACGAGTGCCAATCTTTGTCGCTTCAGAGCGTCCTTCGTCACTGGTAGTGATGGCCTTTTTTTTCTTCTGACAGTGGAATTTATGAGGGACAACATTTTTCCTTAAATATTTTGGACTGTATATAATTTTCTGTATCTTCTTCTAAATAAAACGGAGAAAAAACGCACATTTGATTATGCAACTAATTTTTTTCCCAATAAAAAGTATGGAGTGACGAAAGTTAATGAATTGTTCAATCAAGGTTATGATACCTCTTTAACTTTAAAACAATAAAATTGTAAATTCGATTATAAAGGAAACTACATATTCATTATATTCACTTTAAAATGGTCTTCACAACAATGCAAACAAGTTGTTGGAGATACTTCATTTCTTCTCATAACTTTACACCACTTTGTTCGTATAGTTGTCTCTTTGAACTAGAAAAAATACTTCTCTTTTTTTTTATGAATGTGGACCTGAACAGGCTAAATTTGGCCTATCGTGCTAAAGCACTCAGGAACATAGGAGGATGGATAGAGGGATAATGAATTGCCAATAGACGCCTATAAACAGCTACCTTAAATTTTCTCATATCATAAGTGAGAGGAAAGCAGGAACTAGGGAGATCATTCCAGAGTTTAGAAACCGTGTAGAAAAATGTGGATTGCGCCCGTTTGGTATAAGTAGAGATTTGTACTGCATACTGATGATGTAAATGAGCGAACTGAGTGTTTCTCGCAAACATAGCCCGAGATGGTATCAAAGAATATAATTCAGCAGCACAATAGCCGTTGTAATAACGATAATACAAAGAAAGAACTGAAACCATCCTTCTATGCTCAAGGGACTGTATGTAAGAAGTTAAGGACGGGTCATTTATAAGCCTAATCGCTCTCTTTTGAATACGATCAACGATATCGAGAGCGTATTGGAGAGCACTAACCCAGAGGTGAGAATTATATTCCAGATGAGGCCGAATTTGGGCCTTATACAGCAGAAGGAGTTGTCGAGAGGCTTAGATACTGCTTAGATCTATACAAAAAGCTTATTTTACGAGCAGCTGTTTTGGTAGCTGACAGAATATGGTCAACCCATGAGAGATTTGAAGATACAGTCATACCCAACAGAGTAATAGTGTGTGAAAACTGAGCCATTCATACTTACTGTCTTTGTTGATTGAATTTGCCATTTCAGCTTTAATTTCTTGATTTGACATAGAAGGTGGATTATCACTATGAGTAAACTAAGATGAACTACAGTAAAGAGTGCTACCGTCAGCAAAGCAATGGATGGGGTTAGTTGTTGAAGAAATAAGGTCATTTATGTACAGCAGAAAAAGTGTAGGCGCTATAACGGATCCCTGTGGTACGCCCGCGTTAATGCTAACTTTTTGGAAAAAAAGCCGTCAACTACGACACGTATTCGTCTTTTATCAAGGAAACTAGAAACCCAGTTGATGAGCGTATCATTTAATCCAAACGAGGTGAGTTTGGCAAGTGAATACTTATGCCAAACTTGGTCAAATGCCTTTGAGATATCTAAAGCGACTACAACTGTTTCACTGGACTGCTCTACTGTATTGTTCCAAACTTGGGTCACATATGAAAGAAGATCACCTGTTGAACGACTTTGCCTAAACCCACATTGGTGGACACAGTTTGTTAGTTTCAAGGAACGTGATCAGCTGCTGATAGATGGCTTTTTCCATGATTTTAGACAAAATGGAAGTGATGGCAATTGGTCGGTAGTTTGAGGGATCGGTATTATCGCCTTTTTTGGGAATAGGATGAACATTTGCTAATTTCCATGATGAAGGGAATTCCCCAGAAGACATAGAGATCGTACAGAGCTTAGATAGGACTGGTACTAATTCGGGGGAACATTTTTTTAAGACAATACCGTCTGGGCCAGTCGCCTTATTGAGATCAAGCCTACTGATGATCGATTCCAAGAGCTTGACCGAAAACGAATTGGTTTCATAGCGTATGAAGAAGAGTTGACTAGGGGCACATCTTTTCCAGAATCATTGAGACACGAGTTTGATGCAAACAAATCCACAAAAACATTGGCTTTGTCTACAGAATCAGCAACTACCGATCCGTCAATAAATGTCAGGGGGGGAAATGAAGATGTTCCAAAGTTTTTACTAATGGCTTTAGCTAAAGACCAGAATTTACGACTGCCTAAAGGAGATGTAGCTAGTTCATTGCATTTTCGTTGTTCGAATAACTTTTGCAGATATTTCTAGCACCAACGTATTCTACATGACTGTCGACCGATTTATTAGATTTCCATTTAATGTAATATTTATTTTTTAAAGATATTGCATCAGCACAAGCCTTATTGAACCAGGGTTGGGAACGTGAATGACCTATACGTTACTGTTTTTTGGGAATGTATAACTCCATTTCCATGAGGATGACTTCAGATACTGAAAGAGCAATGTCCGAAGAAGAGGACGACTTAAAACAATATTCACGCCATGGAAAGGTTGCAAAGAAATCCCGTAAATTACTCCATCGAGCTAACTTAAAACACCACAAGGTTCTATCGGATTTGCGAACAACAGTGGAATTAGGTACGCTAGAAATGATTTCTATTAGACAATGGTCGGAAAGATCTAAAGGCGAAAAACGGAAGTTTTATAAACAAGAGGATTCGATGTAAGAAAGAGATCTAGAGATGTGGAGTATGGTTAGGGTTATCAGGGATTCTTGTGGGTTCAGAAATCATTTGTGTGAGATCACATGAAACAGCAAATGTTTCTGCACTATGACCAGCAGGATTTGTAGTAGATGAAAACTGAAGCCAGAGTTATGAACATTGAAATCGCCTACAATTGAGATATCGTAAGATGGAAACTGAGATAGGAGATAGTCAACTTTCATACTAAGGTAATCGAAGAAGTCTTGAAAGTTACTGTCATTAAGAGACCTATAAATGCAACAGTAGAATTTCACAAAATTAGGACCAGAATGATAAAACCAAATCACGTCAAAATTTTTATTTTCTAAGGAAGAAACCCTCTTGCACGCAATTCTGTCCTTGATCTAGGCACATACGCCTCCTTTATATCGAAATTAAAAGTGAAGGTGGTATTGAGGAAATTGCAAGTCGGGTGACTCGGAGCTTTCAGAGGAGACATGTGTTTCAGATAGAAACAAAATATCAGGTTGTAATTGTTCAAGATGTTGGTGAATAGCATTAAGATTAGACCTGATACCGCGGATGTTGCAGTAGTGAATCAGAAAGTTGATACTTTCAATAACCGTGGTCGCTTGGGCCCTGCCCTCCCGGACATCCGAATGGGGCAGGATTTTACGTCCGGAATTTATTACTCTAGAAACCACAGCCATCTTATTTTATAATCTGGGACTTTTAATCCGATAGGAAGACAGTGAGGGCGAGAAGGAAGAATAAGGATGAGAATAGATTAAGGATGAAGGAAAAGGTAACCGGCAGCCGTTACCGAGCTCAGAAAATCGGAGACCCAATATTAAGGAGCCCATGGTAAGGGTGGTGGTACCTCCTCGGCTGGCATGGAGTATACATACCTACCACCTTTCAAATCTGTGCACTTTTCAATGTATTTTTGCACATAGGCACAAGACAATACTTGTAAGCAGGTTTTCGCTCTTGTTCCATAGTTTTATGGTTTTATTAATCACGAAATGAAATGATTTCAACAGAAGCTATACAAATTGGTTTAAACTGAAATCCCGCGCAAAGTGGCGCGTTTGAATACCCAAAATATCTTGCACAAAAAGAATATTTATGTTTTAATTTAATCAGAATTTTTTATAAATGATTTAATGTGTTAAGTAACTTTGAGGATGAAAATAATTGATTTAAAGTATTTTCAAAAATTATGCATATACCGTATTGTCCGTATTAGATGTTTTGACTTAAAAGATAGTTACAACCCCTAGTTTCGTAAGCCAACTTAAGTTTCAATACTTCTTCGATATGTTTTAGTTTAACAAGCGCCTATTCTAATAAAGCAATTTTCATATCTTTCTCTTTGACACATCAGTGTAATATTTTTAAATAGCTTAATATTTCATGATTGGAAGCATGCACTGGTAATTTCAATTTAAAATCATCACCATTTTGAACGATAGGTATATCTCTCACATTATGTTTAATTGCAGATTAAGTAAATCTCTGAACAAATGAGCCTGGATCAATACAATCTAGTGCATCGTCGCAAATGTAAAATTTAGGTAACATCTAACTTGGCTTTGTAGGTTGATCTTTAAGTTTGTATTTTTTATTTCAGTCTTCCATGAATGTACTAATTCTGGATTGGGTAGCGGGAAACGTATCTTTAAATACTCATTTTCGTTCGAATGATTTGTGTTGTGCGAGACACTAATGAAAACATAACTAAAATTTACTGATTTTTTGCCCTGGGAACTACTATAACGCATAAACTAACTAAAATATTTAGGGACTCTTAGAAGCGTAAGCAATGCATACCTAATTAATCGTTTCAAAAAATAAGCCTAGACGACCAACTGCACTGACTGAGGAAGTTATTGAAGATATCAGAGATGGAGTAAAAAGGAGCCCACAGATATCGATTAGAAAATTATGTGCTAGTAGTACCATAATTATGGTAATTGTTCCATTACTGCATTTTATACACTAGTATGCATCTTTTAAACATATTGTTTTATTCACTTGAAAACACAACAAAAATTGCATACTTCGCAAACATATTTAATTATATCAGAATTATTTTAAATGTACTAGTTTTAAATTTGATATAAATGGTTCTTTTAAGCTAAAGAATGTACTATTCCGTAAATGTTAAACAAAAAGTATAAAATTATTGATGTAACTCATGTAACCATTACTAAACATAAATTTTATTTTTGGCGCCTGAATGAATCACTAAATAACTGTAGTCAAGAATCTTGAAGCAAATGTGTAAGCTATACAGAATAAACCATCAACAAGTGGTTCAAAAGGGAGAAACAAATGTAAATGTTATTGAACTGATAATCAGTGTTAGTAACAAAAGTGACTGTAGTTATTTTTAAATATCCCACTTGTTGTTTAGGTTTCTATTTTTTTGTGATTTGTGCTTGTACATCTACTTAAAGCATCTGTGAAGTAGCTTTAAATAACATTCGTGCCGAATTGTAATGCATTTTAGTAAATTGGGATATAAGATCCGTAAATATCTTATAACAGCTTGAGAAAATTATCTGGTGTGAAACAACACGCGACCTTCCAGCCTGCAAAGTGTAAACTAAAAGAAATGAAATAATTTTAATAACATATTTATACCAATTTTCACTAGTCAGAGCAGTTGCGTCACAACTAACTTTGTTTCATTACCACCTTTTGACCTCGCCTATTGTGCACAAGAGGATACAGATAGAACTGATTTAGGTTGGAAATTCGGTCCAGTGTTGTAAAGCATTTCTGACATTAAACGTTTGACATAACACAACTTTATTACTGTGATAAAATGAACATAACCCCTGATTCTAAGATATGACAGTTGTCAAACTGTTATTTTTCACAATTTGACAACATCGCCATCCTCTGACAGTATTAATATTAGTGACGCAACTGCTCTGACTCGTGAAAATTACTATAGGATAATTATACAACCTCTATTCAAAAACGAAAACAATGATCTGTGTCAGCTGGGCATTTAAACTGCATGTGAGAGAGACATTAATAGAAACATAGATGTTAACTTAAAAAAATTTCCAAAGCCGGCCGCTTCGTTAATTAGAGCGTTTTCAATCATATTTGGTTAATTTTTAGAGTTAGTTTGCATTGTAATAAGAAACTTTATAACGAAAAGTGATGTAAAATTAAATTTTCCTTAAAAATATGTCTGCACGTTTACTTATAAAATTAATGGTTATTATAGATATTGAAAAAATTTTAATAGTTAAATTCTACCTTAGGAATTTTTTGCCACTAAATAACGCATCGTACCAAACAATTGAATAGAACTTAATTAAGGTCTATAAGTTGGTATTTGTATATCTTTGAAATATACTACTGTTTTAGAAATATTTGATAAAAACCAAAAACTGCTCTTAATCAAAATCGAATCAGCTCCAGAAATGAAAACAAGCTTTAATACGAAATTTGAAGTAAGTACACGTTGTAGTTTTGGAGATACCGTGGATACTAAAATGCATATATACGTTTACGCACACGCGCACCCAGACGCACACGCATACGCACAAGCACACTCACACGCACACGCACACGCACACGCACACGCACACGCACACGCACACGCACACGCACACGCACACGCACACGCACTCGCACGCGCGCTCACACGCACACGCACACGCACACGCCACGGATACGCACACGCACACGCAAACGCACACGCACACCCACACGCACACGCACAACGCACACGCACACGCACACGCACACGCACACGCACACGCACACGCACACGCACACGCACACGCACACGCACACGCACACGCACAGCACACGCACACGCACACGCACACGCACACGACACGCACACGCACACGCACACACCGCACACACACACGCGACGCGAATACGATACAGGTACGTCCACACACACACACACACACACCCATTCTCGCCCACACGTACACACACGCACGCACACACACAAACACACACTCACACACGCACACACGCACACACGTACACACGCACACACGCACATGCACACACACACGCACACACGCACACACGCACACACGCACACACTCTCGCACGCACACATACACACGCGCACATACGCACACACGCACACACGTACACACGCACACACGCACACACGCACACAGGCACACAGGCGCGCGCACAGACAGGCACACACGCACATACGCACACGCACACACGCACACGCACACACGCACACACGTACACACGCGCGCGCGCACACGCACACACGCACACACACACACACACACACACACACACACACACATCATAGCCGATCTTAGCGAAACTTTGCAAACATTGTAAAATGAGGTAAAAAGTCGATGTAGCGTTAATAAAAAAAAAGGTCTATTGTGCAACCTTCTATACCTATGTATGTATATCTAGGTTGGAAGCTGTAAAGAAAGTTGTAGTTTTTTATAATTTTCGAGACACTATGACGGTATGTAACCATCCAATATTGTATACTGTTCTTTGCGCTACTGAAGTAATTAAAACATTGAAATATTATACTGGTTCATTTATACCATTTAATATCTACATAATAATAAACGCTAGGAGAAATGTCAAATTTTTTGCATAGGTAACCATATATAATTAAATATTATTTATGTATTAAAGGTATAATGAGGTTTTTATGGTTCGAGGTGCTAGTTAGAGCCCGAGCTTGCCAGCGCGAGGTTTAGAACCATAGAAACCAGTAATACTCGCGATGCATACAGAATTTTATGCACGACTAATATATTGAATATTTAAAATCAATTAATTGTTTTCAAAAGAAATACATTTCTCGTTTTTGTGAGTTACCATGAAAACGAGTACAAAAGCAGGCATCCAAATTGATAATTCATTAAACGTTTTGGTCTGATTAGTTTTAAACGCAATATAACTGTGATATTTCCGGAAATAAGATGAATAAAATTGAGGAATTATATCACCTAGTGACTAATTGTACTAATTGTATTGTAAATATTTTTAAATAAACTCATAGTTTTGTGTCCCTTGTTTACAATTTTTGATGCCTTATTATAGTCAGCTGAGTCATAATGACGTCCGCGGGCTATAAAGAGACGGTTACATCAAATAAATTTGGTTATAATTACCACATTATAATGTAATCGTGATTAAATAGATTTTTTGTTGTGAAATTTATTTCTGTGCAATGATGGTTTAAAATGTAAATAAAATTATTTGTTGATTGAATATTTATGGAAAATGATTATTTGTGGATATTAGTGACTAAAGGAAGTTACCGATAAGATTACGCAATGCACTTTAATTATCTAAGTAAATATTTAGTGAAAGCTGCTAACTTTAAAATTCTTAACTACAATGTATAGTGTTATACAATAGATTTTCTGCATTTGTGTAAGTTGGTAAAAATCGTGTAAGATGCACATTGTTTATAGTTTTGTTACAATTAAGTTTATATTACATTAAGTATTTAAAGTTCTTTTTCAGAACTTAATCAACTAGAACGGTTTTGGTACTCTCCCTATTTCTATACAACAGATCGGTAAATGCAGTTAATTCCAATCAACATGCCTGGTAAACATACTAAAATAGGGCAATAGAGAAAAAATATTGACCTCATATACCACTTCCAACGACAAACGTACGCTTGCATAGCCGCTTTCGTTACCCGCATGTCTAATCTTTATACCCTGCGTCAGAGATATCATAACAGGAATAATACATGCCTGGGGCATCAGTCGGAAACGCTCTCTACATATACATAACACATATACCCTCTTCATCACAGAAACAAAACTCACAGACAAATTTACACTGAAATTTGCCAAATGGACAACGGAGTACCGTTCTTCTGTTTATACATTCCATATCCACTCTATTTCAATTATCTACACACCTTCATCATTTAATACGTTGCTATACTTCTCTACCCCAACAATACTTTTTCTCCATCTCTGCTGATTTTGTCCAGCAAACTGAAATGCGTTCTTTAAGCATCAATGAAATTACTTCTGTTATAAAAGAAGCGGTTGTGACCACAGTCCTATTTGAAGCAATATACAAATCGCCCAAACATCTCCCACAGCATATCGTGAACTAGATCAATGAGAAAAGATAGTTCTGCTATCAATTCTCGTGATTCAGGAATCTGGCTCGCAAGACAAAATATAACTACCCCAACCTCTTAATCAGAAAAAAAAAACAATAGACACACCGCCGAATCACGGACTGTTTTCTAAAGCTTACTTCAATTTAACCATTCTCGTATCTATATCAATCCTAAGCTGTCTTAGAAAGTGCTTTGAACAGAATTTGTAATAGCCAATTCGGCTTTAGACCCAAACCAACGTGCTTCAGTCCTTGTTGAAGTTGCATACAGAGACTTTCCAATCACAACCAAGCAATCTAATGGTTTTTGATTAACCAAGAACGCTATATGATTTGACCTACAAGATTCGATGGCAAAATCCCCACCATCACAGCAAGTATACAGCAAGGTATTGTATGCATAATATATGCTTATGACACCAAATTGTTTCACAACTTGCAGTCTTTATGGCGCAGTTTGCAGATGACATTGTGTGAATTGGAATAGCGAAACTGATTCATGCAACATTTTAAACACTTACCCGAAACTTGTGCAATTGTACTATCAGATGGAGAGTATTAACCCAAGCAATTCTCTTCCGAGATCACAACTTCCAAGACAACGAATTCCCACAGAATGTAGCAATTACCCTCAAGAACGAACGCCAAAGACTCCAACAAGATGTGCCATATTGGGAAATTCTTTTGACGTGAACTAGATCAATGAGAAAAGATAGTTCTGCTATCAATTCTCGTGATTCAGGAATCTGGCTCGCAAGACAAAATATAACTACCCCAACCTCTTAATCAGAAAAAAAAACAATAGACACACCGCCGAATCACGGACTGTTAAACGGTCATTCCAACGCCCAAAAACCCTAGACAGAATACGCAACCGCGCATACCTACTGGGCTCCTATTAGAGTCGAATCATAAGTTGCCATCTAAAAACCGTATAACACACATTCAG
The DNA here is from genome assembly GCA_036346205.1 of Vesta saturnalis. Lineage (NCBI taxonomy): Eukaryota > Metazoa > Arthropoda > Insecta > Coleoptera > Lampyridae > Vesta > Vesta saturnalis. Next base: position 68,866 of record JARFJB010002549.1, on the reverse strand, counting down.
AACCTACGTTTGCCTGTTATAGATTACTGAGCTCCTTTGTACACTAACATTACACGTTATCGCCTTTCTTCAATTTCTTCTTGTAGATAACGAATCTTAACACGAAATACACAGACTTTGCTACATACACTCCATTAACTTTACTATACAACACGCAAACATTCTGACATAACAGACAGAATACAAAAACTACGAAGAAACTTAACACACCGACACATCTTCGGTAACACTATCCTTATCAACTAAATACTTATCACACCTCACAACTACCCACGTCTTTCTCTATACTCACGCAAGAAACCTAAAAGCAAGAATAAAAATCCGCCTTTCATTTTAACATAACTCCTTAACGACATCTTCGAGGAGATAAAAGAATCCCTTGACAATAACCTTATGCACTTCGAATCCCCGCGTCCATATGATGACCACTAACGTGAACGCCCAAATAACGAATATGAAATGAGCGCACACTTACACACGCAAATTACTCTATCTTTAAACTACTTCAGTCAATACAATACCATAAACACGACGCAACACCAACAACAGAAGATCTGAAGAGGAAGAAACCCTATTACCATAAGCATTAATAACTAACATAACACGAGCATCCTAAAAAATGTCTGAGACCAGTTTAAGCTTTAAATTTGTGGTGCTTATTTATTTATTAATGAATTAAACAACGTGAACAGTATCCTTGACACACTGTTAATTATTCAATACAATAATTATTTAAGTTCCAAATTATTGGACATCCTTCAACTATTGAAAGAACAATTTCTTTAGCTTTTTCTGAAATAACAAATCTCGAAAATTATGTTTGATATAGAAATAATTGAAATGATCGACCATTTAAAATTAATTTATAAAAATACAGAGTTGCCTGAATTAGATAAAATCCATATTTTTAAAATACTGAAATATTTAAAGTTTAGAATTTTGTCAACAGAAGATTCAATTACATGTATATTGTATATATAGCCGTTCCAATATCATCTTCAAGGTGTAAGGAAAGAACTACTGACTAATGAAAAGTGTAAAGTTATAAAATAATTATATATATATATATATATATATATATATATATATATATATATTGCTGGAAATATTCATTTTCTGGATTTTCTCGTGTTTATATCGTAAAATATTTATTTCTACGTTTCAGAACCTTATCTTTGTTTCCTTTTTCAAGAATAACAAGTGTCATATATGTGAGCTACGAGTAAGGGGTCATGATAGGTGTTATTGATTGCGTGAATTTGTTGTTACTCGTCGGGTTTGGTGATTGATACTCTTAAAGGAGTATCATTCTTCTTAATTAGATTATTCCATATATTTGGGAGACGTAGACTATCATCACGTTTATTGAGAGCATAAGGGCGTTTTTCGATTTCTATAGCTGCTCGGACTATTCTCTCACGACTATGGATTATTCTCTCACGAGCAAGTAATCTTATGTTATTTATATTAATGTAAAGTCCAGTTTCCAGGTGATGGGCTGCCAATGATGAAGAAGGGTTAAACTGCTTTATATGTAACTTATGTTCTTGAGCTCTAACATGTAACTTGCGGTTAGTTTGATCGATGTATGTACATGTGCATTCATTACATGGTATTTCATACACTCCTTGACTTGCACCACAAATTTTGTCTTTTGGACTACGTAACAGTTGTTGAATAGTTTTGTATGGTTAAAAATGGTACGAAATTGATTTTTTGGAAATTGTTTGGCAATACAATCAGTTACTTCTTTGATATACGGTAATATTACAAGTTTTTTGGTTTCGTTTTTAAAAGATCCGGTGTTGTTCTATGGAAGGTTTGTTATACATAATTTTTATGATTTGCCAAATAGGGTATCCATTTTTAAGTAAAAGATTTGTTACATATTTCATTTCTTCTTTTTTGGAGTGTTCATCAGCTAATTTGTGTGATCGATTAATTGAAGATTTAACAACACAATAACGTTGACTGGGATAATGGTGTGAAAGAGCGTTAAGGTATCTACCAGTATGAGTGGGTTTTCTATATAAAGTGTGACGAGATTTGCCATTTTGAAGTTTTGTTATTAATACATCCAGAAATGATATGGAATTGCTGGATTCTATTTCCATAGTAAATTTGATGTTAGGGTGAATGTTGTTCAGATATATCAAAAAATTATCGTAAGATTCTAAGTTATGCGGCCATATAACGAACGTGTCATCCACATAACCATATCAGCATTTAGGTTTAAGTGTTGCTAAATTTAAAGCACTGTTTTCAAAGTCTTCCATGTAAATATTAGCAATCGCAGGTGAGAGAGGTGAACCCATAGGAGCTCCTTTAATTTGTTTATAGAATTGACCATTGTATACAAAACATGTGTATCCCATGCAGTGTGTAATTAATTTTACTAAATCCTGGTTTAGTAAATGTTTGTTTTGCAATATCTTAACAGTATCTTTAATAGGAACTTTTGTAAACAATGATGTAACGTCAAAACTAACTTGAATACCATTTGGACATAAATTAATGTTTCTAAGTTTATTTAAAAAATCAAATGAATCCTTAACATACGATTTTGCAGTTCGCATATAAGTTGTAGAATTTTCGCACGGAATTGTACAAATTTGTGGGTTGGTGAATTGTATGCGCTTACAATGGGCCGTAAAGGCCAACTAATACCTTTGTGAATCTTGGGAAGACCGTAGATTTTAGGGACCATCGAACTTTTTTCTCTGGGGATTAAATCCTTTCTTAATTTCGACTCTAAAGATGTTGAATTGATGATGGACTTAGTTTTTTTTTTTCTAAATAAGTGGTGGGATCGGCATTATTAATTCTGAATTCAGTAGTATTTAGTAATTCCCTCATTTTTTGATTGTAATCTTCACTGCCGACAATAACAGTTACATTGCCTTTATCAGCAGGTAGTATTAGTACAGAAGTGTCGTTTTTTAATTTGTTTAAGGCGCCTGGTTCTTTTTTTTTGTAAGATTTTGCTTAGATGGAGCAGCTTTCTGAAGGATATAAACAGTATTTAATCTAATACCACCAGCGATGGTTCGTTCTCTTTAAGAAAAAATTCTATGTTCGTAATGATATCATCCATTAGTATTGTTTTTGGTGTAACACCATAATTAAAGCCTTTCTCCACAATACTTTATGAATACACAATACACAATAATTTATGAACTGTTGTGGAAGGTTCAGTATTGTTGTGCTGTTTTATAGTTATTGCAGTTTTATATATATATATATATATATATATATATATATATATATATATATATATATATATATATATATATATATATATATATATATATATATATATATATATATATATCTCTACTAGGGTTTGCTGCTAAACACTGCAATTTCCTGGAGTTCGCGCTTTTCGTTTAAGTTACGACCAAGATGCTCACCATCATTACCATCAATGCTACCCCATTTTCTACAACTATCTAAACATACGCATCTTTAAAATTTACAAACAGTACGCATAATCGTACTTTCTGATGGAATTGGCCTGTTTTCAAAGGAAAAAGCAAAACTCCCCATTATTTCTTGTGCAGTGCTTCCTGAATAATACCACTTAATAATATGCATTTTTTCTTCAGTGGAATACATGAGTATTGTGTAGGACTTGCAAAAACACTGATTTTCAATTCTCGTTGACAGTAGCTATTAAATGTGTCATTGATGCCTACTCAAAAGACGCATGTATGGCATCAGCACTTTTAGTTTGTTGTGTATTCTATCCCACTTAGCACGTGAACTGATTGTTCTGTCTTTGTTTTGCTTATTATAAGTCAGACTACGTATTGAGAGTGTAAAACAGTGAAGATGTAAAATGCAAGAATAAAATACGATTCATAATAAATGTTGAAAAAATACCGGTGGTTAGTCCTTTGCGAGTGCACGGAAATTACAAAATGTCATGTTTTCATTTTTAGGGGTGATATCTCGGAAGGGGGTGGGCTGAGTAAATTTGGTTATAGGAAAGACCCATTATAATTTCATACGGGCAATCACCTCCTGATTTTTTTTTCGCGTGAATTTAGAAACACCCTGTACATAAAACTCTTATTAATTTAATTATATTTTACGATTACGAAATTATGGACAGATAGACTAGGGCTACCAGAAATATGATCTATTTTACAAAATTTCTTGTCTAGGTATTTTTTATACCTGTTTTCCCTTAAGGGTATTATTTTGTACTACTATGTCCTACGTTTACCTAACTGTAATAGCAGATTTATCTTTGCAGCTTCATATTTCATAAATAGGACAACAGTAATTGTTATCGAAGTGTTTAGATTTGTATAAAACAAAAAATATACCCAAATATATATATATATATATATATATATATATATATATATATATAGTGCGTACAAATGTATAGAACCGGCCTTGCTATTTCAAAACCATTCAAGGAAAATAAAATTTAATATTCATGCTGTTTACAATTATTTCCACAATTTTGTTATATTTTTAACTGACAAGGTCGGGAGCTACACAGCCAACTTGATTTTTTTTTAATAGGAAGAGGGGTCGCATACCATTTGAAAGGTATTTGCAAGTAGAATTCAGCGACATGCCGCTTGCTAGCGTTATCTCTAAACCTAAAAATATCTTCGATATTGTAAATTAAAGACCTTGAGTTATCCAGTTAATACGTGGATAACTGAAGATTCAGTTAGCATGAGGAACAATGAATTGTTTTATTATGTTTAATGTAACATCAGATTGTTGAAATCGTGTTTTATGAAGTTCATCTAGTAAAAGAATCATTTATATGCTCAAACTGTACCCCATTCACCTCTTGGCAGTAATAAATTCGATTAGAAGAACTCGCGAGGAATATTTGCTATTTATTCTTGAATTCATTGCACTAGTTCATTCAAGTTATTTGGTTTATCGAGATAAACACAACTCTTCAGGTAACCCCACAAGAAAAAATCTAGTGATCGCGGAGGCCATACAATGCGCCGTCGACGTCCAATTCACCATTTTGACGTTCGTTAAACAGCATAAACTAACCATTATTTTCAGCACTCATTAAATCTTCAGTTATCCAATTAATACCCACTCCTAATCTTTAATTTACAATAGCGAAGTTAACTTTAGAGATAGCTATAGTAAGCGGCATGTCGTTGAATTCTACTTGAAAATACCTTTCAAATGGTATGCGATTTGACCCCCCTTCCTACTTAAAAAAAATCAAGTTGGCTGTGCAGCTCTCGACCTATATATATATATATATATATATATATATATATATATATATATATATATATATATATGTTTGTATAGGTATTATTTGGATTGCAAACTAAACATAACGGGTTCAAACCTACATGGATTATTCGGTTTTTTAGAATAATGAAATATGAAATATATCCTTCTTACCGTTAAGTAATTAACTCAGTTTTATACTTTATTTGAGATGTATTTTTTAAGAGAAATATATTATTAAAGACAGTACTAGTGCGCAGAGATATCCTTCCATTGTTTTTTCGATCTTAATCCAACAATAAACAAAAAAGCAACAGGTAGTTTTCTGTAATACAAAGTTTCAAGATAAGTTTGAAAATCATCACTATTCTACTGACTAGATGATTACGTGACCTAATATGTATAAAAGTAGGTTTTTAGTTTTGAAATATTAATACAACCTGAAGAATAGTGCATCAAATATTTAACTCACACCTAAATTTTTCAGGTTTTTAATGCTTTTTTATACTTCCGTTAACCCCTTATATTCAGGAGAATTACTCTTTTGCTCTAAACGGTGATCCACATTTGTAATAAATTCACATGACTTAGAGTTGTTTCACATGAAATGAAAAAAAGTGAAAGCAATTCAGAGTATAACAGAACTAAGTTTCTTGGAGTGAGATTTGTTATTTCAAATGATTGTCAAAATCCTGAAAACACTAGTGATAACATTTATACAAACTAATACAGCGAAACGCGCGAGAAACGAGAATGTTGCTGGCCTTGGGTCTTGTGCGGTAGCATTTAATTAAGCTACAAGAATAATTTATAATTAGAACAATTTTTATAGAACTTGTAAGTAATTTATAAACAAGTACTTTATACACGATGGATGTGTGCGCATAAAAAGATAAATGCAGCGTAATATCCTACGTTTGATATGTTTTAACCGATAATGCAATTTTACGCAAATAGTTCTATCTATACAGGGTGTCCACAAATTCTCTCCGTAAAAGAGAACTGTAAATCCTGGAACTCATTTTATTTCGATTTGACATAAATCACGTTATCCAAAGTGCCTAAGGGAGCTAGAGCTCCTTACAACTGGCGCCCTAAATGTTTTCAAGAATGATGAAATTTTAAAAATAAAAAAATAGTGTATCAAAATGTTAAATACCCCTCGTAAGCAAGTAATTAAAAAATCGTATCGACGCTATACAACTGGTATAATCCACTAAATAATGTTACAGAATGTTACCATTTAAGGGAGAACCGTTTTTAAGATATTTCAATTACCCCCTGTACCAGAGCGTCATATTTAAAGAGTTCTATCTCCCTTAGGCAACATTTTTACACAAGGTGTTTTGCGTCAAACCGGCATAAAATAAGCCAGAATTCGCAGTTTTCTTTCTGAATCAAGGTTGGGGGCACTCTGTATACACATATTCAAGCGCAAGGTACACAATATACCATCGTAATTGAATGGTCTGAATGTAACAAGTGTACGTTTTTTGGTAGTATGCTTTGCTGTAATAAATAAATAAACATGTATTTTTTTAATTAAAATATAACATAACGTTTACTTTAACACATAATGCGACAGTTTCCCATTTTGATTTTAGGTTTTCTGCACACATAACTAATACAATAGTATAAGCTCATTCATTGTAATTCAGCTTTAAATTTAGCCATGCTTAATTCATAATTGTCAGTCCAGATGTTGTGAAATAGACTACCAAAACGAATTTTATATTTCAACATTAGCATGTAAATGCAAATCTTTACAGCCGACATAGCAAATTTAAAATTTACTGCAAACGACAAATACAAATGGATAAATTTCAACAAGAACTTTCCAAGTTTCTTGAATGGCATTATTTCTTACTAACTTTTACGCCTATTAAACTGTAGTTAAAAGTTATTGCTTTAACTCGATTTAATAGTTTCATACGAATTAATTTTGTTTTTGGATTTATGCAACATGAAATACAAAATGGACATAATAATTATTGCATTTGAATAGTCATAATATTCGGAGCTTTTCATTCCATTTGATAATAAAATAATATTCATAATAGAGAATTAACGAAACACAAATCTGTTAATACTACTATATAATCATTTGCATTCAAACGTAAAAACAATTGGATTGGCAAATTACAAAGCTTGCAGATAAGCAAATAACCAGCAAAACTTGTATACATGCAATGCCATATAAAGTATAGTTTACGTATTTCTGCGAACAACCCCATTTGTAAGCTGAAAATTCCCCAGGTGGATTTACTTATTAATTGCCATGAAGTATCCTTGAATGAACGTTTAAACTCAGCGATACCAACCACACTTTTACTTTAACAATAAGAACTGCTTTTTATGTTAACGGATAGAGAATAATTGGGTAATTTGACACTCGAAACATAAACATTTCTGGGTTACGAAAACTTACACAGAATATTATAACACTTTCTGAAAGAACTAGTAATGTGTATTATCTGTTACCGATTAGCGTTAAGCGAATTATTGGTAGACATTTAACAACAATATACACGTACACAGGCTAAGATAAGCAGAAGGGTAGCATACATAAGCGAAATATTGGCCAGTTGAGCCCGAGTTATTATTAGGCGGTGGTTGTAGGTCCGGGAGAATCGATATAGCCTGCAGGACTCACCTCAGCGTCTACATCGCGGCGGGCCATGCCTCACCCTCGGCGGACACATCACACACAGACTCCTAGGGCTGATGCTAGGTGCAGCTGGCACCATAGGCGTGGACTGTCCGGGTTGGCGCCTGTGGAGCCGTCACTCACCCCCACTGATACACACCCCAGGACGCGCATGGCGTTCATTGATTTTAGACTCTGCCACGAGCCCTGCTTGGACGGATGTTATTTTGATATAGTGTCATGTTATGGAAGCTTCTGCTACTGCTATGCATGTTTAATTATCTCTTTAGGGATAGTATGTACCATATTATACGCCTAGTTAATCGGTTTCACTAAATTATAGGTATAGATTTTTATCGAATTTTTAATTTCAGTATTTCACATTCTCTATGTAATGTCACCTGATGATCTTCTGATAAAACTTTTTTTCGTGTGCAGTATTAGGGTTCTTTCCACACAGTTTGGAATGTTTAGTTAAAAAAATTAAAACTGTAGTGATTTATCGTAAAAGTTTTTTGTTTATTCTACATGAACACATTTTGCCTTGCTTTCATGTCATTTACATAAAATCAAAGATGCTTATGAACCATCCTTAAAACCAAAATTAAACGTTTTGTTTATATATACAATTTATTTAAATATTACCATGCCAATTATAACCTAAATTATGTTCCTACACATTTTTTCTTTCTGTGTTGTATTTCTGTTATGATTTACTAATTAAGGCCTTTGCAAATAAGTATTCATTTATGTACCTACAATTACATATGCTAAATTATTATTGTAGACAAATTTACTTGGTTGTGAGTTTAATTACTTAAACGTTCTAATCGCACCAGTCCCGTTCTTCTTGTTCTATCCTTTATCTTATATCGTAGTGTTAAATAAAACCGTACGAACAACACATTTACATTATGGCTCTGGAAAAGCAAAAAGTCAACACTACATATAAGATTACTGATTAACATACAATGTTAATTTAAGATTAACTTTGTTTAGAAAGTAAGAAACTCGGGTAAAAATATCGTTATTAATACAAAAAAATGTTGCTGATACAATTAAAAATAAAAAAAATTCTAAATGACAACTGAAACCATGAAACACAAACCTGAATCTACAAAAGATGCTCCTCATGACGACCATCCGTTTCTATACACAAATTTATTCATTCTTTTATGAAAAAATCGAAGTTTTTAAAATTTTGTTAAAATTGCGAAATTTTGAAAAACAAAAAACTTATGAATAACAATGTCCAATGCCCCGCCCAAACGAGCCGCTTATGAGTACAAACTAAAAGATCATATTCACGCGATGCGATTGGGCATACTCCACTAAATAATTGTACAGAACGCTATCATTTAAAGGGAAACCATTTTGAAGATATTTGAATTAAACCGATGTTAGCGCACCATATTCCAAGAGCTCCAGATCTCTTCGGAAGTATTTTTGTATTAAGGTAATTTACGTTAAATCGACATAAAATCAGCTCTAGAATCTGCAGTTTCCTTTTATGAAAAGAGTTTGTGGACACCCTGTATATATATATATATATATATATATATATATATATATATATATATATATATATATATATATACTACAGGGTGGCCAAACGAGTGGAGGGTGGAAGATTGTATTTGGACCAGGGGTAGATATCAATAGGCTCTACATTTTAAAAATATTTTTGATCATACAGGGTGTTTCATATTATTGGAGCAAACTAAACTTTTTTTTAAATGGAACACCCTCTATATTATTATTACATTTTTGGAAAGCCCATAAAATACGCTTTCATTTAATACCAAATTGTATGGGTCTATCTCCGTTGGTTTAAGAGATATCAAAAAAAGTGTTCCATTTGCGGCCGCCGCCACTGGTTTGTTAGGCGACTTTTGTTTATTTTAAAATGACAGAAAATTGTTTGTGGTCCTATATTATTTTGAAATATCTTAATTTTCAGATTTTTTAGCAATTATAACAAATAAAAGAAATAAAAAAAATTAGTGGTGAGAGTTGTTGTTATATTTGAAAGGTAAGGTAAATTGTACCACGGTCTAGCTCAGTGAGGTACAAACTTATAAAACTTACTGAATATGAGAACTCGATCATCAGGTGTGAGGAAAGCAGAGATATTTTCATAGATATAATCAGTATTAGCATTTGTTTAATTGGGCACCACTCAATTTCTAGGTTTAATTAATAAAATACAACAAAAATTGAGAAAGGTTGTATCTCAGAACATAATAGGTAATCTGAATAAGCACTAAACATCTGTATTTATATGTACATTTAATAAAACAAAATGTCTGATTAATATTAGAATAAAATAACTAAACGATACTTCTTGTACTACCTTACAATCTTAAAATCGCTCAATTAAACACAGTAGATAAACGTACTATCAATGTATACTTAGAATTCAAAATGCAATTTATTCAACATGTAGGTATTCAATAATGAAACGTATATTGACCAATGTCAACAAATTACAGTTGTGATAGGTTATGAACTCAAATGTTTTTATTTCTTAACCGTATCAAAATAACACTAACTGATTTGTTATTTACTTAACTGCACTAAAAGGATAAGTACTTGCTTGTACAAAACAAATAGTTTAATCTCGTCTTAAACGAACTGTGTAGCTTGACAATTTTCATTTCCAATTCCAAGACAAATATACGATAATGTAAAGGTAATTTCCATTTGTAATTAACGTACCAATAACGAAACATAAACGTAAGGGAAGGCACTATAACTTTCCTGTGTCTTGAACATAAAAGAATAGGCGTACTGTGGCATTTGGTAACATTCAAATATTAGCACCAAATGTTGTAGACCCTACAACAACTGAACGATATAATGAACGTAGAATCGAACGAAAAACGCAGAATATGTCTAACAGCATGTGTGATTGATGCAAAACAAAGGTATCTCCATTTATGTTCATAAAGATGACATTGCATTAATCTGCCATTTTAACAAAGTAACTGTACGTGACGTCATACCCAAGCCACTCAATGATACGTAAATTTACCGAAATAAAAGCTTTTTCTTGAAGATAAACTGTACTCTTATTCCGTGTTCTGATTCTTATTTCTTGTTTCCCTTATAAAAGGGAAGCAAAACTTAAAAAAAGATAACGTCTGAACTACACGGCATGGTAAAAGGAAATGCATCAAACATGCTCAACTTACGCTGCGCATAGAACTAAAACTGAATGTCTAAAATATACACAGGGACGTTCGTAATTATGTAGACTGAAGAGAAAATATTGCGATATAAAAATTTAATTTTTAAACGAAAAAAGAAATGCTTAATAATACTAAGGTAATGTAAATATACTTATTGATAATAATGCAAATTTCGAAATTTAAATTAAGGTAACGACAGACAAGAATTGGCACGTTACACAATATACAGGGCATGTCACTGTTTGTAAATACATTTTTTTTAAATGACACCCTCATGCTCATTAGATACCTCGTTTGATATTCTTTCTTTTTCATCAAACATGTCATATCTAAAATTGATAATTTTCAAAATATTTTCAGTTTATTGTTGAAATTGCGATTGTAATACAAAAAGACTGAAAATAAACGTATTAAATTGGCCATGGGATTGAGTTTCTTACTAAAAAAACTATTTAAGTAAAAACAAGAGTTAATATAACAATCACAAATTCATTTAATGAATTATTTTAAATTTAACAGACTTTTTTGAACAAAATTAATGCATAAAACACTCTTGCTTCTAGGCAAATTTAAATCAGTCCTTACTGAAATTTCTGAAGTACTCAATTTGATTACGTTCGTATCAACGATTTCATTTTTTACGTTTTTTTGTGAAGCTAAACGTACAAAGATGGTAATGAAATTGTAATTTCATGCTACAGAATTTTTTAAGCAAGTTGTAGTAACTTGTAGAAGAACTTTGGCGTTATTTATCATACTAAAAGATTTTTCCACGTAAAAACAAGAGTTAATACAACTACAAATGGATTGAATTAAATTATACTAAATTTAACAGAATTTATTGAACAAAATTGGTACATACTCTTACACTAGTCACTTTTTCATTCAAGGCAAATTTAAATCAATCCATAATGAAATTTCTAAATTTAAACAAGTGCTTAGTAAACTTTCTTAAGTACTCAATTTGATTATGTTCAAATCAACTTTTCCATTTTCTACATTTTTTTGTAAATTTTAATTATTTACTGCTCAAGAAACAAAAATTATTTGGAATTAATGTTTAAACTCGCAATTAAAAAACAAGAGTACATTGACAAGATTGCGTTGAAAAAAAAAATTGTTTGTAACAATTGGTTCTATTCAGTTTAAACTTAATTTGTGTTTAAATTTATTCAATGTGTTGAAAATGACTCTAAATATTCAGGAAATGGTTTTAATGATTTTTATTCTTGCAGAATGTCAAGAAACTTGCTTACTGGCAAGTAGAATTTATGCAGCAAGATATCCCGATGCTGAAAAAAAGCCGCGACCTTAGAAGTTTCAAGAACTTTTACAAAGGTTTGAAGAAATAGTTAGTGTTAAATTTAAAAAACGAAAAGTCGCAGTGACAAATAATGAAAACTAACTTACAGATTTACTTGCAAACCATGAAAATCTTCACAAATATCACATATGACTGATATAAAAAAATACATTAAATGCCCATAAATACCATGGATATCATATAGAACTTCATCAACAACTATATGGTCAAGATTTTGAACGAAGAATTAATTTTTGCAACTGGTTTTTGCAAAAATTTGCAGAAGTTCCTACTTTTCTCAATTCTATATTATTTCGTGGCGAAGCTACCTTCAAAAGTAGCCGTTTAATGAACAGACATAACATGATTTATTACAGCACTGAAAATTCTCATTGGATCAGACAACAAACTCGGTGGTCACTAAATGTGGTGGGGGGGGGGTTATTGGGTGCCATGTTATAGGTCCTTATTTTTTTGGAGATACTCTAACAAGCACGGTGTATTTCAATTTTTTAAGAGTTATGCTACCTAACCTTCTTCAAAATATTAATGAAGCAGTTCATGAAAATATGTGGTTCCAGCACTACCATCGAGACGTGCGTTCTTGTTTAGTTGTAATTTGTACTTGTTCATTTTATTACACAGTATTTCATATAAAAATAATACATACGTACAGTTATTTTCACCAGACTAATTTGCTGAAAACGATGCATAGCTAATTTACAACATTAAGACAAGTTTGGTAATGCCAATAGATAAAAAAATAAATTAAAAATATTATTAATTTTATTAAATACATAAATAAAAAGTTCACCTCGAGTAGGATTTGAACCTACGACCTGCACTTTGCTAGAGTACAGCGCTAACCAACTGCGCTATCGAGATTAAAGCCCCAACCGATGCAAACTTTGTCTTTATGTATGTAGAACTAATGTAAATTCTAAATATAATAATATTGCAATCAAATTGCTCATATTAGTGAAATGTGAGCTGATTCGTTCATAACAAAAGCTTATAATAAATTATAAATACTTTCGAAGGTTCCAATTTTTATAGTAGAATTGAGAGTGTCTCAGAACTTTGTAAGTGATAGATATTTAAGAACGCCAAAGTTTCTTTTATAAATTAATAATTCTGTAGCATGAAATTACAATTCCATGACCATCTTTATACGTTTAGATTTACAAAAAGACGTAAAAAATGAAATTGTTGATCTGAACATAATCAAATTAAGTACTACAGAAATTTTACTAAGGAGTGATTTAAATTTGCCTAGAAGCAAGAGTGTTTTATGCATTAATTTTGTTCAAAAAAGTCTGTTAAATGTAAAATAATTCATTAAATTAATTTGTAATTGTTATATTAACTATTGTTTTTACTTGAAAAATTTTTTTAGTAAGAAACTACAATTCTGTGGCCAACTTAATACCTCTATTTTCAGTCTGTTTGTATTACAATCGCAATTTCACAAATAAATTGAAAATGTTTTGAAAATTATTAATTTTAGGTATAAGACATGCTTAGTGAAAAAGAAAGAATATCAAAAAAAGCATCGAATGATTTAAAACAATTTAAAAAAAATTGTTTTTACAAACAGTGACACGCCCTGTACATTATTAAAAAGGAATCTGAAAATTAAGATATTTGAAAATAATACAGGACGACCAAAATTTTTTTTCATTTTAAAATATACAAAATTCGCCTAACAAATCAGTGGCGGCGACCGCAAGTGGGAAAAACAATTAAATATCTCTAAAACCAAAGGGGATAGACCCATGCAATTTGTATCAAATGAAAGCGTATTTTATGGGCTTTCCAAAAGTGTAATAATATAGAGGGTGTTTCATTAAAAAAATTGTAAGTTAAGTTTACTCCAACAACACGGAATACCCTGTATGATTTTTTTTACAATGAGTACCTATTGATATCTACCCGTGGTCCACAAATCATTTCTCTAACTTATTTTGTCTTTGTACAATCTTCCACCCCGTCCTCGTTTGGCCACCATGTATGTATGTATCTATATATGTATGTATATATATATATATATATATATATATATATATATATATATACAGGGTGAGTTTTTAAGGGCCTCCTACACTACTACAGATATATAAAAATTTGAAGCACAAAACCTGTAGAGAAACATGAGCACCATATTTTAAAAATATTTTCTAATATACAGGTTGGTCTAATACTTAGTGGTGACCCAAAGTTGTTTTTTATAATGAAACACCCGGCATTTCTTTATATTTTTGAAAAGACCTTAAAGAGTAGATGTTTTTTGGTATAGGGTATTAAGGGTCTAACTTTAAAGGTTACTGAATTATTTTAATTTTGAAAGAAAAAGGGCTCACTTTTGGAAATTTATTACTCATAAACCTAATAATGTTTTGGACTAAAACTAGGACCAGAGATTGCTTATTACGCCTAGTTTACGGTTTTGGACTAATATTGAGATAGAATACAGAAAAACATACCGGGTGATTGACGTATGCAAATTGTTATTTTACTCACAATTTTTAAATGGAACCGGTGTAATATTGCATTTTTGAGAAGCAAATAACGGATACATTCTTTTTCATAGTAAGGTTTTGTGTCCTAACTTTAACCATTATGGAGTTATTTCCATTTTATTCTAAGAAATGACCTTAATAGGCCCGACTACTAATTAGGTTGTCAAAATGTAACTGTTTTAAGCTGTACATTTTTTATACTATTGATGATAGTCAAAATCCAATGATCTTTTAGAAAAAAAATACTTGAAGAAATAAGTTTTGTAATAGGTATTTAATCTAGAAAGACTGGGTACAATTGAATTTAGGTAGAACAACAACTAATAATATAAATCATAAATTGAATTAAAAAAGTAATTAGGAATACCTAAACGAAGATAAATCATTTTTCAATTGATAAGTATTCTAGTTAATGGGATGCTCAATATGTTCACGGTTTTCTTGGATACATGATCATGCACGTGTCAAGAAAGAGCGGCTAAGGTTCACTAACATTTAAATGCCCTTCTTATTCTGATTTTCATATCCTCACGTGTTTGGCACATTTTTTCTTTTACATAACCCCACATAAAAAAATCCAATTTCGTCATATCAGGATACGTGGCTGGCCAAGCAGCTGGTCCACCTCTACCAATCTCCCTAACTCCAAATTAATTATCTAAATGCCTTCAGAGTCGTACGCTGTAATGGGGTGGTGCTCCATCTTGCTGTAACCATAGTCTTCGTCTAATGGTTAAAGGTACATTTTCCAACAACTGTGGCAGTACGTTTATTAAAAAATTGAGACAAGTGTCTCTATTACTCGGTCATCACAAAAGTGAGGACAAATTACATGTCTTCCTACGACTCCTCCCCAAACGTTTAAAGACGTGTTGGTTGTTAACAGCCCTTATAAGATGGTTATTTTCTGTGGCATAATAATGCATATTATGCTTGTTGACATTTCCATTGTTATGAAACGTAGCCTCGTCGGAAAACAATACATAATCAAAAAAATGTGGCTGCTCCTGGACTTTATTAAGCACACATTCACAAAACTACACGTAGGTACATGTAGCAGAACAGGCAATGCATTTTCTTTATTTATTATAGTTTCTGTCGTTCCCGTTTTTGATACATAATATCGCGGAGAATACATTCTAGAGGCCAAAAACCGTTACCATCATCATCTCCGATACAATAAATCATGTTATTCCTTTCTTGTTTTATAAACTTCATTTTACACAACTCAAACCGTATTTATAACGTTTAACAATAACAACAAAAAGACGTTTACAAATTGTTTCGAAGTTATTTCCGACAAATAATGTTAATAATAAACGTCAAATCTATTATATTACAAACAAATAATTAGCTATGCGATAATTTTCTTAATAATTTTAAGAGCGTTGTTACTTTTCTGAAAATTCACTGGATTATTAGTATAAAAATTTGAAATATCTCCAATCAACATTCTCGTATAAAGTCGAGACCACGAGAGGAGTCTTATCATTCATAACCTGATACATAAGGCAAAGAAATTATAATACATACTTTCTATTCCTCATAAATAGTATACGTATGGAAAAGAGAAGAGAGATTTTAACGAACGTCTGTCGTTTAAATATTGAAAGCGCTAAAAACGTATGTCTCACATAAATCAGCAACTTAACCTCACAATTTGTTTGTTTTGATCTGTCACGTGCATTTATCCCCTTTAGTATTCCCTGAGATATTAAAACAGTTTTTATTAAAACTACTAGAATTCTTTAAAGGCGATCATAATTTCTAGTATGTCTTTAAAATGTAAATCTTTGAAAGGTCAAATGCAGGTCATGTTTATGAATGTTTTTGGGTATTTTCAAACGTAGTGTGATCGAAATGGACCGAATTTGCCTCTAAAGTAGATTATACAGTTCAGTATTGTAATTAAAAATCTCTCTTACCTAAATCATTGCTTCTAGAATACTGCCGAAACAGATGGAGTTACAGAAAAAACTGTACTGAAGCACGAATTTCTGCAAGTCAAGAAGCTGGCCAAAGTGTACTTAGCTAGTGCACCTCAGATGAAAAGACAACGTCGAAAGAAACGCGGTATTGATGTAGACGACTGCATAAAAAATGTGGTTAAGAGGAAAATTTATGATACGAATTTGAAACGTAAGAAACACGTAAAATACTTAATACATAAACTGACTTAATTTATTTTGGTGTAGCCAGTTACAGTAAAAAGCTTAATGTACGAGTCAAAGGAGGATAACATTTATTAATTTAGTGCAACAAGCTTAAAGCAACTATTACATTCTATTAGTTTCGATTTTAAAATGGATGAGCCCAGAAGAGATTTAGTCGAACAAGATCATATAACTGCTGCCAGTGCTACATTTTTAAGAAATTACTTCAAAAAAGAGCAAGAGGCAACATATGAAGGAACTGAAAGCAGTGACAAAGAATGTAGTGATTAAATATGTGCCTTTATTTGAAATGTATTTCACATAAAAACTATTATTGAACTTATAAGTTTGTTTATTGTAATTGATTTATATGGAAATAAAAATAACGATTTCAAAATTGTGTTTAAACCAACTGCTGATTAATTAAAGAAGTGTCTGTAATTCACCTTCATTTTACAACACAAAAATTTGTAAGTATACAATAGCTATTTATGTATCAAGTCCACAATGCAAGGCTTTATTGGACGAGTACGAGTGAGCAAAGCGACTAAGGCCATAAAGGGGGCGAGTTCAATAAAGCCTTAGTATGGACGAGATGCATACAAAGATTTATGTTGGACTGCTAAATTTGGTTTATTAACGAAAAAATTAATTCAATGACATTTTTGACATTTTTATGAATGTTGTCCGTACATATTTATTAGAAAACGTCAAAATCTTACATAATAGTAAAAGAAAGTAATTTTAACTAAAATAAAGTAACTTTATTTTACTAATAAAATAATGTAATTTTATTCCACTAGTACAATAAAGAGGTACTCTATATCCGCAAAACAAGTCACAAACAGTGCTCTATAACGTGGTCGAACATAAACAATTATTTGCATATTAACCTATTTATTTAATCAGCTGATTTTTATGTTGATTAGTAACTCACTTTTCTTACATTTGATATAATTGAGCACCTTCCTGAAATTATTAACGGCATACGTTAACTAATACATTTCGTAACCTAGTCATAAGGCACCTCTCGTGGTCCCGAGTTTACATGCATATGCCATAAAAGTACTAGCGGATTTATATAATCTATATTCTGCCAATTTTTTTTTCGAGTAATGGTTGAAGTCTGAGGAAGATTTTTATGAAGAGAAAAATTGGTAAAATTTCCCGGAAAAACGTGATAACCTAATTTTTCGTTTTAGTTATTGTAACACGGCGCGCGCCCAACCCCTGATACTTTCTCTCTCACACACCGACCATTTATCTCACCGCGAATGCGAGAGTGCATTTATTTGTTATTATTAAGCCACTGGTATCTGTGCATGGTGTTGGAATAATTAATTTTTTATTCTTCCATTCGCTAATATCGCTTATATGACTGTTTTAGCGTTAAGCAGAATAAGAGAATAACCAATTATTTCAGTTCATTCTGTCTACATGAAACAAAAGTGACGTAATGTTGTATCCAGTTTCAGTAACCATGTACTACAACGGGAGTTGTAATGTCTAATGAACTGTGAATACACCAAATTGGTTAAATGTTCAGTTAATGCAGCAGTTTTTGTGTGAATTACCAAAATTTAACTTTAACTTTAGGTATTATTAACTTTAGGTTATTGATTAGTAATTTTTGTAGCAATCTTAATAGGTAATCTGTGTATATAAAATTCAAAGTCCTGACTGACCCAGTGACTGACTGATATATAAACGCACAGTCTAAACCGCTGGTCCTACAGACTTGACAGAGGGTGTGTTTTTTTGAAGTGTAGGTATCCACTAAGAAAGGGATTTTTCGAAATTCCATCCCTAAGGGTTTTTTTAACTTTTTTATTCCATGGGTCGATTGACTCGAATAATTATGAGATACGTGTATCACAAAATTTAAATATCCCCCTCCCCATTCTGAGATCGCAGCAGCGCGCGACGGGTACGGCTAGTTATATAATAAAACTAGATACATGCAAAAAGAAACTGAAATTTTTTGATTTCATGTCCTTCAACACATTAAGTTTACTCTAAAAAGAAGTTACAATAAGTTTCTTGAGTTTCTTCACTTTTCGTTTAATACATATTTCGATAGTGTTTTAAATGTGCTGTCAAAGATTAATGTAGGTAATGTCCAACACTTTGTATTTAAAACAAAATTTAAAAAATTTAAGTGGAATCTACTCATTAACGTTTGTACAAGATTTTGGATAGGTATCGCCATTTTAAAGTGTAAATGTATATTAAAATAAGATTTAAACACGATTTTAACAAAGTAAAAATTAATTTCCTGATCGGGGATTAGAACTCTCCTTCCTTGCATTACCAGTCCAATCACTTGGCAATGTGACAATGTTAGATACTTTGATGTCTAATTTGTATTGTTAGCATATTATTAAATTGATAAAAATTTTAATATTTACCATTTTTGTTTATTTTTAGTTCGATAATCAAGCTGAAACTACGTATATATGCATTTTCCACAATTTTTATTGCTGCTGCAGCATCCCTATCAAAATTCTAAGTTAAAAGTCTCATTTTATATAAGAACAGTTTTTTTATCTAAATATTTTTGGTACCTCAATCAGCTTGAAATTTCATACCTTATAGTTTTTCAGTGACTTTCATGCGTGTCAGAAGTTTCAAATTGATAGCTCCATTTTTATGACTAGTTTGCTTCAAAAAACTTGAAAACTGTGTAGGTTAACAGGTATTTCCGATAGCCCTATATGACCCAAAATCCAGATATACGATTTTGCCATAATAGCCGTATGCCAAATTACATAACTCCAGCTCAAACCGTCTGACCGCTATCGTGTTTACATTCAAACACAGATACACACACACGCACGCATGCACGCACGCACGCTCGCACGCAGGCACGCACACGCACACGCACACGCACACACCCAGACAGCATGCCAAAAATGGTCAAAACTTGAAGATCCGTCAAAATTTCGCGGTTCATATTTTCATAATCGCAATACCTTCCCTTTACTGTACTTCGTATGGTATACGGGATTCTAAAAAATGTACAGCTTAAATAGTGACACCCTATATATAGTCGGACCTTTTAAAGTCAACTCTTAGAATAAAATGGAAATAACTCCATAACAGTTAAAGTTAGGACATAAAACCTTATTATCAAAGAGAATGTACCCGTTATTGGCTTCTCAAAAATGCAAAATTATATCGGCTGTTCCATTTAAAAATTACGAGTAAAATAACAATTCGCATAAGTCAATCACCCGATATGTTTCTTCTGAATTTTATCTTATCTAATTCTATCTAAAATCGTTAACTAGGCATAATAAGCTATCTGTAGTCCCAGTTATAGCCCAAAATATTGTTAGGTTTGTGAGTAATAAATTTCCAAATGTGAGCCCTTTTTTCGTTAAAAATTAAAATAATTCACTAACCTGTAAAGTTAGACCTTTAATACCTATACCAAAAAGAATTTACTCTTTAAAGTCTTTTCAAAGATGTAATGAAACACCAGTTGTTAAAGAACCTTGGGTCACTACTGATTATTGATCACCCTGTATATATATATATATATATATATATATATATATATATATATATATATATATATATATATATATATATAGGGTGAGTTAATTACTAAGAGTAATTAAAAATATAGTATACTTACTGTAAATGGATAGTTAGTGAATTAAAACCCGTGTAAATATTATTTAGTTTCATTAAAATTCACTTTCATAATAGTTAGAGGTATAAAAATTGTATTTATACAATTTTAACTCATATTCTTTTTAAAATACAAAAAGCGAGAATACTCTGTTTAAAAGTGTTGATTTTCAGTTTGGCCGTAAAAGCAGGTAGAGAGAGAGTTACCTTATCACCGCATGCCTGAGCCAACTATTATAAACAGAGTTATAACAACTGTGTACAGTTTTGCTGCTATCAGCTACCCGAAATGTCCGGCCTTTACAATTTTAATATTATTTATAAAGTTTCCTAGTATATAATAATATAATTCTTTTCTGAGTGTATAATCATCTCGCTAACCGTATTGTCACAGAAAACATGAAGGCAGAAGCGGCTTGACTACCTTCGCTCCAATCCATATACAAAGGCGCCCACCCAGAAAATTCTGGACGAACTATCGACATCCTGAGGCAGGCTAGAAGTCCCGATCATTGGTACTGCCTTTGTGTTTACTTTACCTGAAGTACTTTGTTATATTTTGCTTATCGTTTTTATGGTAGTTGTAGTAATATTAAGTGTAAATATTTGGATGTTATAAACCAAATAGGAATAATTTACGTACAAAACCCACACACACACTGCTCAGTGTGAACGAACCTGGTAATATTGATCAACCCCAATAACAACGAACAACTCCCCTTTTATAAAATTTAAAAACCGGTTGAGCTAGACCGGGACAAATTAAAGTAAGCTAAAGCAGCTTACACGCTGAAGAATTGCAATGTTGCTGTTGCTGGTCGTTCCCCAGAGATGGATCCCAAATCCCAAAGTCCAAACGGGTTTTAGTATTATTTTGTGTAATAATAATTTATTAGTGTTAAACCCAATTATTTCCGTTTATTAAATACGTGTTTTTGCCAAGTCATCCACCTATCACCGAGATATTTTGCGTGTTCCTTGTGCTTGACATTTAATGATACAGGAGAGCAATTGGTTTTTTGGTAGTCAAGGTTACCTGTACTGACTTGTCATAGTTTGTCTTCCTTTTTCACTTCGTTTAGCTCCTCTTGTAATCTCTCCGTTGGATATCAAATGTGTCGCATTTTTCTTTATTATTTTCTGATTGGTAGAAGATGCTGTCATGGTCTTCTTTGTGTGGGATTTCTATATGCACTGCAGTAGCCAGGCTGCGTTTGAATAGCAGTCCATATCAATATCAATATCTTCTCTCGTGTCTCTCGTCTCTCTCTTCTCTCTCGTCTCTCTCGTCTCTCTCGTCTCTCTCGTCTCTGTCGTCTCTCTCGTCTCTATCGTCTCTATCGTCTCTCTCGTCTCTCTCGTCTCTCTCGTCTCTCTCGTATCTCTCGTCTCTCTCGTCTCTCTCGTCTCTCTCGTCTCGTCTCTCTCGTCTCTCTCGTCTCTCTCGTCTCTCTCTCGTCTCTCTCGTCTCTCTCGTCTCTCTCGTCTCTCGTCCTCTCGTCCTCTCGTCTCTCTCGTCTCCTCGTCTCTATCGTCTCTCTCTATCTCTGTCTCCTCGTCTCTCTCGTCTCTCTCGTCTCTCTCGTCTCTCTCGTCTCTCGTCTCTCTCGTCTCCCTTGTCCCTCTAGTCCCTCTCGTCTCTCTCGCTTCACTCGTCTCGCTCGTCTCTCTCGTCCCTCTCGTCTCCCACTTCTCTCTCATCTCTCTCGTCTCTCTGGTCTCTTTCGCCTCTCTCGTCTCTCTCGTCTCTCTCGTCTCTCTCGTCTCTCTCGTCTCTCTCGTCTCTCTCGTCTCTCTCGTCTCTCTCGTCTCTCGCCTCTCTCGTCTCTCTCGTCTCTCTCTCTCCTCTCTCTCGTCTCTCTCGTCCCTCTCGTCCCTCTCGTCTCTCTCGTCCCTCTCGTCTCTCTCGTTTCTCTCGTCTCTCTCGTCTCTCTCGTCTTTCTCGTCTCCCTCGTCCCTCCCGTCTCTCTCGTTTCTCTCATCTCTCTCGTCTCTCTTGTCTCTCTGGTCTCTCTCCTCTGTCTCGTCTCTTGTTGTCGTTATGTCTAGAAGGTGTAATAACAAAGTCCTTACAAGATAATGGGTATTTACTTACAGATCTTAATAATGTTATTACACATCACCTTAAAGAAAAGCCAATTCTTAATGTTGGTAGTGCTTTTCTTCCTTTTATAGTTAATGTTAGCGATAGAATCCCAAAAATTCTAATTAAATATGGTATTAGGACTATTTTTAAACCTACAAGTAAAATAAAAGAACATTTAAGATCACCTAAAGATGTTTCAAACCGATTATCATCTTCCGGAGTCTATAAGTTATCTTGTTCATGTGGAAAAGAATACATTGAAACCACAAAATGTAGCTTTGATACAAGACGTAAAGAGCATTATGAGAATTTTGTAGATTAGGTCAAGCAAAGCCTTGAATAATTTAAATCATGACATTCAATTTGACAATATGGAATTATTCTTATTATTGTGTTCGTTTACAACGTGAAGCTATTGAGATACATAAACAAACTAATAATTTTATAATACACAAGAAGAAAATCTCCGTTAAAATAGGTTTTGGCATCTTATAATTTAAAAAAAAAAAGGCATTATGATACGTCTAGATTTTGACTTTAACTTTGACTTTTGCTAGGTCTAGGTTTTTTGCTGTGTTTTTCCTAGACCTTTAAGCAAATGCTTTACCAATTACATGTTAAATTACCACAGCACTATAATTTAACATAAGTAGTTGCAATTAAGGCTAAAATTAAAAAATTACAAAAAACGTTCTACATTATGCTTTTCATTGTTAATAACACTTGCAGTTATTGATATATAATGACTTACTAAAAAATTGCAACACTTAGAATGTATTGAACGATTTTATTGAAATTTTCGTCAACGATGTCTTTCATTAGAACAAACAGACGATTAAAATTTGAAAACAAAAGAACAAAAACTAAAAATGTTTTCTTCAATAATGAGTTGCTCCGCCACGATTTGTAATGCACTCATTTAGACGGCGTGGCATGCTATCAATCAAGTGATCTATAGCTGCCTGTGGTATATCAACCCAAGCCTCCTGAATCAGTAGCAGGAGATCGAGTAAGTTATCTGGAGGGTGTTGTAAATTACCCAGTCGCCTAGCGACCTCATCCCATACATGTTCAATAGGCGACAAATAAGGCGACCGAGCAGGCCATAGGAAGACGGCAATGTTAACTTCTTCCAAAAAACGAGTTGTAGCCCTTGCCGTATGAGGGAGCGCATTATCCTGTTGGAAAATGAGATTTTCTAGCCCCTGAAGATATGGAAGAGGATCGGGTTTTAGCACATTGGCAATATAACCGGCGGCGTTTAAGATGCTATCAATGAAGACCAAGGGTGTGTGTGAGCGTGTAAGTGTGTGTGTGTGTGTGTGTGTGTGTGTGTGTGTGTGTGTGTGCGTGTGTGATTGTGTTGTTGTGTTGTTGTGTGCGTGTGTGCATATGTGCGTGTGTGCATGTGTGCGTGTGTGTGTGCGCGCATGTGTGCGTGTGTGCGTGTGAGCGTGTGTGCGTGCGCGTGTGCTGTGTGCGTATGTGTGTGCGTGTGAGCGTGTGTGCGAGTGTCGTGTGCGCTTGTGTGCGTGTGTGCGTGTGAGTGTGTGTGTGCGTGTGCGTGTGCGAGTGCGTGTGTGCGTGTGCGTGTGCGTGTGTGCGTGTGCGTGTGTGATTGTGTTGTTGTGTTGTTGTATGCGTGTGTGCATATGTGCGTGTGTGCATGTGTGCGTGTGTGTGTGCGCGCATGTGTGCGTGTGTGCGTGTGAGCGTGTGTGCGTGCGCGTGTGTGTGCGTGTGTGCGTATGTGTGTGCGTGTGAGCGTGTGTGCGAGTGTGCGTGTGTGCGTATGTGTGTGTGTGCGTGATTGTGTGCGTGTGTGCGGGTGTGCGTTTGTTCGTGTGTGCGTGTGTGCGTATGTGCTTGTGTGCGTGAGTGCGTGTCTGCGTGTGTGTGCGTGTTTGCGTGTGTGCGTGTGTGCGTGAGTGCGGGGCCGCATATGCGCGTGTACCATTGTGAGCGTGTACGCGCGTGCGCGTGTACGCGCGTGCATGTGTGTGTGTGCGTGCTTGTGTGCGTTTGTGCGTTTGTGCGTGTGTGCGTGTGTGCTGTGTACGTGTGTGGTGTGTGGTGTGTGCGTGTGTGTGTCGTGGTGTGCGTGTGTGCGTGTGTGCGTGTGTGCTGTGCGGGTGTGCGTTGTGTGCGTGTGTGTATCGTGTGTGTGTGTGTGTGTGTGTGTGCTGTGTGTGCGTGACGTGTGCGTTTGTGCGTGTGCATGTGCGCGTGTGCGTGTGATACGCTGTCGATGCGTGTGTGGTGTGTGCGTGTTGTCGTGTCGTGTGTGGCGTGTGTGCGTATGTGCTGTGTGCGTGTGTGCGTGTGAGCGTGTGTGCGTGTGTGCGTGTGTACGAGTGTGGTGTGTGCGTGTGTGTGTTTGCGTCTGTGCATGTGTGTGTGTGTGTGTGTGCGTGCTTGTTTGCGTTTGTGCGTTTGTGGTGTGTGCGTGTGTGCTGTGTACGTGTGTGCTGTGTGCGTGTGTGCGTGTGTGTGTGTGCTGTGTGTGGTGTGTGCGTGTGTGCTGTGTGGCGTGTGTCGTGTGTGTGTGCGTTGTGTCGTGTGTGCGTGTGTGCATTTTGCGCGTGTGCGTTTGTGCGTGTTGCGGATGTGTGCGTGTGGTGAGCCTGTGTGCTGGCGTGTGTGCGTGTGTGCGTATGTGTGTCGTGTGAGCGTGTGTGCGGTGTCGTGTATGCGATGTGTGTGTGTGCTGTTGTGTGCGTGTGTGCGGGTGTGCGTTTGTTCGTGTGTGCGTGTGCGTATGTGCTTGTGTGCGTGAGTGCGTGTCTGCGTGTGTGTGCGTGTTTGCTGTGCGTGTGGTGGTGGGGCCGCATATGCGCGTGTACCATTGTGAGCGTGTACGCGCGTGCGCGTGTACGCGCGTGCATGTGTGTGTGTGCGTGCTTGTGTGCGTTTGTGCGTTTGTGCGTGTGTGCGTGTGTGCGTGTGTACGTGTGTGCGTGTGTGCGTGTGTGCGTGTGTGTGTCGTGTGTCGTGTGTGCGTGTGTGCGCGTGTGCGTTTGTGCGTTTGTACGTGTGTGTGTGTGTGTGTGTGTGTGCATTTTGCACGTGTGCGTTTGTGCGTGTATGCGGGTGTGCGTGTATACCTGTGTGCGTGTGTGCGTGTGTGCGTGTATGCGCGTGGGCGTGTGTGCGTATGTGCGTGTGCGTGTGTGCGTGTGAGCGTGTGTGCGTGTGTGCGTGTGTACGAGTGTGGGTGTGTGCGTGTGTGTGTTTGCGTCTGTGCATGTGTGTGTGTGTGTGTGTGTGCGTGCTTGTTTGCGTTTGTGCGTTTGTGAGTGTGTGCGTGTGTGCATGTGTACGTGTGTGCCTGTGTGCGTGTGTGCGTGTGTGTGTGCGTGTGTGCGTGTGTGCGTGTGTGCATGTGTGCGCGTGTGCGTTTGTGCGTTTGTACGTGTGTGCGTGTGTGCATTTTTGCGCGTGTGCGTTTGTGCGTGTATGCGGGTGTGCGTGTATACCTGTGTGCGTGTGTGCGTGTGTGCGTGTGTGTCTGTGTGCGTGTGTACGTGTGTACGTGTGTGCATGTGTGCGTGTGTGTGCGTGTGTGCGTGTGGGCGTGTGAATGTGTGTGCATGTGTGCGTGTGTGCGTGTGTGTGTGCGTGTGTGCGTGTGTGCGTGCGTGTGTGCGTGTGTGCGTGAGTGCGTGTGTGCGTGTGTGCATGTGTTAGTGTGTGCGTGTGTGCGTGTGTTCGTGTGTGAGTGTATGCGTGTGTGCGTGTTCGAGAGTGAGTGAGTGTGCGTGAGTGCGTGAGTGAGTGCGCGCGTGCGTGCGTAAGTAGTGGTTGCGTAGGTGCGTGCGTGGGTTTGGGCGTGCGTTCGTGCGTGCTTGCGTTCGTGCGATATTGGGGTTTTTAGGGGCAGTTTTTAACAAATATTTCTGAAACAGCTGCATATTAGAAAGATATAAAGATACCTAGATTTAGACCTTAAACATATCGATTAAT
Source organism: Vesta saturnalis (assembly GCA_036346205.1). NCBI lineage: Eukaryota > Metazoa > Arthropoda > Insecta > Coleoptera > Lampyridae > Vesta > Vesta saturnalis. Next base: position 42,139 of record JARFJB010002549.1, on the reverse strand, counting down.
TACGTTCTATGCAATTTTTTGATATAACGCGTAATTTATCACAAAAAGTTCCTAGGGTAGAAGTTAAGAATTTTGTAAAGAAAATTTAATTGTACTTATATTTTATTTACAAAGTTTTTTGATGTAAATGTAAAAATTAAATAAATATGATTGAAAATGCTGAAGCTGTATTATCAATACTTTTATAGCAGCGGGTGACTTTGGAATTTTTTTTACGTTAACATATATTTATGTCTGAGAATCTCTAACTGACATGAAGTTTTAAACGTCAGTCTGACAGGTTATTGTTTTCGTTGTTACAATCTTGCCTGTCTTCGCTATGAAAGTATTACACAGTTGTCCTAAAAAAGTTGAAATTAAAATTTCTTTTAATTTATCTATCTAGATGTCCATTAAGCTACTCTGTCGTTAAGTTTTAAACGTCTGTTTGATATAGTTCTTGCGTTTACAATGCTTCATAGTGAACTTCTTATAAGAGGGGTTGCATAATTATCCTTAAAGATGTTATTAATATTATTTCATTTCTTTTGATTTCCATGTTGTAGGTTGTGGTGTTCCACGCCAGATCTTTATACGTTCATTACGAAAGCAGGCAACATTGTAAAAGCAAAAAAAAAATAATCTGTCAGAATGACGTTTAAAACTTCATGTCAGATAGATATTAATATACACATATTAACTTAAAAAAATTCCAAAGCCGCCCGCATCTATAAGATATCAATAATGCAGTATAACCATTTTCATTCATATTTAATTTATTTTTTGACTTCCCTTGCATTATATTAAAAAGCTTTGTAAAGAAAAGTGTGTGAAATTAAATTTTCTTTAAAAAATACGTGTACACTTTTTCTTATGAAACTAATCGTTATTCAGACAATGAAAAAATATTAATTAACACTTAAACTCTACCTTAGGAATTACAGCCATACATACAGATATACACACACCCACACCCACACGTACACGCACACGCACACGCACACACACGCACACGCACACGCACACGCACACGCAAACGCACGCGCACACGCACACGCACACGCACATGCACATGCACCTGCCCACGCACACCCACATGCACATGCACACGCACACACACGCACACGCACACGCACACGCACACGCACATGCACCCGCCCACGCACACGCACACGCACATGCACACGCACACACTCGCACACGCTCACGCACACGCACATGCACACGCACACGTACACGCACACTCACCCACACGCACGCACACGCGCACACGCACCCGCCCACGCACACGCACACGCACATGCACACGCACACACACCCAGGCACACGCTCACGCACACGCACACGCACACGCACACGCACACGCACACGCACACGCACCCGCCCACGCACGCGCACACGCACATGCGCACGCACACACACGTACACGCTCACGCGCACGCACACGCACACACACGCACACTCACCCACCCGCACGCGCACGCACATACGCACACACACACACGCGCACGCACGTACATATATCCAGACATAATGGTCGATCTTTGCGAAACTTGGGCAAAAGTTGTAAAATGAGATCTCAACCGTGGGTAATATTCCATATATAAGCATCTACTTTAATGTGTATGCGTTTTAAAATATATTTGTTAATATAATTTTTTTATTATATTTAATAATAGTAGATTATTATGTAAGACGCGTAAGTTGATTATTATTGAGCTCAAGTTTTCCAAAGTTGATCCACTTACACGTCGAGCGCAATAATACTATTTGATCTTCAAGTAATAAGTATCCTTCGGAGTGATGACTAATGACAAATGTCCGTCGTTCTGGTAGATGGTTTATATCAGAAATTTTCTATCAAAATCACATTGTCCTAGCCCCATTATCAGTTTCAATCTGAAATTTTCTATCAAAATCACATTATGGTAGCCCCATTATTAGTTTCAACTTCAATCTCATTATTAAATTGAAACGAATATTGGCGCAAGGCGTATGTGATTCCAATAATACACAAGTTAAAGACAATTAAAGCTATCGAAATTGACAGTAACAATGACAAGTTCATTAGTCTCTTGATGATAAACACTGTTGTTATTAATTCAAGTACATTAAAATATAAAAGACAATTTTCTAAAGAATTATCCTCTATTAAAAGTTGACAAAAATTTTAATATTCCTAACTTGTTTCAAGCTAATAATAATGTGGTTATAATAACGTCTTTGATGTGACGCAAAAGGAATGCTGAATAATGTTATCTATTTTCCTTTGTGTTATATTCGATGGTTTTGCCTTCAAAGTCAATCATTGCAGTATTCGTAAATAGATAAGATTTCTGTTTCTTGAAGACAAAGTTTATTGCTACTCATATCAATTCAATATTTATTCGCAGTTATTGAATTTATGACAAGTATAGAATATTGTATTGGGGTTGCAATTGATGTTCCATACGAAGTTTACCTTGACACTTTATACAAAATTTCGTTTTTTTTTCACAAACAAAAAAAAGAATCATTATAATACAGAATAATACTCAAATGTCGTCACTCCTTGTCCTGTATTAATGAAAAGTTGTTATTAAAAGTACTGAAAGTAGTACAGGAATATATTGCATCTCGTAATAAAGTATTCTGCTAGCTGTCCAAATTTTAAGAGTGATAACACAACAAAAAAGGAAGAAATTGTGATTTTTTCTGCAAAGCACACTTGATAATAATAGTTTTATTCATATTTCTTCCATATTTATGTCCGTAAGTGTACGCGAATTAAGTAGTGATAAATTATCAAATCAGGTAAAATAAGTATTTGTTTGTTTTGTAGTATTAAGAGAAATAACAAAATAAACGGACTGGAAATGGAAATCGGCTGGGATTTTCAGTTTTATGACGTCACCATTAGCTTGTCATTATTTGCTTGTGTTCACTGTTTTGAAATAACACTTACTTCACGTTTCGTTAGTCTTACTTGAATAATATGAGCAGACAATCAAGTTGAATTAGCCCATGCCCAAGCATAAGCTCAAACTCAACCCCGGGCTCAGGCCTAATGCTAATTTAACGCCCAAACACAAACCTAATCGCAACTCCAAGACTTAGCCGAAGCCCTAACCCAGGCCTAAGCTCAAGCTCACCTCAAGCCAAAACCCAAATTCAACATAGAACCGAAGCCTAAGCGCAACTTGAATCTCAAATCCAAGCCTAAACCCAAGATTAACCCTAAGTCCAATCCCAAGCCCAGGCCGAAATCCAAGCCTAAACCCAATTCCAAAGTCCAAGCCTAAGTCCAAACCGAAGCCAAAGCCTAAGCGTAGTCGCAAATCCAAGCCCAAGCCCAAGTCACAGCACAAGCCCAAGCCCAAGCCTAAAACCCGAGCCCAAGGCTAAGCTCAATCCCAAGTAGCTCAAATCTGAACCCAAGCTGAAGTCCAATCCCAAGTCCAAACCCAAGTCAAAGTCAAAGTACAAGTTCAAGGCCAAGACCAAACTCAAACCCAAATACCAACCCCATGTCTTGCATACGCGCTGGGGCCGACGGAGATTCACACGCAGGCGCAGGCGCAGACACTGATTCAGTCACAAAGATGCACGAAAACGTTGAAGGAAAGTAAAAATTAATAAGCGCTAGTAGTACTGAGGCAACTTAACTTTCACTTTTTTACCTCACAAGCCCCGCTCCCTGGGACACATCACCTTTCACCTTTTTACACGCCCACCTGGGAGGCGTATTTTCTTCATCTGTCAATAAAAAAGATGTGTTAATTAGGATCCGTTTTTATCAAAGGAGATGGCATAACTATTATCACTTTTTTTCCCATCTACCTAATTTTGACCTAATTTATTTACCCATTTGGGGTTGTATTCTAATAAGGGGCCGTAGTCTTGTAAGACGGGAAATTATTCGAGTGCCTCTTAATATGTGTTTATTATTATTAAACAGTTATACTCCATTATGATTAAAAGTGGTTATCAGTCATCGACATCGCGTAAATTTAATGTGTTTACAAATATTTAAAACAATTCCTGTGTAACAAAACATTAAGTAATCATTTTCAACCCTAGCATTTTTATACAGGCAGATTCTCTATCTAAGCGGTCAACACCGTCACATTCAAAAATTATACCTGATTTACTTGTATGTTAAACTACTAACACACACACACACGCACACGCACACGCACACGCACAAGCACGCGCTCACGCATACGCAACCGCACACGCAAACGCACACGCACGCGCACACTCACACGCACACGCACGCGCACATGCACACGCACACGCACACGCACACGCACACGCACTCACACATACTCACACTCACACTCATACACACTCACTCACCACACACACACACACACACACACACACACACTCACACACAAACACACACACACAAGCACACACGCACATGCGCACACACGCACACACCCACACGCACACACGCACACAAGCACAAACGCACACACGTACACACACACACACACACTCACACGCACACACGCATACACGCACACACGCACTCACGCACACACGCACACACGCACACACGCACACACACCCAGGCACACACGCAAACACGCACACACACACGCACACACGCACACACGCACACACGCACACACGCATACAGGCACACACTTACACACGCACACACGCCACACACAAGTCCAATCCCAAGTCCAAACCCAAGCCAAAGTCAAAGTACAAGTTCAAGGCCAAGACCAAACTCAAACCCAAATACCAACCCCATGTTTTGCATACGCGCTGGAGCCGACGGAGATTCACACGCAGGCGTAGGCGCAGACACTGATTCAGTCGCAAAGATGCACGAAAACGTTAAAGGAAAGTAAAAATTAATAAGCACTAGCACACACGCACACAAGCACAAACGCACACACGCACACACGCTCACACGCACAAACGCACACACGCACACATGCACACAAGTCACACACGCACACACGCGCACACGCGTACACGCGCACACGAGCACGCGCGTACGCACGCACACACACACACAGCACACACGCACTCACACACGCCCACTTGCACACACGCACACACGCACACATGCACACACACGCACACACCCACACACCCACACGCACTCACGCACACGCGCAGACATGCACACACGCACACACGCGCACACACACGCGCACACGCGCACACGTACACACGCGCACACTCGCACACGCGCACACGCGCACGCACACACGCATAGACGCACACACGCACACACACGCACACACGCACACACGCACACACGCATACACGCACACACGCACACACTTACACATGCACATACTCACACACGCCACACGCACACACGCATACATGCACACACGCACACGCGCACACGCGCGCTCGCGCACACGCACCCGCGCGCACACGCGCGCACACGTACGCAAGCACACACGCACACGCGCACACACACGTACACACGCACACGCGTGAGACAAGGTCACAAACCCCGCTTTCCTGTTCCACAATTACAAGGCCATCCGTGCGACCTATCGCGCGTTCATGTTCCACAATTGCAAGGTTATCACTGTGACCTACTTTAACATGTCACGCGTTCATGTTCCACAGTTACAAGGCCATCTCACTTGTATGTTTTTTGCCCACTTGTATGTTTTTTGCCCACTTGTATGTTTTTTGCCCTCTTGTATGTTTTTTTGCTCACCCACACTTTTTACCAAAATAAAAGAAAACGATATGTTAATATATTTAATTCATGTGGAAATAGAGACATGTACAAATGTACTCAGATATATGATTTTCTTTAGGAATAAAACAGTTTGATTTAGTACAAGTGCAGAAGGTCCTCTCCACTTCCGTTTCATTACATCTGCGTGGACGTGGTGCGAGCAGCTGAGCATACGTGCAGTGTGGTGCCCATCGTAGATGTTCCTGTAACGGATTGTCAGCTGGCTGCCATCGGTTTACCCCACACATGAAACATTCAACCATGTCGTTGATAGATGTGGAAAGGAGCCTTGCTGCAGAAGGTGTGTGGGAACTGCAAAAGAAATAAAAAAAGATTAGATGTATATGATAAGTGGGAAAAAAAAAGGTTTGTGAGTAGGGAATGAAAGTTAAAATGTGATCAGTTTACATAAAAAAGTGGTAGAAGGATTGTTGATTTACTATTCAGGAAATAGCAATAAATAATAAAAATTCTGAGATCGAGCAAGTTTTGAAAACTAATATTTCTTTATAACATGTAACTTAACTTAACCTTCACGCCATTCCCTTGCGGGGTAGCCAAAAACAATCCCTGACTCTTATTTATTTTTCATTCCCAATCTTTCTCCATGCTTTCCTATCTCCGCATACCTCCCTAGCTTCCGCAAGGTTCATACATAGTCTCTGACATGCCCTTTTGTTTTTAAAACTCCTTATCTTTCTTTCCTTTATTATAGATTTTACTACATTCAGCCAAGTTTTACGCGGCTTACCAGGCCCGGCCTTTCCCCTAACCTCACCCACATATATTTGTTTCGTTAATCTTGCGTTGTTCAATCTCTCAATTTGACAAAACCAACATAATGTACTACCTTTATATCTATCAATCATCGTCTTTTCCTCACCACACTCCGTCATTATGCATTCATTTTTTATCTTGTCCCTTCTCGTTTTACCACATGCGCTTCTCAGGAATCTCATACCCACCACATTTATTTTTCTTTCGTGCTTTTTTTAACATACCCATGTCTCACTTCCATACAGTACTGACGGGAGGAATACGCTATTATAGATTGCTCGTTTCGCAGCTAGGCTCATGCTTGTCATTATCGTCCACATACTTCCAATCACTTTCCTTCCAAGATTGACCCTTCGTCCAATCTCACTCTCAATTGTACCATCTGCAGTAAACATTCTGCCGAAATATACCAGCTCGTCCACTTGCTCCACAATTTCATCTTGCAAAGTAAATACTCTACTCTCCTTTCCACCTTCCCAATTGAACACCACAATCTTAGTTTTGTTCACGTTTACCTTTAGGTCCATGCTCTCACAGACGGTATCAAACTTCCTCAGAGCGGTTTACAGCTCATCCGCACTGTCACTTAATAAGACTGTGTCATATGCATACACCAGAAGTCGTACATTTACGTCTCCAACCATTACACCATTTGTATCGGTACATATTTATCTAAGACATTTATCCAAGTATACATTGAACAACCACGGTGAGATTACACAGCCTTGTCGCACTCCTTGCTCAATATTAAAGTATTCACTCACACCTCCTCTCACCCTAACACATGCCCGACTACCGTTGTATACTGCTCTTATTCCATTTATTAGACCTTTATTTACGCCATATTCATTTAATATTTCCCACAGCTTCCCTATTCACTCTGTCATATGCTTTTTCCAGATCTACAAACGCACAGCACAACTTCCTTTTTAGCTTTAAACACTTTTCGATCACCTGCTGGAGAGCAACCATCTGATCGACACATCCTCTCCCTGGCATGAAGCCACCTTGCACATTCCACATCTTAGTTTGTGTAATTTCTCGTACTATATCAATCAGTATTTTTCCAAACACTTTACCAGGCACGCTGAGTAAGCTTATTCCCTCTGTAGTTCTTACAATCACTCTTGTTCCCCTTACCTTTATACAATGGTACAATAATCGCGCTCTTCCAATCACTCGGCGCTTTTCCACACATAAGGCATACATTGAATAATTCACACAATCTTCGTATAAGCTTTGCACCACCATACTTGAGCATTTCACCAGTGATTTCATCTACGCCTGCTCCCTTGCCATTTTCAACCTTCCTACCGTTTTCTCTACCTCATTTATTCGAATATCCTTCTCAGTTTCATCCATTATTTCTTCTACATTCTCTTTATTTAACCCTTCAGTCTTACTTTCCTCACTACTGTACAGCTTTCCGAAATATTCTTGCCAGCATTTCCTCACTTCACAATCGTCACATACTATTTCGTTTCTAGCATTCATCATTCCTGCAGCGTTCTGTTTTGGGCCACGTTTTGTATTTTTGACCCATTTCCAGAAGAGTTTTTTGTTTCCCTCAAAATCATTCTGCATTTTCCCTTCTTCCACATCCATCACTTCCTCTTTACTTATTCTCACTGCCTCCTTAGCTTCTTTGTTTTTTAATCTGTACACCTCATACAATCGCTTCTTGTCAGTCTCATTTTTTGCAGCAATCATTGCCATGTACGCATCTTTTTTCTTACATACTGCCTTTTTTACCGACTCATTCCACCAAGCACATTTTTTCTGTCTACCTACAGTCACTCTTCCACATATTCGCACGGCATAATTGACAACAGAGTTTTACAAGCTTATCCATGCACTTTCAACGTCAGTGTCTTTTATTTGTTCGTTCCACGCTGTTTCATTCACATTCAACTCTTTACTCACAGCATCTGCGTATTTCATTCTCGCACCATTATCCACTAGTTTGTCAACCCTAATTCTGGACGTTCGCACTACGTTTGCTTTCCTTCTCCAGATACACTTTTGCCCTAAACACACTCTCGATACAACCAAAAAATGGTCCGATCCACACTCCGCTCCGCGCATTACTTTTGTGTCTTTCACCAGGTTTCTAAGCCGTTCATCATACACTATCAAGTCTATCATACTTTTAGATTCACCTCTTTGCACATATGCACATTTTTATGTTTAAACCACGTATTGGATACAAACAGGCTTCTCTCCATATAGATGTTCAGCAGGTGTTCACCGTTCTCATTGACTCTTTGGTCTCCGAATTTTCTAGAACGCGTTCACTTTGTTCTCTCTGTACACCCACCCATCCGTTCATATTCCCCACTATAATCACTCTTTCGTTTGGCTTACATACGTTCAACACGTTCTATACTTCATTCCAGAAGTTCTCACGCTCCAAGTCTGTTTCTCCATTCACCGGTGCATAGCATGCAATAAGAAAGATTCTTCGAAACTCCACTTTCATTCTAACCCATATTACTCGGGAAGATACTAATTCGTACTGTTTAACACATCTTTTCGCTCTTTCGCTTATGATCATCCCTACCCCCTTTGCGCCATGCACTTTCGTCTCAACTCCTGACCATAGTGCCAGGCTGCCATCCTCCATCTCCACAGCATCCTTTCCTTTGCGCTTTGTCTCCGATACACACAGAATATCAAGGTGTCTTTCGTACATTACATTCGCAATTTCAAATTCTTTACCATGCATACCTCTAACATTCCACGTACCGACTCGCCATTCATTCCTTGCACAGTCGTCAGCAACGGGGCCTGTCTGTTTCGACCTTGACCGCCCCTTGTAGCCAGGTCGATCCGAGGAAATTGTATTGTTTTCTTGAGTAATACCATAGCGAGCAGACCGGTTACTGGCCAAGTCGTGCCCCGGACGATGTAGAATTCCCTACTAACGGTATCGTCCTACTACCGGACAGTTATTTGCCTACTGTCACGACGTAATATATAGATATAAATAATAGGTCGTATACTTCCTGTATGAATCTCGAAATGTACACACATATGTACTTTTTTTTTCTCTTACCTACCCTTCATTCACACCACGCGTTTCAACCATACTGCTCTATACGCGATTTCTGGTTCCGCGCTCCTTAACCGGGCTTGGTATTTATTAGCGACCAAATGTTATTATGTTATTTCGCGCCTATTCCAACTAAAGAGCCTTTTACTGGTTATATTATCATTATCTTCGTTTATTATTAGTATTCAAACCGCTGGGTATAAAAACCTGTTCAAACGCTTACCCTTATTTGATTGATTTAGAAGTTATCATTTAACATGTATTAACACGTATTTAACTGAAAGCACCGAAATAAATCTAATTAGTTAACTTAAAAAGTACGATAATCTTTTATGTTTAAATTTTTATTAGGACAAATTTACAATTTACCCGATTTCTTGTTTTGTTGTTTTGAAAGTAAAAGGTATTTGAATTCAAGCGAAAAAAGTAAACTTTTAGAGTAAAACTTCTTTAAATTTCTTATTTATTAAACGAATTGAAAAGTATGTTAGTTATTTAACTTGGAACTATGCAACTCTATTTAATTTACTTGATTCATATAATATGCTATTTACTATTTTAAATTTTTATTATTAAAATTTTCAATTTACAATTGCTGCTGACGCACCTACCTGCTTTCCCTTTGCCTTTATTTGGTTTCTTGTTTTATTATTTGAGAATAAAAGAAGGTATTGTACTTAAATCGCTAATGTGGACTTTTAGTAAAACTAAATTTCCTTAAATAGCTATATTTCTTATTTATAAAATGAATATTGTAAAGAAGTGAGGGATACTAATATTATTTAAATTAAAACTATGAGGATCTATTCAAATTATTATGTTTAATTTGCTACTAAAAACTGAATTACTTTATTTATTGACTTAATTCATTTACTGTCGGATTTAAGATGTATTTATACTTCAATTTTTCAGAAACGCCCGGGTTTCCCGTAACGACTTGACCTTTATTTTTTTTAACTACTAAAATGAGTTTTATTTATTTGATGAAAAGAAACCGTGTTTCATTCAGAATTTCGATTACAAATTATTTGTTTATTTATTTGCTTTCCTTCTGTGGATTCGATCTAGTTAAAAATTAAATTATTTTATTATTTCTCTATAATTGATTGTCACTGCAAAAATGTTTACCTGTTTGAGTTCAAGACAATGGGATGGTATTTGCGCATTAAGCTTACTCCACAATTCTACGAGTTTTAACAATCACATCTGGCATGGGTTTAAAAAAGCCGTAATTTTTTCGTAGAAATTCAACCCTACCGCAATCCCAAATGTTATTTACGCGTCTTTTTTTTTGTACGCATTACAAAATTTTACTGGTTACATTATTGTCTTTGTCCACTATTAATATTAAAACCGCTGAATCTAAAATATATTCAAAAACTCATCCATACCGTACATGATATTGATTTAGAAATTATCATTTTAATCCGGCCTTGACTCACTAATCCAAGGTAGAAGCAGGAGCCATCACTAACACGTCCTATCGCTTCGACGAAAATGAAATTAACATGTAAAAAGTTTGAATAAAAAAACGGGATAAAAACTAGTATTCAAGTTATAAACGATAATAACAAGATGTTTACTTACTCCCTTTAGCAATAAAAAATAGAGTTCGACTTCCTCCTGCATTCCTGGATGGGCTGGTCTGTAAAAGAAAGAAAGAAACAATTAGACTGTCTACACAATAATAGAAAAGGTCTATGGAGGCAATAGCGTTTAAATAATATACATAAAACGTTTTCTACTAAATTTACTTTTCTTTAAGAGGCAAGTGAAAGAATAACGTATAAATAATTATCCAAACGAGTTTTTTTCATTAAAAAAATATTAATAGGTTACCTGAAGTGTAATAATTAAAGTCATGAAAGATATGTTGCTAAAACACAAAAGACAGGAGGTTTTTTCCAAATTATAGCAAAAAACAGTTTGTTATTAGACAAGACCGATAACCAGATGTTATATATGAAAAAGCGAGTTGTGGGTGTAATACACGTTAAACAGATTTAAATAAAAAAAAAAACGTATACTTACGTAAGAAATAAATGGTATTCCAACATGAAAAATATTAGAAAAAAAACACCATTAGACCACTTAATACACAAATTTTTAACATACACTGGTAAATAAAACAAATTTGCTCGCGTAATGAAAACTAAATATAAGTAGGTCACGCAAAGTGTATTTATAAGACCGCATGTCTTTGTGTACATTCTGCGTTAGTTAATTAGCATAATACAAAGTAGATACAAAGTAACACTAGCCTTCACTAAGACCTTACCATATATGGGAATGTACTACATTTTTTTCCAATTTATGCATTCTTAACCATCACATTGAGTATAAAAGCAGATGCATTTAGCTATGAAGATATAGTATTTGAAACAAAGTGTTCAATATGCAATATATTGAGAGGGTAAAAGCTTTTATATATTATTATTTGTAACATATTAGTGATATATTTTTTTTGTAATATGATCTTACTATATATGCACATGTATTATTTTTTAATTGAAAAAATTCTGTGATATAGGCCTGAATAACGGTGCTTGAATACCGGTCAAATCAACTGCCCTTGCAGAACTGCATATGCGGTAAGACGAGTTTTACTTATTTAATATTCAGATGCTTTTTAAAATAATTCGATACTAGTTATTTTTTTTCTGATCACAGTTACATTCATTTAAATTAAGTAATTGAAATTCATGTATGACGAGACAGATTATTCATTAAATTTCAAATCTAGTTTAAATTTTTATAATCAATTTTGCTTAAAGCCGTTTTACATAGAAATTCTTTATGCTAAATATTTTCTAAATACCTAATACATTGTAAAATTTGTAAAGTGTTATATATAAATTTTAGATTTGAAGTCCTATATAAATAAAATGTTAATTTTCTTATGTAGTTGAATTAGTATTTCTAAATTTCACATTTTTTCGGGCGTGCTTATGCACACTTTACGTTTACGTTTCCAATATGGTTATATACGGAATGTATAAGGTTGAATAAACACAGTTACGGTCACCTGATGTTCTAAATAAGAAGCAATGCATATATATATATATATATATATATATATATATATATATATATATATATATATATATATATATATATATATATATATATATATATATATATATATATATATATATATATATATATATATATACATTTAACCGTAATAGTTCTAGTGCTACCAGTTGATCTCTAACTTTGTAATTGCATGCTTTCAGAGTTCTACTACTTCAAACTATCAAACCAACTTGTCTGCAATGCAGAGTAAGTATATTTTCTCTCGCGGTACATATTCAATTGAATATTTTGTCTTAATGTGTAATGATATACAATTCTTTACAGGTGAAAGTAACCGTTTCCAATGTGAATGTCTCAAGAAATTTTCTCGAAAGGATTCCCTACTTCGACATAAAAAAATGCGTGCTGGACAAGGATGTCAGTATCTACCCCACCATCTGGCGTGCAGGAGGTTTCGTTGCAAAACCAAACCACAGGGAGCAATGTAGTGCAAGGAATCACTTCCGACGATAACAGAGCAGTACATAGACATGTTACTGATTCCTTTGCGCAACCAGGACCATCTGGCGTAAACTATGCGAAGGATAACGCGAAACCCGGACCATCAGGGTTGAGCAACTCAAGGAAGCGGAAGTCTGACCAATGCGATGAACCGGTACATAAGAAAAATAGTAGAAGTGTTGAGAGTGTGTACTGCGCTGATTGCTCAATAGATGTACCTCGGTATGCGTTACAAGGACACCTCAGAAGCAATAGGAATAAAACAAATGTATGTTTGCTTGTCGATACTGGGGTTGAAGCGATTCGAAAAGCGTTTAAACAACGCATTGTGTCGTAACGACTGTCATCATGCAATACGCATACTGCAGTGTCCACCTTTATGGCGGACGTTAAAGGAAACGTATTGAAGGTAGTACAAAATCAGTTGCAGAAACACTACTCCTTAAAATGTAATGTTGAGCTGTTTGGTTTATACTTCTTGAACAGTAGGGAAAGCACAGAACTGAAATCCTTTCAGACTAAGTATGATATTCTAAGTGTAGGAACGGTGTTAGAAGAGTATTTCCAAAGAATAAGTGAAATATTGGATGAAAAGCAATCTGAATTTCAGCATAAAGATTCTGGTAAGTGTGAGTTATGACTATTGGTGTAATCGATTAGTAACAACTGTTTTAGGGTGGTCCCTGGTGCAATTCGTGTATATAGAGGTAAACCTGCTGAAATTTTCTCCCACCACGGGTTCATCATATATGGCTGTCCCGCCGAAATCGCACATAAACACGCCATAGTCAATGTAAAAAATAATGATAATTGCTGCTTTGTATGGGCAGCGGACAACGCCTTACCCTGATTTCCAGACGTTATTCAACTGGAATGGTGTACAGTTCCCTGTTAAGCTGACGAATATTTCAACGTTTGAGACCAATAACAACATTTCCATCAATGTTTATGGGTTAGACGATACGTATCGTGATGGTCAGCGTGTCACAGAGACAGTGGGGCCTCTGTACTATACCAAAGCCAATTTATTTATAATATCCCGGCCGGCGGAACGGAGCAATGCATTTTTGTGATGCATACTTGTATTACTTTAGATCCGAGGAGCAATTAACCCGCCACGTGTCACATGACTGTAACTTCGTATACACAAAATTACCTGACTTGAAACAAAAAAAAGACATAACCGGCGAATTCTACGCGGAAAATATACTCGCGTTTCGGAACTATCAGAAACAAATGGTTCTACCATTCGTAATATATGCAGATTTTGAAGCGCTCTTAGTACCGGTAGATACCGCTGAACCAGATGCCGAAAAACCATTCATGATAAAACGTGTAAACACGAACCATACTCGTTTAGTTATTATATTAAGTGTAGTGTAAACGATGCGTGGTCTAGGTTAGAGCTGTATAGGGGGAGTAATGCATGGGAGATATTTATAAGACGACTGGAAAGTGATGTAAAACGGATACATAAGGAACATTTCAAAGCTATTGTTCCAATGACACCATTAACGGATGAACAACAGGTTACGTATAAACGCAGTGTATGTTGTTACATATGCGGCAAGCACTTTACGGGCGATCCGACAAATCCGAAAGTACGAGATCACTGTCACGTTACTGGTAAGTATCGTGGTGCAGCACATTCAACGTGTAACTTAAACTATCAGGTACCTACATTTCTCCCCGTTTTTCTACATAATGTCAGTGGTTATGATGTTCACCTGTTCATTAAACAGTTAGCGAGTGAAACGGAAGAAATTACCGTACTTCCTGTTAACAGTGAAAAATATATAACGTTTGGTAAGCACATTTTTGTTGATGAAAATGTAAACAGTTATGGTACCAGGGAAAAGAAATACATTAATTTACGTTTCGTCGATAGTTGTAGATTCATGGCTGCATCCTTAGATACTCTATCTCAGAATTTATCAGATGATCAATGTATGGAGGTACGGAAATATTTTAGTAATGATAGCGACTTCAACTTAGTGAGAAAGAAAGGTAGTTTCCCTTATGCGTACGTAGACAGCTTTAGTAAATTGAACGACGTCACATTGCCGTCATATGACAAATTCTATGATAAAATGCGTGATGCAAATATTTCCTATGACGAATACTGTCGCGTTCTACTGGTATGGGATCACTTTAAGTGTAATACACTAGGTGATTATGCTGATATTTATTTAAAATCAGATGTGTTGTTATTGGCTGACGTGTTTGAAAACTTTAGGCGGTTATGTATGGGTGTGTATGGGTTAGAACTTCACAGTATGTAACCTTACCTGGATTGGCGTGGGATGCCATGTTGAAATGTACGAAAGTAGAGCTAGAGTTACTGACGGATATGGACACGTACCACTTTTTTAAACAAGGTATTAGGGGTAGAGTGAGTACTTGTATCAAGTGGAGAAGCATCGCTAATAACGAGTTTGTTCCAAACTATGATCCTAAACAACCTAAAGTGTTTTTACAGTATTTGGACGCTACGAACGTATATGGCTGGAGTATGCGGCAATACCTGCCCCACGACGGGTTTATGTGGTTACCTCAAGAGGAAATAGATCACTTTGACGTATTGAAGATTGATGATGACGCCGATGTTGGATTTGTGCTGGAGGTTGATATACATTATCCCCACGAGCTGCATGACGAACACAACGATTATCCTTTTTGTCCTGAAATGATCTGTGCACCACATTCCCAGGAGGAGAAGTTAATCCCTAACCTGTGTGATAAGACCAACTACGTTATACATTACCGCTATTTAAAACAATGTATAGAGCATGGCTTAATTGTTACTCGTATTCATAGGGTTTTACGCTTTCGTCAGAGTCCGTGGCTAATACCATACGTAGACCTTAATACAGCTCTCCGCAACACAGCACAGAACAAGTTCGAAAAGGATTTCTATAAAGTTATGAATAATGGCGTGTTTGGTAAAACAATGGAAAATATCAATAAACGAAGAGTTATTAAACTGTTAACACATTGGGAAAATAACGGTCGTCGGGTAGATCTAGCACGGTGCGTTGCAAAACCGCAATTTAAAAATTTTATTCAATTCACTGACAAATTGTTTGCGGCGGAATTGTCGAAACAGGTACTTGTATGACAAAACCTTCTATATCGGATTCAGTATTTTAGATCTTTCCAAAATTATAATGTATCGGTTTTTTTTATATCTTACGAGCTCATTATGGCAAGAAAGTCACGTTGCTCTATACTGGCACGGATTCTTTGATTGTTGAGATAGTAACTGATATGTATGCACACATGCGAAATAATTTAGACGAATATACTTCCAACTGTCAAAATGAGTTGCATGGTATTCCTACGAATGCTTCCGTCGTTGGACGAATGAAAGATGAGTACGCAGGGAAAGCGATTCAATATTTTTATGGTGCAGGATCGAAGTCATACTGTCTGAAGCTTGCTGATAATGAAGTTGTTAAGAAAGCGAAAGGTGTTAAGAAAGTTGTTATTCAGAAAGTGTTGACGGAAGTAGACTACAAAGCGGTTGCGGAGGGGTCTGATAAAACAATAATGTGTAAAATGCTTGTATTTCGATCAACCTTACATGATACATATACCGAAATGTTAAACAAAATTTCCTTTAGGTCCCAGGATGACAAACGGTATCGACTACGTGATACGTGTTCCACATTGACGTGGGGGCATTGGCGAATACCGGAATTGGAGAATGCTGATCCTTTGAGCGAACTATTGCAGGTTGCTAAGCAAATGAATTTATATTAACCGGAAGGAAAGAAGAATAGTTTGGGTACTGACACTTGCTAGTTTCTTTACTATATTCTCTCTATAATGAAACTAATATTAATACTAATTTATATTGTTCCTTTAGTTGTTTAACATATATTAATATTATGTACTAATTCGTTATTAAGAGAATATATGCTATACAAATACTGTGTGATATAAATAAAAAAAATACGAGAATAATTATTTACTATTTTTTATTAAAGAAATGTGAAGACAAAGCACAGTGACATAATGATTCACAATGAAAGTAACAAACGGGTTGCATAGCAGGAAGAGGTGGACTTTCCTCAAGTTCAATAACAGGCTGGGTCACAAATTTTCTGATGTAATCTGCTTTCTCTCTGCCCTTGACATAGACAGAATCTGTTGGCTGAATCAATCTCTCGAGCATTCTTCGAAAGTGGTGTGGTGGTGTATACCCTTCTTCCCATTTAATACAGTGCTGGTTATGCATTAACCAAGTAGCTTGACGACGACTCTCTGCATCTAACGTATGCCAGGGATACGGTGATTTAAAAATAAAATGGGAAATTCGTTTCCCATTATAAATGGCGAGTTCTTTTGGTATAAAAGCTTTTGAAATTTTAAACCCTTGTACATCGACTATGACGGACATTGTATTACAACTGTCGTACTGCTTTGGTTAACGCGTTGTATGTAACTAAACGATCGTGGAGTATGCGTATTGGCAGCTATGTTTGCCGCTGTTTCAAACTCCACACGAAGAACTACTGCTTTAGAGTGCAATGCTTCTTTTTGACTTGAGCAATCTACGACAATCAACGGTGAAGCTGTGGTAAATTGCGTAGGGGTGAGTAGTTGCCCACCTCTTTGGTAATACGACATTTAGAATTTAGCAAACATTTCATACAACGTAGCAAAGCAATTGTTATCATGATTAACGTTGAGATTGTCATACGGATAACGATCCGTGTTCAGGAACACGCGAATATTATTTAGTGCACATTTATCGAATCTGCTCGTATCTTGCATAACATTATTCTCTCGCCCAGTTTGAAATCCTATAATAATGTATCTAGGTGTTTCTATACTAGTAGATGTTTTGATTGCCCATATATGCTTATCTGTTGCTGGAACGGCGGGATACATGTGGGTTTCCCAACTTCTAAATGCTACTGGCGTATTTACATTTCTATGAATGTATTTTGTTAACGCCAACTCCTCTGCTAATGCTGGAATGATGTGTGGAACTTTCCAATATATCTTATCTATGTTAACTTTTAATGCTTCTTCTACAGTTGAAATTACTGCGTCGGTATCACTGTTACTACGAATTAATACCAGTTCTTGTCTAATGTTCAAAATCACTTTATTGTAATCTTCGGCAAACCCAAGTAGCATTCGCAACGGTATACAAACGTTAAAGTAACCTTGAGCATTTGTTAGTGTACTGTTTGCAGTAGGAAACCAACCTGCATTTTCATGACGGGCGAGATCATTGGACGTCAATGATACCAATCCTTTCATTGTCGACGTTAATCCTACTTTCGTTACGGAATCTACCACTATTCCATTCATTTAATATCTAATTTCACTGAATAAAAATGCGATACCGTTATTAACGAACCTTGCGGTGTTAGAGACAGTACCATCCTGACGTAATAATCGTCCCTCTACGTAGACATAGCTTTCACATGGTAGAGTGCACATGTCTTCCTGAATGGGTATCCTGATTTCATCATTGTTTCCAAATCTGGTAGTGTATGGCTGATGGGTGTGCAGTTCGGAATTAACAACTTTTTCAGTAACGTTTAATATACTCATTGTAGTACTGTAAAGCCGAGACTTTCCAATAATGCTTTGTTCTGCGGTGTCAATGCTTTGGGCGCTGAACGCTTACTGACTCTCACCTTTCCACACTTTGATCTTTTATAGTTTGATTTGCACTGGGTACATGCACATGTGTTATAGCGCGTCACCATATTTTCTTTAAATGTAGTCCTATCGTCATGACTTCCCCGTTAAAATTGACGAGATCTCCTTCTTGGTCTACTATTTTAAGTATTATTGTCGAAATGGTAGATGTATTGATAGGTAGATAGATGACATGTTGAGGGGACTCTATTATTTTATACCCCGCTGGTACACTGGGAAAGAACTGATGAATTATGTGTGCTGTTTCACCATTTTTAAAACTACCACTTGTTATATTGCACTCGATAATTAATGAATTAATTTTGATAATGTTAATAGGATTATCAGAGGTATGCACTTTCTGAGCCTGGTAAACAGTTTTATTAAATCCCAGCATAGGTCCTATCGAATTTTCCACATTGAAGTTAATGTCATGGGTTGCTTTCATACTTGCTTTCATAGTATTATTATTCGCTTGTAAATGCATAAATGCTCTCGATCTTTTCACTAACTCATTAATATATTTATTCACATCCGCGATTTCGTATGATCCTGGTGGTATTGTAATTTTATCGTTTCCAAATACGAGTTGGTTATTCTTTGAAGTAACATTCTGTATAGTATTGAAAGATTCAAAACTAGTCAATCCCATTACGTATTCCGACTCATTCTCAAGAAAAATCGGTGGATTGAAGGTTGCTTGCAAGATACACTTTTTGCCGGTAAATGTAAATGTGTACGACATTACGATCACGTAACGACTACTGAAAATCAGTACGAGTAGTCATATAAAAAGCGTAAGACTAAATGACCGCAGTTGTATGTATCAAAATCTTGAACCTTCGTAAAGTTATACTCAATTGTGTTTCTGCTACCATCACTTTTAAAATAGTGGAGTAATTCAAAGGGTGGTTTAATATGTCCTATGCTATCAAAATATGTAATATGCCTGTTACGCTTAATGTAAGCTGTCCAGTGTGTACCCTTGTTAGTTTGATCATCCAGATTCACAATACCACATTCATTCGCATGGATTCGTGTAGGTAAGTTATCTCGCATATATATCCCTCTAAAATAGGGAATCTGTAATTGCTCCACAAATTTTGATAGCTCAACATTACTTAAGGCGTGACGTGGTAGCTTCAGTGGGAGTTTTTTGAATACGGTTGTAAATATATACCTAACCCTCGTTTATATGGCTTTATGTATAAACCTTTTCCTAATGCAGCTGCTTCCATTGCTTGGTTGTGTCGTTTGGTTTCGTCTAACGTTTTTGTCGCAGCTTTTGCGTCAGTTACCGCTTTTGCGACTGCCGCAGCACCGCCACCTAGAGACCCTAAAGCTCCTAATGCTGAAAAGTGGGGAATAAGAGGTATGAATCCCCCACGTTTTGGTATTGGCAATATTCTGCTCTTGGGTGACATAATTTTTTTTGTGTTTTAGAGCGCTCAAGGCTTGCTGTATTGTCGATTTTAAAGATGATCGAAATTTACCACCAACACGACGTCGGGCTAGAAGGACCGCTTTGTTAAACGAAATTACTCTGCGAGAATGCTTCCTTCGTCGTGATTTATTTCCCATTCACAATTTCTTTTGTCCTTTCCGTGATTTGCCACCCATTCCCATTGTCCGTTTTCCTTTCATTATACCAGCTATGGTTAATGCAGCTGCCCTTTCTCCAAAGGTAGCGTCGGTAGAACGAAATCTATTCCAAGCTTTTTGTTGTAAAGTCTTATCTGCTATGCGTCGTTGGCCTAGATCGTTTGACTGGGAGTATGCAATATCGTGTTCTTTACACGCTTCGTCCAATGCGTTAATACCTTTGTCGCCACGAGCTAATCGTTTTTGTAAACGGGTACCTGGCCCACAATATCGATATCCGGGTATATGCAACTCCACGGGCAATTTATTTATTAAAGTATTAATTAATCCTGAACCTTTTTTTTTCCTCTGACGCTGGGATGTATACTTCATACCACACTTCACTACTAAACTACTCTCTGCACGTGGTGTGTATATATATAGAAGCGTCATACAAGTCGTGGTTTAGTACCATAATTGGTGACATCCGTTTCATTCCGCAAGATACAGAATTACCTATCAAAAATTATGACATTACTCCTAACAAGGAGAAGTACTCTAAACACCGCGGTTTACTAAAAGGGGGGATGTAAACGAGGTATAATCGTCGGACCATCCGGCTGTGGAAAAACCAATGTTATGATTAGCTTATTAGAACATCCAAATGGCTTACGTTTTGAAAATGTCTATATATATTGCAAATCTCTATACCAACCTAAATACCAGTACCTGCGGGAGTTACTGGCACCCATGAAGGAAATTAGGTATTTCGAATACAGTAATAATAGTGATGTTATACCTCCTAGTGAGTCCCGTAAAAATTCAATAATGATTTTTGATGATGTAGCATGTCATAAACAAAATGAAATTAGAGATCATTTTTGTTTTGGCAGACATCGAAATAATGATTGTTTCTATCTGTGTCAAACGTATTCTTCAATTCCAAAACAGCTTATACGTGATAATGCGAATTTACTTGTTCTTTTTCAACAAGATCACACTAATCTCAAGCATGTGTATGATGATCACGTTAATGTTGATATGTCATTTGATAAATTTAAAGACTTGTGTTGCTGTTGCCGGCGTGATAAATTCGGATTTCTTGTGATTGATACAGGAAGCGATGTTAATAACGGTCGTTACCGTAAGAGATTTGACTGTTTCATTGCAGTATAAATAATCTACTAGGACTGTCAACGTACAGTCGTAATGGAGGAGCGCTTAGCACAAGACATTTTGCGTGCCCGCAAGAGTGTGCAACAGAAATATGCTAGTTTGAAAGAAGATACTGCACTTACAGAACGTGCAATGGAGGTACACTTTAAACCTATGACACAACCATTAAAACAATTAATTACTAAAAATGATGGTTCTCTCATCAAAGCTGAACCCCTTACGCCAGAAGTCGGAAAAACGGAGTCCATTGCACATGAAAAAAAGTATTTTTACATTATACACCGAAATCCTCTAGAATACGTAAGGAGCCGCGTACTATTGTTCCTGACACCATTCCCACACCTCTACAAGAATCTGTAATTGCTGATGTCACACATGACGACGAGGTGGAAATTCGTACTTTACAACAATTGCAATCGGAACTACTAGCTGCTGGATCTCAACCTGCCTTTGAAGAGTATCTTAATGAAAACCAAGGATTAGCGAAATACTACGTCGAAGGTATCTTTATAGATACCGAAGATGAATATGACTTAACGTACGTTGTGCATTTTATTCCTGAAGAAGAGAAATTTTTTATAGGCGATGCTGAACTAGATTTTCTTGGAGAAAATTTGCGAATCGCTCTTCCCGATGGATCATCCCTAGATTATGAGGGAACACCGGGATTATATGAACTACTTTTTAAAAAAGTTCCTACGGGATACAAAAAGAGGGATCTACAGCACTACAATGACATTTTGCGTCGTACGCATGCTGACCGACGTAATTATAACCCTTATGATCAAATCCGAGGAACTAATAGTAAGAAGTACCTTGAAATCATTAAACCATTACTTCAGCCTAGAAAACGTTCTGCCACATCGTCTATTGCACCTCCAGTCACCAGATCTCGAACAACTTCTATATCCAAAAGAGGTGGTGGACTGCAGCTATTGCGATACAATAATAAACCTATTGAGTTTGTACCGTGGAATAATCCGAATAAGTTAGTCGATTGGTTAAGGGAATTATTAGGATCAATGTCGGCAGGAAATACTAGCAATCACAACGAAATAATATATATAATTGATGAACTACGTAACGCAAAAGTAATAAAGTAACAGAACTTGTTATAAACCTACCACTATAGTCATTTCCTTTCATTATTACTACGACTATCACTAAAGATAGTACTATATGTCCACCAGTGATGCCAATAGATAAATTTGGAGGCCATCTTCATCATAAAATGACAGTGGATAAATTTGGGAAACATATTGTTCATCATAGCGATCTGTCTTATGAAACTTTCATTTCATTTTCTGGAATCGCCGCAAAGAAGACAATTAGTCTATCTACCGGCGTAGGTGATCAATATACCTATCCCTGTAACGACGGTACTATAGTACATTGCAGGTGGAGTCATCCAACTCTTGAGCTTAGCATAGATGGTACAACATTTGAGCTGGCAAAGGATGTAATTGGTCAACCTCTTAAGAGGAACGATGTAATTCGTGTAACCATGCCGACGTTTGTAAAGTTTTCAACTGCAACGATATTCAACGTAGAGTTGGCAGTAAAATCCAAAGCACAAAAAAATGAGTAAAGCCGATGTTATCGAAGAACTGCACAAACCTGCAAGAAGAAATTTTCCGCGGCGTTGTGTTATACTAAAAGGTTTAAATGATCTATTTCAAGCTGATTTAGTGGAAATGATACCATATGCTCGGATGAATAAAGGATTTCGATACATTTTAGTAATAATAAATGCATTCTCTAAATATGTCTGGGCTTTTCCCATCAAACGCAAGAATGATAAACAGGTCGCGGATGTAATGGATAAACTTTTGTCTGGTTTGAAAAGGACACCTACACATATACAAATTGATATGGGAACTGAGTTCTATAATGCTGAATTCAAAAAAGTAATGAAACAATTTAATATCAATCATTACAGTAGTTATTCCACCTTGAAAAGTAGTATAGTCGAACGTGTAAATCGCACCCTTAAAGCAATAATGTGGAAAACCTTCAGCATGCAAGGATCCTATAAGTGGCTATCAATATTACCGCACATTGTCGCCGAGTATAATTCAAGAAAGCATAGAACAACTGGATACAAACCGGTAGATGTATCGGAAAAAAATAGTGCATCTATTTCAAAACATTTAAAATGTCAAAAAATTCTTGACCGTAAAACACCTAAATTTAAAGTGGGGGAACGTGTACGCATTAGCAAACATAGAAGCATATTCTCTAACGGGTACACACCTAATTGGGGTTACGAAGTCTTTCGAATATCAAAAGTTAAACGTTCAAGCTCACTCACCTACACTTTACGTGATAGTCGAGATGAAGAGATTCAAGGTCGGTTCTATGAGCCCGAACTACAAAGTGTTAAACATCCAGACATTCATCTAGTTGAACGTGTCATCCGACGTCAAGGGAATAAAGCTCTCGTTAAGTGGTTGGGTTTTGATACTTCTCACAATTCCTGGATTTCTACCAAAGACATTGTGTAATACGCTAATTAACCTTAATTATATATACTGTAATATTAATATGCAATAAACAGATCTTTTTTTTTACTTTCTTTATTAATACTATCCTATACATATATATCACTACATACTACTAAAGCGTCTGACAAACACACACTCACGATGCTGTTTTTCGAGAATTGGTGAAATTATATTACCACAGTCATCTATTCTTTTTAAATCGTGCAGAATCTCTAGCTATTTGTTCCCATTCTCCTTTTCGCGCATGCCTGTGCGCCAATTCCCATACTACTATGTAGTGAACTACGTTTTTGGACTCATTAATGCACACCTTCTTCACTGGGTGAATCGTCATCTGATGGCTCAAAATTCGGTAAATATCTTTCTATTTCGTGTATAAATTGCTCCAATGATATTTCTTTAAGGTCGTCTATTAATCGCTTTATACAACAAATACACTCTATATCACCTACATGCGATTTTAAGTATTTTTCACAAAGGCGTATTCCTCCCCCATACCTATTAACTAGATTATTTAAATATTTATCACTAAATCTACCCATTCCATACACGTTTTCATGATCAGCATCGAATTCTAATGATTGTAACTGGCATATTAGTCTTTGGACTGCACTAACACAATCTACAGCTTTAGGCCACGTCTCCACACTATAACACATCCACATATTGACTAACATCTAATACTATCCACTATTGATTACAAGCGCGTTACCCCCCCCCCCCCTTTCAGTTATAGGTTTGGCAAGATCCATATATAGTTTCTCCTTGGCAAATTCTTCCATTTCCAGAAGGCAGGCTATGTTGACCTCAAATACATCATGCAATGGATCTATAACTTGGTGAATGTTACATTCAGGAATTGCCGCTGCCGACTTTATTAGGTTTTTATAAAACTCTGGAAAGTTCACAGTATCTGCCAACACCAATCGGTAATTTATTATCTTCAAAAGCTTCTATAGACTCCCATCCTAAATAGACATCAACTTCTTCACTATCACAGAGGCGTATAATTTTTTCTTGTTAATATTTTCGTACGAGACAGTCTTCGATCCCAGTTTGGTAGGTAGCCATGTTCCTTCAGGACTGTAGAAATAATTAGTAATTACCCCTTGATTATCCATAAGTATACGCCATTCCTGCTTGTCAAACACCACTCCACCACTCTACGATCCACCGAGTTTTACGACTGGCTCAAATCCAAATTTGGGTGATAGACCGACACTAACAAACTTTGTTTTACTTTTATTTAAGAAATAATGCACATTATTAAGCAAAACATCGCAATATTTACTTGAACTTATAGCACCGATAATCTTCGCCTTTTCTATGGCTTGACATAATATGTTATCCATTATATACGATACTGGCTTTACATACATTCCCTCTCTTTTATATATGACACTCTCCCCACTATGTACCCTCTTCAAGGCTACTTACGTGACCTAAGATTATACCACACTTTCTTGTCGGTTACACCTTTTCAAGGTTTTCTTTTCGTTCAAGGCTGTTACTCATTTGGTTTTTTTTTCCAACCTTGTATTCACCACTACTTCAAGGATTCATAGGCATACTTATTTCCAAGGTTGTTTCCCGTTCCACTTTGCCACAACAAATTCACTACACAAGGTTACATACTCCCACTCAGTATTATTCGTATACTTAAGGGAGGGGGTTTTACATATACCATAGTTACCGTCTTTCACTATGTCAGTTACTCCAGTGCAAAACGATTGGAAGACTCCTGAAGTGTACCAACCACAAACCCTATTTCAAATTAGTGCGCGACGGACATGTCAATTAATTCCGAACTGGGTAAATTTTGGAAAAAAAAGGAATACTACCGGCTTCCATAACTAAGCTGCTACGAAATAGTTATGAACTGGTTCAGTGGAATTCAGCGTGGTTTGCCAAATTGAGCAAGGCAATACGCGAGCACTTTTCTGAGAGCCGTGTAACAGCATATGCCCACATTGTATCAATATATGTTCGCTACCATCTGTTGGACTACATGCATTTGTGTCATTGCTGTTTCGCCCGATTGAAACCATCTCACGCCGAGGAATTGACCATCATATGCACATGGAACGATGGACTGCGCGATACCACTTGTCGCACGAATATTATTGGAGCTCGTCGTGTAGGGCACCTCTCACACAGTTATACGATGTGTACGATGATGACTCATGTATACTGTGTGATGAGGTGTGCTACGTAGACGAGTAATCTTTTTCTATTGTATTTATTGTATCTATTGTATATATATATATATATATATATATATATATATATATATATATATATATATATATATATATATAGTTGAGGAAGTAACAGCCGTTACAATGTTAAGGAAAAAATTTTTATTAACTAATTGCTTAGTGTTATCAGGCTTGCGCTAACTAGGGTCTTAGTACGTTTAAAACTCTTTGATATTTGCCAATATTTCGGAATCTTTTTATTTTGTTCCTTTATCAAGGCTTCTACAATAAAACAATGTTAAAACAAGTCAAGTTTCTTACGTTACTTACATCTAAGTTATTCTTTAAAAACTAGCTGGTTATACTTCATAGATAAATTTACATTTTTGTGATTATTTACCATTAAACTGTCATTGTTAATTGATGATTAACAGAAGCTGGAGTTACATTTAAAATTAATTAAAACATTTTAATTTTTATACATGACAGGAACATGTGCTTGCATTGTTACAATTTTTCTGTCACGTTGGTTACATTTGATTTTACTTAGGTTAAGTCACTGATATCCATAAATGCGGCAAATTTGAATTCATACAATAACTAATTGTCTTCAACATTAAAATTAAGGATGTAAGAATATACTGCTGACAGTTGTTCAGTATCCGATTTGTGATTCATAGCGTTACCCTCTTTTTTTATGTGGCACATTTCCAGAAATAATCTGGATTTGTATACTTTTTCAAAATTAAGGATTTTGACATTGTTGAAATCGGGTTGATGATTTAGTGTTCTACTGTGGTTTGCAAGAGCACAACTGTTGCTTTTTTTGTCAATTCTACAGTCACTTCTGTGTTGTGTAACCCTATTGCGCAGCCATTGTGACGTCTGTCCTATGTAAACTTCCGTGCAGTCAATGCAAGGAATTTGATAAATGACATTAGAGTTAAGCAACACTGGAGTGGTATCCTTGACTTTGGAAAACAATTTGTTGACAGTTTTTAAATTATATTTGCTAATTTTCATGTTGAAGTCCTTAAATACATTTGTAATTTTGGGTGTTAGATTTTTTATGAACGGTAATTTACAATATCTGGTGTTGTTCTCTTCCAGGACACCAGGACTATTGACAGCTGCTAGAGGAGTACTTGTATTAAATATTAGTTTATTAATGAACGCTACTGGATAGTTGTTTTGATCAAAATTTCTTTGAGTTTGTTTAAATTTTTTGACGGAAGGTTGGATGTGAAATTTTGTAATCCTATTTTTTATTCCTGTAATGATATTAATTTTCTGTTGTAATGGGTGGTACGAAAAGTAGTTTATATAACGACCTGATGCCGTTGATTTTTGATACCAATCTATATGAATTGTATTGTTAGCTGTTCTAATAAGTCTGGTATCCAAGAAGGGAACACCTCCATTGGTTTCGGTTTCACTGTAAATTGAATATGATTATTGAATTGGTTGAAAGTATTTTTGATTTCATCAATTTTGTTGTCTGGTACGGCACATATTATGTCGTCCACATATTTCTTAAGAAAAGGAAGTTCAAATGATAACAACGGTATGCTACAGTTTAAAAGTTCATCCATCACTATCGTCGCAATAATAGGACTGAGAGGCGAACCCATGGGGTACCAAAATTTGTAGAAAGTACTGGTCGTTGAAAACAAAATAACTGTTGCTAAATATAAATTGTATTAAGGCAATAAATGATTCCTTACTTATATTACAGTGTGGAGCTATTAAATTCCAATTGGAATCCAATAAATCCAAAACTAATTGTAGCGGTATATTAGTGAAAAGTGATATAACATCAAGTGAGATCAATACATAGCCTACTGGTATTTGAAAATTGTTGAAGTCTTTAGCAAATGTGAAGGAATCTTTGGTATTGTAATTGTTGTGATTGTTAAAGCCATTTGTTAGAATGCCAGCAGCAAATGTGGCAAGATTAAACGTCGGAGATCCTATCGAGGAGACAATAGGTCTGAGTGGTACTTGGTCTTTGTGTACTTTAGGTAGTCCATAAAATTTAGGACTAATACTGTTGTTGATGGTAAGTTTTTTTGCTGTTATGCTATCGATACTCTCGTTGTACTTTAGTTTTTTTACCCAATCGTTGCACTTTTTCTGTAGTGTAAACGTGGGATCTTTAGAAACACTTTTGTACACTGAGGTATCAGCGAGTAGCACTTTAGCTTTATTAACATACTCATCTTTGTACATGACCACCGTCACATTACCTTTGTCTGCTCTTAGGATATACAGTTCAGAGTTGTTTTTTAAGAAGGTTCTACATTTGTTAAACATGTAATGATCCTGATCACACTTTGCTTTATTCGATTGTAAGTAAGATAAAAAAAAAAAAATATAAAAAGAGGGTAACGCTATGAATCACAAATCGGATACTGAACAACTGTCAGCAGTATATTCTTACATCCTTAATTTTAATGTTGAAGACAATTAGTTATTGTTTGAATTCAAATTTGCCGCATTTATGGATATCAGTGACTTAACCTAAGTAAAATCAAATGTAACCAACGTGACAGAAAAATTGTAACAATGCAAGCACATGTTCCTGTCATGTATAAAAATTAAAGTGTTTTAATTAATTTTAAATGTAACTCCAGCTTCTGTTAATCATCAATTAACAATGACAGTTTAATGGTAAATAATCACAAAATGTAAATTTATCTATGAAGTATAACCAGCTAGTTTTAAAGAATAACTTAGATGTAAGTAACGTAAAACTTGACTTGTTTTAACATTGTTTTATTGTAGAAGCCTTGATAAAGGAACAAAATAAAAGATTCCGAAATATTGGCAAATATCAAAGAGTTTTAAACGTATTAAGACCCTAGTTAGCCGCAAGCCTGATAACACTAAGCAATTAGTTAATAAAAAATTTTTTCCTTAACATTGTAACGGCTGTTACTTCCTCAACTTAAATTACAGATGGGGTTCTTTCAAGATATTACGACTAAGTATGGACATGACACCACCATATCGATGAAACAATGGGCAACAAACAACATCAAACTAGCGAACAAACTGAATAGAAGAATTTTCTGCTCCGATGCAACAAGAATAGCATTTTACCAAACCATATTAAAACAACTATAAAAATCTTTTGAAATTGATGACAACCGAACACAGAAGCATAGGAAAAAAATACAGGAATTCAACAACAGGTTAGAATATTAAATTTTGAAATCAAAATAACTAACTTAGATATCAATAAACTCAAAAATCCATTGTAAATTCAAAAATTTTGTCAAAACTGTATTACCTGAAAATATTTTTGATGAATTCAATTCAGGTCTGTCAATTAAATTTAAAAAAAAAATTTAATCAGATTAGGAATATCAATATGATCAAGTTCAATAAACTAACAGACAGTAATAAAAGAGGTCAAATCACTACTCAAGATAATTGGCTTATAAATTTAACTAATGTAGATATACCTTTGAAGTAAAGAATCTTAGCTCTGGGTCCCAAATTTTGTTTAAATCCACAGGTCAAAGATATCAAGGTAGATAAATTATTATCTGAGATTGAGTTAATATTAGAAGTGGTACCAGAAGGCAGAGAGATGTATACAGAGCCCGTACTAACAATATCATAACAAATTACTTACAATCGAATAAAGCAAAGTGTGATCAGGATCATTACATGTTTAACAAATGTAGAACCTTCTTAAAACAACTCTGAACTGTATATCCTAAGAGCAGACAAAGGTAATGTGACGGTGGTCATGTACAAAGATGAGTATGTTAATAAAGCTGTGTACTCGCTGATACCTCAGTGTACAAAAGTGTTTCTAAAGATCCCACGTTTACACTACAGAAAAGTGCAACGATTGGGTAAAACTAAGTACAACGAGTATCGATAGCATAACAGCAAAAACTTACCATCAACAACAGTATTAGTCCTAAATTTTATGGACTACCTAAAGTACACAAAGACCAAGTACCACTCAGACCTATTGTCTCCTCGATAGGATCTCCGACGTTTAATCTTGCCACATTTGCTGCTGGCATTCTAACAAATGGCTTTAAAATCACAACAATTACAATACCAAAGATTCCTTCACATTTGCTAAAGACTTCAACAATTTTCAAATACCAGTAGGCTATGTATTGATCTCACTTGATGTTATATCACTTTTCACTAATATACCGCTACAATTAGTTTTGGATTTATTGGATTCCAATTGAATTTAATAGCTCACACTGTAATATAAGTAAGGAATCATTTATTGCCTTAATACAATTTATATTTAGCAACAGTTATTTTGTTTTCAACGACCAGTACTTTCTACAAATTTTGGTACTGGGTTCGCCTCTCAGTCCTATTATTGCGACGATAGTGATGGATGAACTTTTAAACTGTAGCATACCGTTGTTATCATTTGAACTTCCTTTTCTTAAGAAATATGTGACGACATAATATGTGCCGTACCAGACAACAAAATTGATGAAATCAAAATACTTTCAACCAATTCAATAATCATATTCAATTTACAGTAGAAACCGAAACCAATGGAGGTGTTCCTTCTTGGATACCAGACTTATCAGAACAGCTAACAATACAATTCATATAGATTGGTATCAAAAATCAACGGCATCAGGTCGTTATATAAACTACTTTTCGTACCACCCATTACAACAGAAAATTAATATCATTACAGGAATAAAAAATAGGATTACAAAAATTTCACATCCAACCTTCCGTCAAAAAAATTTAAACAAACTCAAAGAAATTTTGATCAAAAACAACTATCCAGTAGCGTTCATTAATAAACTAATATTTAATACAAGTACTCCTCTAGCAGCTGTCAATAGTCCTGGTGTCCTGGAAGAGAACAACACCAGATATTGTAAATTACCGTTCATAAAAAATCTAACACCCAAAATTACAAATGTATTTAAGGACTTCAACATGAAAATTAGCAAATATAATTTAAAAACTGTCAACAAATTGTTTTCCAAAGTCAAGGATACCACTCCAGTGTTGCTTAACTCTAATGTCATTTATCAAATTCCTTGCATTGACTGCACGGAAGTTTACATAGGACGAGTCACAATGGCTGCGCAATAGGGTTACACAACACAGAAGTGACTGTAGAATTGACAAAAAGCAACAGTTGTGCTCTTGCAAACCACAGTAGAACACTAAATCATCAACCGATTTCAACAATGTCAAAATCCTTAATTTTGAAAAAGTATACAAATCCAGATTATTTCTGAAATGTGCACATAAAAAGAGGGTAACGCTATGAATCACAAATCGGATACTGAACAACTGTCAGCAGTATATTCTTACATCCTTAATTTTAATGTTGAAGACAATTAGTTATTGTATGAATTCAAATTTGCCGCATTTATGGATATCAGTGACTTAACCTAAGTAAAATCAAATGTAACCAACGTGACAGAAAATTGTAACAATGCAAGCACATGTTCCTGTCATGTATAAAATTAAAATGTTTTAATTAATTTTAAATGTAACTCCAGCTTCTGTTAATCATCAATTAACAATGACAGTTTAATGGTAAATAATCACAAAATGTAAATTTATCTATGAAGTATAACCAGCTAGTTTTTAAAGAATAACTTAGATGTAAGTAACGTAAGAAACTTGACTTGTTTTAACATTGTTTTATTGTAGAAGCCTTGATAAAGGAACAAAATAAAAAGATTCCGAAATATTGGCAAATATCAAAGAGTTTTAAACGTATTAAGACCCTAGTTAGCCGCAAGCCTAATAACACTAAGCAATTAGTTAATAAAAAAATTTTTTTTCCTTATATATATATATATATATATATATATATATATATTGTATACATTGTACATATTGTACATGTATGTATGTTGTATATATTGTATATCTTATAAAATTATAACTTATTTCCTGTCAGTATCATACTGTTTTCGCTGATGTTAACATGTGTGCCCCAAACTTTTATTATCCTCAGTATTACAAATGTTCCCATAAACGATTACTAACGTATCGAACATGGTCTGGAGTTCACTCACCCTCATCGCTTGCTGCAGCAGGATTCATTTCCACATCTGCAGACGACACGGACGAATGTTTCATGTGTGGGGTTAGAATAGACCGATGGCAGCCAGATGTCAATCCGTTACAGGAACATCTCCGATGGGCACCACACTGCACGTATACTCAGCTCCTCGCACAACGTCCACGCAGATGTAATGACGCGGAAGTGGAAAGTACCTTTTGCACTTGTACTAAATCAAAATGTTTATTCCTAAAGAAAATCATATATCTGAATAATACCTTTGTACATGTTTCTACATTAATTAAAATATTAACATATCGTTTTCTTTTATTCTGTGGGTGGGCAAAAATACAAGTGGGTAAGAGTGGCAACCAGGTGGCTAAGCGTAAAGTAGGTCAGACGGATGGCCTTGTATTTGTGGAACCTTAATGCGGGGTTTGTGACCTTGCAATTGTAGAAAATGAACGCGCGTTAGATCGTACGCATGGCCTTGTAATTGTGTAACAGGAAAGCGGGGTTTGCGACCTTGAGTTTGTAGTAATGATATGTAATTAGGTCACACGGATAGCATCGTAATTGTGGAACAGGAAAGCAGGGTTTTAAAGTAGGTTGCAGTGATGTCCTTGTAATTGTGGAACAGGAAAGCGGGGTTTGCGACCTTGGGTTTGTGGTAATGATATATAATTAGGTCAAACATTGCGCTTTTTTGGACTTGGTACAGTGGTGACCTTGGTATTGTGGCAACCCTGGAAATGTGGGACCTTGGAAATGTGGTGTGTGCCAGAAGCCTCCAATCTCACCTACTGACAAAGACACAGACACAGACACAGACACGGACTAGACCACAGACACAGACCTGTCTGACGACACAGCACTGTGTCTGTGTCACCGTGTCTGTGCACAGACTGTCTGTCTGTCTGTGCACAGACATGTCTGATGCTGTGTCTGTGTCTGATGTCGACATGCAGACACAGTCGTGTCTGTGCTGTGTGCTGTGCTGTGTCTGCCTGTCTGTGTCGTGTCTGTCACAGCTGTGTCTGTGTCAGTTGTGTCGCTGTGTCTGTGTCAGCACAGTACAGTCTGTGCTGTACAGCTGTGTCTGACAGTCACAGTGTCGTGTCTGTGTCTGTGTCTGTGTCACAGTCATGTGTCTCGTGTACGTCTGTGCGCTGTACTGTGTCACGTGTCGTGTTGTCTGTGTCTGTGTCTGTGTTTCGTGTCTGTGTCTGTGCTGTTCTGTGTCTAGTGCTGTGTCTGTGTCTGTCTCTGTGTCTGTGTCTGTGTCTGTGTCGTGTCTGTGTCTGTGTCTGTGTCTGACTGTCTGTGTCTGTGTCTGTGTCTGTGTCTGTGTCTGTGCTGTGTCTGTGTCTGTGTCTGTGTCTTGTCTGTGTCTGTGTCTGTGTCTGTGTCTGTGTCTGTGTCTGTGTCTGTGTCTGTGTCTGTGCTGTGTACTGTGTCTGGTTCCTACTGTGTCTGTGCTTGTATCTGTGTCAATGGCTGTGTGTGTCTGTGTCTGTGTCATGTGTCAAGATGTGTCTGGACCTTGGTTCTGTGTGTCTGTAGTCGTCTGTGTATCGTAATCTGTCTGTGACAGTGGACAGTTTCAGTAGTGTCTGTGTGCCTGTATTGTGCGATGTCGTGTCTGTCTGTCCTGTGTCTGTGTAGTACTGCTGTCTGTGCTTGGCTGTCGTTGTGTCTGTGCTTCTGTGTCTGTGTCTGTATGTGTCTGTGATCTAGTGTCTGTGTCGAGTCTGTGTGTCTGTGACTGGTCTGTGTCGTGTCTGTGTACCATGTGTCGTAGTGTCTGTCAGTCGTGTCTGTCTGTGTCTAACAGTGTCTGTGTCTGTCAGTGCTGTGTCTGTGTCTTGTCTGTGTCTGTGTCTGTGTCTGTGTCTGTGTCCTGTGTCTGTGTCTGTGTCTGTGTCTGTGTCTGTGTCTGTGTCTGTGTCTGTTCGTGTCTGTGTCTGTGTCTGTCGTCGTTAGTGTCTGTGTCTGTGTCTGTGTCTGTGTCTGTCGTGTCTGTGTCTGTGTCTGTCGTCTTGTCTGTGTCTGTGTCTGTGTCTGTGTCTGTGTCTGTGTCTGTGTCTGTGTCTGTGTCTGTGTCTGTGTCTGTGTTGTCTGTGTCTGTGTCTGTGTCTGTGTCTGTGTCTGTGTCTGTGTCTGTGTCTGTGTCTGTGTCTGTGTCTGTGTCTGTGTCTGTGTCTGTGTTTGTCTGTGTCTGTGTCTGTGTCTGTGTGTCTGTGTCTGTGTCTGTGTCTGTGTCTCTGTCTGTGTCCTTGTTCTGTGTCTGTGTCTGTCTGTGTCTGTGTCTGTGTCGTGTCTGTGTCTGTGTCTGTGTCTGTGTCTGTGCTGTGTCTGGTCTGTGTTGTCTGTGCTGTGTCCGTCTGTGTCTGTGCTGTGTTGTGTCTGTGTCTGTGTCTGTGTCTGTGTCTGTGTCTGTGTCTGTGTCTGTGTCTGTGTCTGTGTCTGTGTCTGTGTCTGTGTCTGTTTCTGTGTCTGTGTCTTGTCTGTGTCTGTGTCGTGTCCTTGTGTCTGTGTCTGTGTCTGTGTCTGTGTCTGTGTCTGTGTCTGTGTCTGTGTCTGTGTTTGTGTCTTGTCGGTGTCTGTGTCTGTGTCTGTGTCTGTTGTCTGTGTCTTGTCTGTGTCTGTGTCTGTGTCTGTGCTGTCTGTCTGTGTCTGTGTTCTGTTCTGTGTGAGTGTCTGTGTCTGTCTGTGTCTGTGTCTGTGTCTGTGTCTGTGTCTGTGTCTGTGTCTGTGTCTGTGTCTGTGTCTGTGTCTGTGCCTGTGTCTGTGTCTGTAACTGGGTCTGTGTCTGTGTATGTGTCAGGGTCTGTGTGTCTGTGTCTGTGTCTGTGTCCGTGTCTGTATCAGTGTCTGTGTCTGTGTCTGTGTCTGTGTCTTTGTCTGTGTCTGTGTCTTTGTCTGTGTCTGTGTCTGTGTCTGTGCCTGTGTCTGTGTTTGTGTCTGTTTCTGTGTCTGTGTCTGTGTCTGTGTCTGTGTCTGTTTCTGTGTCAGTTTTCGTTTCTGTGTCTGTTTCGGTGTCTGTGTCTGTGTCTGTGTCTGTGTCTGTGTCTGTGTCTGTGTCTGTATTTGTGTCTGTGTCTGTCTGTGTCTGTGTCTGTGTCTGTGTCGTTCGTGTCTGTGTCTGTTCTGTGTCTGTGTCTGTGTCTGTGTCTGGTCTGTGTCTGCTGTCTGTGTCTGTGTCTGTGTCTGTGTCTGTGTCTGTGTCTGTGTCTGTGTCTTTGTCTTTGTCTGTGTCTGTGTCTGTGTCTTTGTCTGTGTCTGTGTCTGTGTCTGTGTCTGTGTCTGTGTCTGTGTTTGTGTCTGTTTCTGTGTCTGTGTCTGTGTCTGTGCCTGTGTCCGTGTCTGTGTCTGTGTCTGTGTCTGTGCCTGTGTCTGTGCCTGCGCCTGTTTCTCTGTCTGTGCCTTTGTCCGTGTCTGTGTCTCTGTCTGTGTCTGTGTCTCTGTCTGTGTCGGCCTCTGTCTGTGTCTGTGCCTGTGTCTGTGTCTGTAACTGTGTCTGTGTCTGTGTATGTGTCAGGGTCTGTGTACGTGTCTGTGTCTGTGTCTGTGTCTGTGTCTGTGTCTGTGTCTGTGTCTGTGTCTGTGTCTGTGTCTTTGTCTGTGTCTGTGTCTGTGTCTGTGTCTGTGTCTGTGTCTGTGTCTGTGTCTGTGTCTGTTTCTGTGTCTGTGTCTGTGTCTGTGTCTGTTTCTGTGTCAGTTTTCGTGTCTGTGTCTGTTTCGGTGTCTGTGTCTGTGTCTGTGTCTGTGTCTGTGTCTGTGTCTGTGTCTGTGTCTGTGTCTGTGTCTGTGTCTGTGTCTGTGTCTGTGTCTGTATTTGTGTCTGTGTCTGTGTCTGTCTATGTCTGTGTTTGTCCCTGTGTCTGTGCCTGTGTCTGTGTCTGTGTCTGTGTCTGTGTCTGTGCCTGTGTCCGTGTCTGTGTCTGTGTCTGTGTCTGTGCCTGTGTCTGTGCCTGTGCCTGTTTCTCTGTCTGTGCCTTTGTCCGTGTCCGTGTCTGTGTCTCTGTCTGTGTCTGTGTCTCTGTCTGTGTCGGCCTCTGTGTCTGTGTCTGTGTCTGTGTTTGTGTCTGTGTCTGCATCTGTGTCTGTGTCTGTATCTGTGTCTATGTGTTTGTCTGTATCTGTGTCTGTGTCTGTGTCTGTGTCTGTGTCTGTGTCTGTGTCTGTGTCTGTGTCTGTGTCTATGTCTGTGTCTGTTTCTGTGTCTGTTTCTGCGTCCGTGTCTGTGTCTGTGTCTGTAACTGTGTCAGTGTCTGTGTCTGTGCCTGTGCCTGTTTCTGTGTCTATGTCTTTGTGTCTGTGTCTTTGTCTGTGTCTGTGTCTTTGTCTTTGTCTTTGTCTGTGTCTGTGTCTATGTCTGTGTCTGTGCCTGTTTCTGTGTTTGTGTCTGTGTCTGTGTCTGTGTCTGTGTCTGTGTCTGTGTCTGTGTCTGTGTCTGTGTCTGTGTCTGTGTCTGTGTCTGTGTCTGTGTCTGTGTCTGAGTCTGTGTCTGTAACTGTGTCTGTAACTGTGTCAGTGTCTGTGTCTGTGCCTGTGCCTGTTTCTGTGTCTATGTCTTTGTCTGTGTCTGTGTCTTTGTCTGTGTCTGTGTCTGTGTCTTTGTCTTTGTCTGTGTCTGTGTCTGTGTCTGTGTCTGTGTCTGTGCCTGTTTCTGTGTTTGTGTCTGTGTCTGTGTCTGTGTCTGTATCTGTGTCTGTATCTGTGTCTGTGTCTGTGTCTGTGTCTGTGTCTGTGTCTGTGTCTGTGTCTGTGTCTGTGTCTGTGTCTGTGTCTGTGTCTGTGTCTGTGTCTGTGTCTGTGTCTGTGTCTGTGTCTGTGTCTGTGTCTGTGTCTGTGTCTGTGTCTGTGTCTGTGTCTGTGTCTGTGTCTGCGTCTGTGCCTGTGTCTGTGTCTGTGTCTGTGTCTGTGTCTGTGTCTGTGTCTGTGTCTGTGCCTGTGTCTGTGCCTGCGCCTGTTTCTCTGTCTGTGCCTTTGTCCGTGTCCGTGTCTGTGTCTCTGTCTGTGTCTGTGTCTCTGTCTGTGTCGGCCTCTGTCTGTGTCTGTGCCTGTGTCTGTGTCTGTAACTGTGTCTGTGTCTGTGTATGTGTCAGGGTCTGTGTACGTGTCTGTGTCTGTGTCTGTGTCTGTGTCTGTGTCTGTGTCTGTGTCTGTGTCTGTGTCTGTGTCTGTGTCTGTGTCTGTGTCTGTGTCTGTGTCTGTGTCTGTGTCTTTGTCTGTGTCTGTGTCTGTGTCTTTGTCTGTGTCTGTGTCTGTGTCTGTGTCTGTGTTTGTGTCTGTTTCTGTGTCTGTGTCTGTGTCTGTGTCTGTGTCTGTGTCCGTGTCTGTGTCTGTGTCTGTGTCTGTGCCTGTGTCTGTGCCTGCGCCTGTTTCTCTGTCTGTGCCTTTGTCCGTGTCCGTGTCTGTGTCTCTGTCTGTGTCTGTGTCTCTGTCTGTGTCGGCCTCTGTCTGTGTCTGTGCCTGTGTCTGTGTCTGTAACTGTGTCTGTGTCTGTGTATGTGTCAGGGTCTGTGTATGTGTCTGTGTCTGTGTCTGTGTCTGTGTCCGTGTCTGTGTCTGTGTCTGTGTCTGTGCTGTGTCTGTGTCTTTGTCTGTTTCTGTGTCTGTGTCTGTGTCTGTGTTTGTGTTTGTGTTCTGTGTCTGTGTCTGTGTCTGTGTCTGTGTCTTGTCTGTGTCTGTGTCTTTCGTGTCTGTGTCTGCTTGTCTGTGTCTGTGTCTGTGTCTGTGTCTGTGTCTGTGTCTGTGTCTGTGTCTGTGTCTGTGTCTGTGTCTGTGTCTGTGTCTGTGTCTGTGTCTGTGTCTGTGTCTGTGTCTGTGTCTGTGTCTGTGTCTGTGTCTGTTTCTGTGTCTGTGTCTGTGTCTGTGTCTGTGTCTGTCTTGTCTGTGTCTGTGTCCCTGTGTCTGTGCTGTGCTGTGTCTGTGTCTGTGTCTGTGTCTGTGTCTGTGTCTGTGTCTGTGTCTGTGTCTGTGCTGTGTCTGTGTCTGTGTCGTGTCTGTGTCTGTGCCTGTGTCTGTGCCTGGCCTGTTTCTCTGTCTGTGCCTTTGTCCGTGTCCGTGTCTGTGTCTCTGTCTGTGTCTGTGTCTCTGTCTGTGTCGGCCTCTGTCTGTGTCTGTGTCTGTGTCTTGTGTACTGTGTCTGTGTCTGTGATCTGTGTCTGTGTCTGTCGTGTCTGTGTCTGTGTCTGTGTCTGTGTCTGTGTCTGTGTCTGTGTCTGTGTCTGTGTCTGTGTCTGTGTCTGTGTCTGTGTCTGTGTCTGTGTCTGTTCTGTCGTCTGTGTCTGTGTCTGTGTCTGTGTCTGTGTCTGTGTCTGTATCTGTGTCAGTGTCTGTGTCTGTGTCTGTGTCTGTGTCTGTGTCTGTGTCTGTGTCTGTGTCTGTGTCTGTGTCTGTGTCTGTGTCTGTGTCTGTGTCTGTGTCTGTGTCTGTCTGTGTCTGTGTCTGTGTCTGTGTCTGTGTCTGTTGTGTCTGTGTCTGTGTCTGTCTGTTCTGTGTCTGTGTCTGTGTCTGTGTCTGTCGTCTGTTGTCTGTGTCTGTGTCTGTGTCTGTGTCTGTGTCTGTGTCTGTGTCTGTGTCTGTGTCTGTGTCTGTGTCTGTGTCTGTGTCTGTGTCTGTGTCTGTCTGTGTCTGTGCTGTGTCTGTGCCTGGCCTGTTTCTCTGTCTGTGCCTTTGTCCGTGTCCGTGTCTGTGTCTCTGTCTGTGTCTGTGTCTCTGTCTGTGTCGGTCTGTCTGTGTCTGTGCCTGTGTCTGTGTCTGTACTGTGTCTGTGTCTGTATTGTCGTCTGTGTCTGTGTCTGTGTCTGTCTGTGTCTGTGTCTGTGTCTGTGTCTGTGTCTGTGTCTGTGTCTGTGTCTGTGTCTGTGTCTGTGTCTGTGTCTGTGTCTGTTCTGTGTCTGTGTCTGTGTCTGTGTCTGTGTCTGTGTCTGTGTCTGTGTCTGTGTCTGTGTCTGTGTCTGTGTCTGTGTCTGTGTCTGTGTCTGTGTCTGTGCTGTGTCCTGTTGTCTGTGTCTGTGTCTGTGCTGTGTCTGTCGCCTGTTTCTCTGTGTCCTTTGTCGTGTCCGTGTCTGTGCTCTGTTCTGTGTCTGTGTCTCTGTCTGTGTCGGCCTCTGTCTGTGTCTGTGCCTGTGTCTGTGTCTGTACTGTTCTGTGTCTGTGTTTGTGGGTCTGTGTCTTTGTCTGTGTCTGTGTCTGTGTCTGTGTCTGTGTCTGTGTCTGTGTCTGTGTCTGTGTCTGTGTCTGTGTCTGTGTCTGTGTCTGTGTCTGTGTCTGTGTCTGTGTCTGTGTCTGTTTCTGTGTCTGTGTCTGTGTCTGTCTGTCTGTTTCTGTGTCGTGTCTGTGTCTGTCTGTCTGTGTCTGTCTGTCTGTGTCTGTGTCTGTGTCTGTGTCTGTGTCTGTGTCTGTGTCTGTGTCTGTGTCTGTGTCTGTGTCTGTGTCTGTGTCTGTGTCTGTGTCTGTGTCTGTATTTGTGTCTGTGTCTGTGTCTGTGTCTGTGTCTGTCTATGTCTGTGTTTGTCCCTGTGTCTGTGCCTGTGCCTGTGTCTGTGTCTGTGTCTGTCTGTGTCTGTGTCTGTGTCTGTGCCTGTGTCCGTGTCTGTGTCTGTGTCTGTGTCGTGTCTGTGTCTGTGTCTGTGTGCTGTGCCTGTTTCTCTGTCTGTGCCTTTGTCCGTGTCGTTCTGTGTCTGTGTCTGTGTCTGTGTCTGTGTCTGTGTCTGTCTGTGTCTGCGTCTGTGTCTGTGTCTGTGTCTGTGTCTGTGTCTGTGTCTGTGTCTGTGTCTGTGTCTGTTCTGTCTGTGTATCTGTTCTGTGTCTGTGTCTGTGTCGTGTCTTGTCTGTGTCTGTGTCTGTGTCTGTGTCGTGTCTGTCCTGTGTCTGTGTCTGTGTCTGTGTCTGTGTCTGTGCTGTGTCTGTGTCTGTGTCTGTGTCTCTGTCTGTGTCTGTGTCTCTGTCTGTGTCTGTGTCTGTGTCTGTGTTTGTGTCTGTGTCTGTCTGTCTGCACTGTGTCTGTGTTGTGTCAGTGTCTGTGTCTGTGTCCGTGCTGTTTCTGTTGTCTTGTCTGTGTCTGTGTCTGTGTCTTTGTCTGTGTCTGTGTCTTTGTCTTTGTCTGTGTCTGTGTCTGTGTCTGTCCTGTTTCTGTGTCTGTGTCTGTGTCTGTGTCTGTGTCTGTGTCTGTGTCTGTTCTGTGTCTGTGTCTGTGTCTTGTCTGTGTCTGTGTCTGTGTCTGTGTCTGTGTCTGTGTCTGTGTCTGTGTCTGTGTCTGTGTCTGTGTCTGTGTCTGTCTGTGTCTGTCTTGTGTCTGTGTCTGTGTCTGTGTCTGTGCCTGTGTCTGTCTGTGTCTGTGTCTGTCTGTCTGGTCTGTGTCTGTCTGTGTCTGTGTCTGTGTCTGTGTCTGTGCTGTGTCTGTGTCTGTGTCTGTGTCTGTGTCTGTGTCTGTGTCTGTGTCTGTGTCTGTGTCTGTGTTGTGTCTGTGTCTGTGTCTGTGTCTGTGTCTGTGTCTGTGTCTGTTCTGTGTCTGTGTTTGTGTCTGTGTCTGTGTCTGTGTCTGTGTCTGTGTCTGTGTCTGTGTCTGTGTCTGTGTCTGTGTCTGTGTCTGTGTCTGCGTCTGTGCCTGTGTCTGTGTCTGTGTCTGTGTCTGTGTCTGTGTCTGTGTCTGTGTCTGTGTCTGTGTCTGTGTCTGTGTCTGTGTCTGTGTCTGTGTCTGTGTCTGTGTCTGTGTCTGTGTCTGTGTCTGTGTCTGTGTCTGTGCCTGTGACTGTGTCTGTGTCTGTCTGTGTCTGTGTCTGTGTCTGTGTCTGTGTCTGTGTCCGTGACTGTGTCTCTGTCTGTGTCGGCCTCTCTGTCTTTGTCCGTGTCCGTGTCTGTGTTTGTGTCTGTGGCTGCTTCTGCGTCTGTGTCTGTGTTTGTGTCTGTGTCTGTGTCTGTGTCCGTGTCTGTGTCTGTGTCTGTGTCTGTGTCTGTGTCTGTGTCTGTGTCTGTGTCTGTGTCTGTGTCTGTGTCTGTGTCTGTGTCTGTGTCTGTGTCTGTGTCTGTGTCTGTGTCTT
Source organism: Vesta saturnalis (assembly GCA_036346205.1). Taxonomy (NCBI): domain Eukaryota; kingdom Metazoa; phylum Arthropoda; class Insecta; order Coleoptera; family Lampyridae; genus Vesta; species Vesta saturnalis. Next base: position 883 of record JARFJB010002549.1, on the reverse strand, counting down.
GTGTCTGTGTCTGTGTCTGTGTCTGTCTGTGTCTGTGTCTGTGTCTGTGTCTGAGTCTGTGTCTGTGTCTGAGTCTGTGTCTGTCTGTGTCTGTGTCTGTGTCTGTGTCTGTGTCTGTGTCTGTGCTTGTGCCTGCGTCTGCGTCTGCGTCTGCGCCTGCGTCTGCGTCTGCGTCTGCGTCTGCGTCTGCGTTTGCGCCTGCGTCTGCGTCTGCGTCTGCGTCTGCGTCTGTGTCTGTGTCTGTTTCTGTGTCTGTGTCTGTGTCTGTCTGTGTCTGTGTCTGTGTCTGTGTCTGTGTCTATGTCTGTGTCTTTGTATGTAACTGTGTCTGTGTCTGTGTCTGTGTCTGTGTCTGTGTCTGTGTCTATGTCTGTCTGTGTATGTAACTGTGTCTGTGTCTGAACCCGTGTCTGTGTCTGTGTGTGTGTAGCTGTGTCTGTTCAGTGTATGTGTATGTGTCTGTGTCTGTGTTGTGTCTGTGTCTGTGTCTGTGTCTGTGTCTGTGTCTGTGCCTGTGACTGTGTCTGTGTCTGTCTGTGTCTGTGTCTGTGTCCGTGACTGTGTCTCTGTCTGTGTCGGCCTCTCTGTCTTTGTCCGTGTCCGTGTCTGTGTTTGCGTCTGTCTGTGTCTGGTCTGTGTCTGTGTCTGTGTCTGTGTCTGTGTCCGTGTCTGTGTCTGTCTGTGTCGTGTCCTGTCTGCGTCTGTGTCTGTGTCTGGTCTGCGTCTGTTTGTGTCTTTCTGTGTCTGTGTCTGTGTCTCTGTCTGTCTGTGTCTGTGTCTGTGTCTGTGTCTGTGTCTGTGTCCTGTGCTGTGCCTGTGCTGTCTGCGTCTGTCTGCGTGTCTGCGTCTGTCTGGTCTGGTCTGTGTCTGTGTCTGTGTGTCT
>JARFJB010002548.1:3537500-3724915 GCA_036346205.1 Vesta saturnalis | reverse complement strand
TGTTTGACTAAAGAAACGTTCTGTAGTAAAAACAATCGTTGCTACCATTGTTTGGGCGTAATAGTCAATTATTCACGGCCGAACATTGAAATGATGGAAATAAATTCGCCTACCTACGTTTCGCTTTACAATCTAATTGAGTAATGAGAAATAAAACTCAGATGACGTGATACACCATACAACAATTTTAACCCGACAACAAATCACAAAGTTTTAACGGTAACTAACGACACCATTAGCTAAATTGGAAATACAACAAAACTTTCAAATCCTGTTAATTTAAGTACCCTACTTTTACTCTTCTCCAATATAACATAAAAATGTACATTAAACACTAAATTTCCACAATTTTGTATTTTATAGTTGGAAAAACCAATTTCTAAAAATACCGCTTGATGTATAATTTATTGTTTACGTGTCGGAGAAGAAACTTGCAAACATTTTTCAAAACTTCACTTTACGAGCCAGAAAGGACAAAAAAGAACTGCTAGCCATTTCTCTTTTTCAAATGAATTATAGTTGCTATTAAGGATATAATTGTATAGTATACACATATTTAAGCTTAACGTTAATGTTAAATTTTAAACGTAAATCACATGGAAATGTTAACTAGATATACATACCTATAATCACATATTTTCCCAGTTAGAACCAGAATTTAAATAAAAAAGTTGTACAAACATCTTTAAAAAATAATGTAATTGCAAATATTATAGATAGCAATGCTTCAAAGTGGATACGTAATTATAATTGTTCATTATACTCTCACCCATTACGGTATAGTGAAAAATGGATACCAAGGTTGTTTTTTTTTTCAGTCTCCAGCACAGATAGTGGTAACTTTCTATCTTTTTTTTTCTTTTTTAATAATTGTGGTCCGGAACAGGCTAAGTTTAGCCTACCGTGCTAGAGCTATCAGGAACACTTAGGATGATGGTGGATGGATAGAGAGGTATTGAGTTACCAAGACATACCTATCATAGGCTACCTCTGGAAATAATTCCAGAGGCTTCAGAAACCGTGTAGAAGAATGTGCATTAGTACGACAGGTGGTTATTTGTACTGTATATTAATGAGCGAAACGTATATTCCTAGCAATGGTGGCCCGAGATGGTATCAAATAATATACCGCTAATATAAAGAAATAAGAAGAAACGATTCTTTTATGCTCAAGGGACTGTGTGTCAGAAATTAAGGACGGGTCATTTATAAGCATAATCGCTCTTTTTTTAGTATTGAGAGCGTATTGGGGAGTACCAACGCAGAGGTGAGAATTATATTCTAGATGAGAATTTGGGTTTATGAAATCTTTACCATTCTTTCAACTAGTTAGGTATATTATAGATAATAACGGAAATTCTGTGACCAGATAGAGTTAGTTCCTCGTGAAAATCAACATTTCCAGCAATGCTTTTAAGTTCCTCGTTACTAATATGTTTCGTCATAGGTGAATGTATGAACTTGATTATTAGAAAAAAAAATGGCTAATAAAGAGATGGTCAGAATAACTGATTTTCTTATTCGTTTCGTTGGCCTTCAGTACACGCAATAAACTAATTTCGAATACCGTAAGAAAAAAAAATTCGTTGTAGCCAAATATCTATTTCTTTGAATAACTGTATTGACTATATTCCAGTTGTTTTCGGGAAGATTATACTATTCTTCTGGAGCCTAGCTTAACTTACATTGGCTACTCTTCGGATTCATATACTTCTATGACATCATCATAAACTACACCTGTTGTTGCTACTGCTGTAACTACTAAACCTTCTTCTTCGTTACCTTCTTCCTTTCACTGTTGGAATTGCACTGATGTAGGACATGTTTTTCCGCGATGTGCTAGCTGAAAACCTGGTTATCCCGTTTGTTCGAAGAAACAGGGAAACAAGAAATTTGTAATCGAGGAAAAGGTTCTATAATGCTTATGATCTGAGAAACTCCTTTGTCAGGTATTTCTGATACATGACGATTTCTTATTGGTTCTGTTTTTGCTCCATCTTTGGTACTTCTAGTTGGAATATTTTACATCGCTTGGTAAATACCTTTATTTGTGAGTTAGGCTTACTCCTGTACCTAAGACAATGGTTATTATGGTTTGGATAATGTTACCTGTTACAATAAAATCCCAAACTATTGTGGTCGATGCACCTATAGTTCAGAGCAGCTTAACTAATTATAGAAATTAATTTTTGGCAATTATTCCACTTTCTACCTGACTTTAGTATCATCAATCGACATTCAGTAATGAATCGTTTTGTCATACTATCTCATCTGATCACTTAATTTTTCTTTTTCTTAACGAACTTCTTTAAATCTTCTTCTTCGTGACCATTTTAATGCTCGTTATTCATTTAGCATAGATATACGTTCTACTTATTGGCATATTCCACTCCCTGTTGCCTAGAAACCATACACGATCGCTGTGCAGAGACATTTCATTCACGCATGTGCATTTTGGCACGCATAGTTTGCCTGCTACATTTCAACGCTTGCCTCCGTCCTAGAAGCTAATTTAGATCCATAATGTTTTGCATGTTTGAATGATATTTCGATTCCTACACATACATTTAACTAACATTTTCAAGGTGGTAGGCATGTATACTCCATACCAGCCGGGGAGCTACCACCACGTTTACCAGGGGCTCCTTAATTTTGGATCTCCGATTTTCTGAGCTCGGTAAGGGCTGCCGGTTAGCTTTTCCTTCATCCTTAATCTATTCTCATCCTTATTCTTCCTTCTCGCCCTCATTGTCTTCCCATCGGATTAAAAGGCCCAAATTAAAAAATAAGATGACTGTGGCTTCTAGGGTAATAAATTACGGACGTAAAATCCTGCCCCATTCGGATGTCCGGGAGGGTAGGGCCCAAGCGACCACGGTCATCGAAAGTATCAACTTTCTGATTCACTACTGCAATATCCGCGGTATCAGGACTAATCTGCTATTCACCAACATCTTGAACAATTACAACCTGATATTTTGTTTCTATCTGAAACACAAGTCTCCTCTGAAAGCTCCGGGTCACCCGACTTGCAATTTCCTCAATACCATCGTCACTCTAACTTTCGATATAAAGGAGGCGTATGTGCCTACATCAAGGACAGAATTGCTTGCAAGAGGGTTTCTTACATAGAAAATAAAAATTTTGACGTGATTTGGTTTACACATTGTGGTCCGAATTTTGTGAAATTCTACTGTTCCATTTATAGGTCTCCTAATGACAGTAACTTTCAAGACTTCTTCGATTACCTTAGTATGAAAGTTGTCTCAGTTTATATCTTGCGATATCTCAATTGTAGGCAATTTCAATGTCCATAACTCTAATTGGCTTCAGTTTTCATCTACTACAAATCCCGCTGGTCATAGTGCAGAAACATTTGATATTTCATGTGATCTCACACAAATGATTTCTGAACGCACAAGAATACCTGATAGCCCTAACCATACTCCACATATTCTAGATCTCTTTCTTACATCAAACCCTCTTGTTTATAAAACTTCCGTTCTTTAGCCTTAAGGTCTTTGCGACCATTGTCTAATAGAAATCATTTCTACTGTACCTAATTCCACTGTTGTTCGCAAAACCTTGTGGTATTTTAAGTCAGCTCGATGGAGTAATCTACGGGATTTCTTTGCAACCTTTCCATGGCGGGAATATTGCTTTAAGTCGTCCTCTTCTTCGGACACCGCTCTTTCAGTATCTGAAGTCATCCTCATGGGAATGGAGTTATACATTCCCAAAAAACAGTACCGTATAGGTCATTCCCAACCCTGGTTCAATAAGGCTTGTGCTGATGCAATATCTTTAAAAAATAAATATTACATTAAATGGAAATCTAATAAATCGGTCGACAGTCATGTAGAATACGTTGGTGCTAGAAATATCTGCAAAAGTGTCATCACTGAAACTAAAAAGTTTTTTGAACAACGAAAATGAAATGAACTAGATACATCTCCTTTAGGCAGTCGTAAATTTTGGTCTTTAGCTACAGCCATTAGTAAAAACTTTGGAACATCTTCATTTCCCCCCTTGACATCTATTGACGGATCGATAGTTGCTGATTCTGTAGATAAAGCCAATGTTTTTGTGGATTTGTTTGCGTCAAACTCGTATCTCAATGATTCTGGAAAAGATGTGCCCCTAGTCAACTCTTCTTCATACGCTATGAAACCAATTAATTTTCGGTACAAGCTCTTGGATTCGATCATCAGTAGGCTTGATCTCAATAAGGCGACTGGCCCAGCCGGTATCCCAGCTATTGTCTTAAATAAATGTTCCCCCGAACTAGTACCAGTCCTGTCTAAGCTCTATACGACCTCTATGACTTCTGGGGAGTTCCCTTCATCGTGGAAATTAGCAAATGTTCAACCTATTCTCTAAAAAGGCGATAAGACCGATCCCTCAAAATACCGACCAATTGCCATCACTTCCATTTTGTCTAAAATCATGGAAAAAGCCATGCATCAGCAACTGCTCACGTTCCTTGAAACTAACAAACTCCTTAGTGACCACCAATATGGGTTTAGGCAAAGTCGTTCAACAGGTGATCTTCTTTCATACGTGACCCAAGTTTGGAACAATACAGTAGAGCAGTCCGGTGAAACACTTGTAGTCGCTTTAGATATCTCAAAGGCATTTGACCAAGCTTGGCATAAGTGTTTACTTGCCAAACTCACCTCGTTTGGGTTAAATGATACGCTCATCAACTGGGTTTCTAGTTTCCTTGGTAAAAAACGAATATGTGTCGTAGTTAATGGCTTTTTTTCAAAAGAAGTTAGCATTAACGCGGGCGTACCACAGGGATCCGTTATAGCGCCTACGCTTTTTCTGCTGTACATAAGTAACCCCCTCCATTGCTTTACTGATGATAGCACTCTTCACTGTAGTTCGACTCAGTCTACTCATAGTGATAATCCACCTTCTATGTCAAATGAAGAAACTAAGCTGAAATGACAAATTCAATCAACAAAGACATTCAACGTATTCTCGAATGGGGAAGCAATAATCTAGTTAAATTTAATGCTAACAACACTCAGTGTTGCCTTGTCAGGTTGCGATGACGCACCCTGTATGTAGGATGTTATAATGACGTGTATTACGTGTTTTGAGTACGGCTGTATTGAGTTGGAACGGAAAAAAAAATTTTTTTTGTGTGAATGCATAATGTATGTGGGTGTATGATACGCCACTGGAAATTTAGGAGAAATATAATTCTGTATGTAGATACGTGTATTTGAATGTTATAGAGACTTTAGTGTTGGAATAATTAGATTTTGATGAATGTGAATGTGAAGAGAAATTTGTCCATGGGACGATAATGCTTTCCACTGTATCGCTACTGTTTGGCTACCATATAGAATGGAATGTTTGAAAATAAAATGGGTAATCTTGGTCAGAAAATGTGAAGAATAGTGTGGAATGTTTTAGAAAATATGTAGAGAAAGATTGGGTATGTTTAAGTATTAATTTCCGAAGGGTTTTGTAATGTTGTGCAATTGTTTTGAGAATATGTGTATGTATATGGAATTTGAGACATTAGACGGTACTGATTTTTGCAAATGTTGCGGAACGAGATCGAGCGCAGGTTGGAGATAACGGTTAAAAGTTGTGTAATGGTCCAGAGTGGCTACTGAATGAATGTAATGACGAAAAATGATTTCTTCATGAAGTAATTGAAAATTTGTAAGTGAAAACAATATGGCGATGTATTGTAATTACACGCGTGCTTGTATAGAGGAAGCAGCTATCAGAACGATGACATTTTGAGTGAATATTATTGGAGAATATAACGCGGAAGGAAGACATGTTTAAAGATGGATGACTGAAGTTATAAATAGGGAAGTCAGAGATTGACGAGGGAGTTGTCGTTGGGAGTTGAAGTGAGAGTTAAGTTAGCTTTTGGTGATGAGCTCGGTGAGACGCGCACGCGAGTTAGTGTGGATAGAATGTGATGATGTTGGAGTATGTTTGTGAATTTTAATGAGGCAGTAATTGTTTAATCAACTGCGTAACCCGAACCGGGGATAATCGAAAAGACATTCATAAACAAAACAATAATTAAAATTGAAGTTGAAGATAAAATTAGTTTGTTTATTTTCAAGAAAATAATAGTGCGTAAGCAGATTTGAATAAAGATAACAGTTGTTATGTTAAAGTATTAAGTGCAGCGCGTGTCCTTGTACGAGATTCGGCTAAAAGTATTTATGAGACCACCTGTTAAGTAAACGAAGCGTTCGTTGTATATTAAACCAATGTTTAAATAACGTTATATGACATTGAAAGTTTTATTTGTATAAGGGACTAATTTGGTGTAAAGGTTGCTAGAAATTTAAGAGGCAACCAAACGTATACAGTTTATTACGTGTTATTAGACTATTTGTGGGTGCACAGAGGAATAAGTTTTGTTGAGCCTTTTGTAATGGCTTCAGGCAATTTTATGCAGTACAAATGGACTACATATAATTGGTTTACGGAAGAAAGAGAAGAAAAGCCAAGGATTAATGGATCTTAAGTAAGGTTTATATTTAAGTATTTTAAAATTTAGTAAAGCACGATTATCTCTTTGGTTTAGTTCATTTGTGTAATTAGCTTAGAAACGAAAAGATAATCGTTCTCGAATTATGTTGTGTTAGGTTGTATAGTATTAAGAATTTTTGCAGAAATTGGTAGTGACGTGTGGTTTTGATTTTCAACCACGTTGTTGAGGTATATGTAAATATCCTTGTGTATGTAAACATTTGTTTTTGATTATTTTATGCAGGACAATATATATTTATCGTTATCTTTTTACTTTGTTGTTTATTTAACCAGGTATGAAACACAGATGTAACATTTACTTAATTGGTGATCTTGTTTTGACAGTTTTAAAAGTAAGCTTTGCATATTTTAATTTTTCAGATTTAAGAAACGACCTGAAAGTTCATATTAGCCAGGTTGATTGCAAAATTTTTATGTCAGTTTCATTAGAGCAATGCACTATTAACAGATCAGCTGTTAGTTTAAATTTCATTAAATATAATAAAAGTTTGAGTTTTGAAACCTTAAATGTTTACGAATGTCAACTACGATTCAAAAGTAAAGTAAATTTAAAAGATATCGTTCATGTTAGGAATTTTAAAAATTAATTACCGTTCATTGAATGAATTTGAGTGATAAATTTTATTTTGGAAGTTTTTGTTTACGAGGTGTATTCAAAAGGTTTTTAATAACCTGGGTAGTACTAAATTTATTTGAGTTTGAGTTGAATTGTTTTGGACGAGTGGTTGTTTTAGAACCTTCGTATATGAGTTTACCGAGTAAGCACAATCCTACTTTCCACAATCAGGTAGGGTTAATTAACATCCAGCTTAAGACAATTATATTAACAAAGTTTCGATTGTGGTGGCGCCTAGAGACATATTTTCCCGAATTGAGCTATTTGAGTATAAGTGTAAGGTGTTTGAGCTTATTAATCATTCATTTTACTTATTATTTCGACCACGCCTATCTCCCTGTTAGCTGGCTTGGCAACCCGCTTACATTAGTAAGCCTACACGACGCCTAGTGCGGTTTGGACGTGTAACAGCCTTGTGTTCGTCAAAAAAAATCGATCGTTTCCTGTTGTAAGTATGAATGGCTCAGTTCTTAAGTTTTCAGACTCTATTACTCTGTTGGGTATGACTGTATCTTCAAATCTCTCATGGGTTGACCATCTTCTGTCAGCTACCAAAACAGCTGCTCGTAAAATAGGTTTTTTGTACATATCTAAGCAGTACTTTACTTCTCGACAACTCCTTCTGCTGTATTCGGCCTCATCTGGAATATAATCCTCACCTCTGGGTTAGTGCTTCCCAATACGCTCTCGATATCGTTGATCGTATTCAAAAGAGAGCGATTGGGCTTATAAATGACCCGTCCTTAACTTCTCACATACAGTCCCTTGAGCATAGAAGGATGGTTTCAGTTCTTTCTTTGTATTATCGTTATTAAAACGGCTATTGAGCAGCTGAATTATATTCTTTGATACCATCTCGGGCTATCTTTGCGAGAAACTCGGTTCGCTCATTCACATCATCAGTATGCAGTACAAATCTCCACTTGTCGTACCAAACGGGCGCAATCCACATTTTTCTACACGGCTTCTAAACTCTGGAATGATCTCCCTAGTTCCTGCTTTCCTCTCACTTATGATACGAGAAAATTTAAGGTAGTTGTTCATAGGCACCTATTGGCAATTCGTTATCCCTCTATCCATCCTCCTAGGTCTTCCCGAGTGCTTTAGCACGATAGGCTAAATTTAGCCTGTTCAGCTCCACAATCATAAAAAAAATTAAAATCTAGAACTTTTAGAGAAAGGTTTTTATGGTTTATCTTCCGCTTGTCTTTCTGAACTTAAACTGTTGTATTTGTGAATAAGGACAGTTTGTTCGTTGGCCCCGCGGTTTGGTTGTCCCTACTATTTCTTTTGTTTCTACTGCCTGTGATGTTTGCCGTGTTGTCAGTGAAGCGCCTTGGTATCCCTAATTGTTCTTCATTTCCTTTCTTGCCTTGTTCCGAGTTTCCTTAGCTTTTGTTGAGTAAACGAATACCTAAAGCTTAAGTGTCGGTGCTGTTTCAAGTCAACAGTGTAATTATGAGCAAAAGGTAATTCATATATAAAAGTACATTTTTGTTTGTTGGTCGTTAAAAGGTTTCAGTCGTATATTGAAGCTTCTCACTTTAAATTCATTACCAACCACCACTATTCAATTTGGTTTAATAGACTTCAAAATTGTACTATCATCCACCATAAGGGGAAGAAGCTGTCGTGGTCGATCTACTATCGAGTTCTGTATCCTGGTTCAATAGCGCCAAAATTACCTCTAGGGTTAATTTGCCGCATAAGTATCTGTGTTTCTTGGTCTCCTACAAAATTTTTTCGTGGTGTGAAATATGGTCTTCTCCAAATCCCTTTCTGACAGCGGGCATAGATTTTTTTCTACGGAACAAAGATACCGACTGATTTCCCAACATCATGATCCGCCTACTTCTGGCTATTTTGGTATGAATCAAACCGCTGCGATCATTTATTTAAAGTATTGGCCTATCATATTTGCGGATATCGCTCGACATTTTCAACAATGTGCATTTGTTAAACAATCTGTTCCCTGCTCCTCCAAATTTTCTAACTCTAAGAGTCAAACCCACTTAACTTTGGCAAGTGCTATGTATAGAGAACGGTAGAACCTTTCCTAAGACGTCTAAAGGACACTGCACTCATTGTTATCTTTCGAAGTGTATAAATTGTTGTCTCGTTCTTGTGGAAAAGTATATATTGCAACTACAAAACGTAGCATTTATATTAGAGGTAAAGAACATATGAGATGTTGGAGATTGGGTCAACCAGAGAAGTCTGCGGTAGCTGAACTTGCATTAAATAATTTAAATCATGATATTCCAATTTGATAATATGGAAGTATTGTCAGTACCAACTCATTGTTTTATATATATACATATATATATATATATATTAAAGCACTAACTGTATTTATACTAATCCCACATGCTTCAGACGTGCGCTAAAAGTAGTCCTTCCAAGTATCATATTTTACACAATAATGTACTACATACCTGAATAATAGATTCATATGGACCTAATGCCCCTTGATTTTTACGTTTCCGTTCAAAATAATTAAGAACTTCCATAACTACGAGCTGCGCTTGAGATTTAAAGTGCTTATTACGTAGCATATCAAAAATGTTGTAAATTTTATATAAATTATGTAAAAATGTTACAAAATTATCGATAATTCACTGTACAAGTTGTAGATAGTTTTGAAAAAACTATTTTTTATAAAAAGTAATACAGCTATTTTAATATAAATAACTACTATTTATCCAAATTTTACAGTGTATGCTTGCATATAATATTGTGTTTTCACAATTGAAAGTTAAATCGCACAATCGGTCCGAAATGAATTGACCCTTTAGCTCTCCCTTACTTGAGATTCGCTATTAATGAAGGAACTACATATGTCTAGTAAAATGATTGTGTACGGTCCATTATCATAAATAGTAACAGTGTCCTAATGTTTTATGAACAATTGAACGGAAACGTTCCGAACAAGACAGTCTCCAACTAACTGTTCAGGAACGATAATGAAATATCATTCATATTATTACATTTAAGTCTATGTGTTTAAAGTTTACTTCAACATTTTTACGTTAAGTTATGTAATCTGTCATTAATGATGGTGCATGCTACTGTAAAAAGAAAGTTTAAACATCATTAATAAACTTTTTATTCTCTAAATTGCTGAATTAATTAGTTTTCGAATACAAAGAAGAAATTTTAATAAGAAGTAGAAACAATAAAGGCGAAATATAAATCTTATTGATTTTTAGTCTTATCTTATTTCCTTTCGTGTAATTTTAACATTATTGTAAGGAATTATAATTCTAGAATGCAATAGAAACTCGAAAATAAAACTAAAACTGTCTTAGAAAAAGCTGACAGCTGCCGACAGAAAATGTTAATTGAGCGTGCAATGAAAAACACACCAAGCTGCATGCTAAACTACAATACTGAACGAAGAACAAATTAATGAAACGTGATTCATATCTTCATAAATAATTAGTATGAAACCTAACAAAGTTTATTGGTTAGTAAATTGTATTATTATGAGGGATAACAGTACGTTGTGCTGTTTTTAGAGCTCGAAAAGCCGAGAAATGCAAAAAAGGAGGAGTGACCGTGACAGCGTATAAGGTTAATAGTCAATTACAAGTTACATCTGCAATTATCTATAAGCGTGACACAAATTAAACACTTCTAGATGTAATAACTTATTTACGGTCATTAGTCATTACCACAATTTAATTTAAATTATTTTTCAAGAGTCTATCAAATAAAAAAAATTATACATTTAACGTACTACTATATATAATACTTCACAACATGTTTCGATACGTTTAGACCAAATCCAAAACGTATAAATATGAAGAATACGTTGTGCCTTATATACCTCGGAATCTAATTGGGACTAGGGTGCCTATGAATTACTTCATTTTTCAACAAATGAATCAAGCTGAGTTGAATTTTGACCAGAATTACTATTTTTAGACAAGCAGCCATCCCACCAGTATTTTGTTAATTTATTAACACATTGGCTGCCATGGGCAACACCGATGAACCCATTATCTTATTCAAACTAGGCCACGGGCATCACTCGTGATACCGAGCAGCATTAGAGTAACATTTAAATATATTTTCGTGGCTCTGTAGGACTGCTTTTATACTTGGTACGTGGCTTGGTGGTAAACAAAGGCAACATAATCACATAGAAGTATTATGTGTTGCCTATCTCGAATTTCTGTTCGCGATTTAAAGGTAACGCTGTAATAATTATGTCATTTACGCACAAACTTCTGTGGTATGTGGGTGTATTTTGTTGTTAAACTTGTGTTTGGCGTTTTCGTAATATTTTTGGGGCAGAGAAAAAAATATTAAGAAGTAATACAATAATTTTTATCCGTTTTTTTTTAAATTATGTTTATTTTAGATAGAACAATGGATCAAATATCATCCACCAGTGGAAGTAAGAAAATATTGAGAGGTAAAACACCAAGTTTTATAGGTTTTTTTTCTTTTATTTTAAAAATACATGTTTATTTTAGATAAAGTAATAGATCAAATGCCATCCATCAGTGTAGTAATTTAACTTCTAAGTCGACAAAGCGTAAAAGAAAGTGTGTTCAAGAGAAAGATTGGAAATATGGTAACAAACCTCTATCTGGCACCGAATTATTGCAGTTAGCATATGAAAGTAATGATAGTGATTGGAGTGATTTCGAAGAATCGGGTTCAAAATATATAGATTCAGATTCAGACGACCTTGGAAAAAGTAGTAGTAATGAAGATGAGAACAGTGACATTGAGTTTGAGAAACTAGAAAGTGTTCAAGAAGTGACAGAAAATGAGAGTTGTGAAACAGAAAATAATCGACAAGAAACGATAAATGAAAATGAGGAAGATGGTACAAATACGCAGCAAGACGTACAAAACGAAACTAACTTTGCTAACGAAAATGAACGAGATTGGCGTGAGGTTGACTGTCTATGAGATTTGCTATAATATTTTCAGCAACAGAGTCAACTGTTTACCACAATGAATCTTATCCTAATGAGGTGAAAAGCCTTAAGCCTATTGAAGTATACTCTACAGATTTCTAGACACAGGTATTCTTAATTTAATTGTCAAAGAAACTAACAGGCATGCAACACAACTTATCAATAAAAATAGATTGTCTAGATGTGCGAGACTGACTAAGTGGTACCCAACAACTCCAGAGGAAATAAAATTTTTTTTTGGAATTATTCTCTGCATGGACTTGGTAAAGTTGCTAAAGATATCTGATTATTAGAGTACCAGCATACTTTATCAAAATAAAGTAGTGCCCCAAGTTATGAGTAGAAATCGATTCCAACTCTTGTTAAAATTGGTACATTTTGCTGACAATGAAGCAGACGACAAAAGTAACAGAGTGTACAAAATTCAAAAATTATGTGACATGTTCCAAAACATTTGCTCAAATGAACGGATACCAGGGGAAGTTGTAGCAGTTGATGAGTCGATGATTCCCTTTCGTGGCCGTATTTTCTTCCGACAATATCTTCCTAAAAAACGGCATCGATATGGCATGAAACTTTTTAAACTGTGTGATCCCAAAGGATTTACCTACAGATTAGCAGTTTATACAGGAAAATCTAATTACACGAAAACTACTGAGGGCTTAGGAGGAAAAGTAGTGTTGGACCTATGCAAAGACTTTTTGAATCAAGGAAGGACGGTAATAACCGATAACATTTATACATACGTTCCACTAGCAAAAAGTCTCCTAAATGATAAAACCCATCTATTAGGAAACATAAGAAAAAATAGAAAAGACGTACCTAAAGTAGTTGTCGATTCTACACCAAAAAAAGGGGAAGTTATAGGAAGAGAACATTTGGATGGGATTGTCTTTGAAAAATGGAAAGATAAGCGAGATGTTTATTTTCTGACGACAAAATATGATCTCAAAATAGTCCCCACGAAAAAACGTAACCGGCAAGGAGTTCTGATTCAAAATCCAGAAGCAATTCTGGATTACAACTCTGGAAAGGACGGCATTGATGTGTCAGATCAAATGGCGAGTTATTTTAGTCCACTCCGAAAATCATTAATATGATACCACAAGTTAGCATTTGAGTTATTGTTAAACACAGCGATTGTAAATTCGCATATCATTTAGAAACACCAGCAAAAGTAAATTACAAATAACTGAATTCCGAGAGAAACTAACTATGAGTTTGCTTGATATTGAAAACAAGCCAATACCAAACCCAGAAGGAAATCATGTTTTCTCAAATACTGCTGAAAAGACTAAAGATAACAGAAGAAAGCGCAACAGATGTCATGCTTGTTATGCTAACAACAAGAAAAACCATGGATCGGTGAAAGCTAAAAAACTCACAAAGCTAGTATCAACTGTGTGCGAGAGATGCGAAAAATATTTGTGCCTAACGTGCTTTACGAAATTGCACTAACTTGTGTTTTCATTTGGTATCACCGGTGATACTATGACACACACTTAATAAAACTTCATTCGTGTGCCATGGGTATCACCGGTGAATTTTTGTTTTAGTTCAGAAAAAAGTTTTGTTTGCCATTATTTCTTGTATTTCTGGTTAAAAAATATAACAAAAATTTGTGTTCAAATTTGTGTCAGAATTTATATTTTGTAACAGTAGATAATCGCACTAGTGCGATAACTTACAAAAACTGTGGAGGCCTTTTTAAAAATGGCTTCAGTTTATATGAGATTACTTAACGAAAGCTTTTTCTAGAGTTATAAGTGAGCCCTTAAAGATTTTATTTGACAAACACTTTTTATGAATATCTGGGAAGCTATTATCTTATAACAAAAAGTATAGAGATCTTTTTTATAAGGATAATTTAACCATATACAAGTTATCTAAATAAAAACTTTATTTTGGTTAATAAATAAGCCCTAACGTAAACACTTCAAAAGAATTCACTAAAGTATATTCTGTGAATATATCGAAGATTGGCAACTTTGAAGCAAAAAGTACCTATTGTAAAGTCAACCCAATTTTAGACAATTTTTTGTAATAAAAGTTCGCCGTTAAAAACTACTTTAAAATATGTAAAGTACTTTTTGTAAATGTTTGGGAAACTATTAACTTTATACCAAAAAGTACCGCTTTTTTTTAGAGACAGTCAGTTTTACACAATTTTCACTTTTTATGAATGTCTGCAAAATGGCATAGGCATGATAAAGATTTGTGCTGGCCATATCACGTTTTTTTGAAATAATTTCGGAATAATTAAACTAATGGAATTAAAATCTGGCAATTCATAATTTTTTTTCACATTTATTAAACGCGTTGAAATTTATTACTTTTTCTTCCTGCTTTAACGCTACTCTATTCCAATGTTATATTTATATGCGAAAAGTAATTAATATTCAAACGAATGGAATAATTTAAATTATACTATAGCGTTTTCTCCCACATTATACCTAACAGTTTACAACCATTTTTCTAATACGTTAAATTATTTCAAGACCGTAAAGAATACAAAGCATCATCCTGCATGGTATGGTACGTTACTGAAATAAACAAACAATTTTCTTCGACTCTTTAAGTACCATTCAGAAGTATTTTCTTTGGGGTAAAATAACCCCATTTAGAACAACTTACCTTAGTCCCATTCTGCTTCCTTAAAATGTTATAACCTTTCAAAGATGCATTTCACTTCTATTCGATAGCTGTCTCATTTTTCGAGATACCTTGTCTAAAGTTGGCACAGGGGAATTTTTTGGGTAGGCAAACATGAATATCTATTTACTTTCAACGTACAAGATAGAGGCCGCCACCAACACCTTACTCATGTTTCTGGTTTCCGCTGTATTTTTTTGTGTATAAAGATTTTGAGAGACTTGTTAACATTTCTGAAAGTTCACTATATTTTCTTTAAATAAGGCATTCCCATTATATATCGCTAAATGGCTCCGCTTTAGTTAACTAAAACTTAAAGTGAACTCTGCAGAATGTACATATTTCATTTGCATAAAATTTAATGTCAATTGAATCTAGTAGGTGTCCATCACAGAATCTGATTTGACTTCTCATAAAATATCTTTGGTATGTTTTTACGTTGTTTTGTTTGTTGTTGGTTGTTTTCAGTACTTCATTGTTGAAGTATTAGGTTTCCTTTTTACAAATGCCGGGATATAATTTGTTCTCAAGTAGTGAAATGAGCGATATGGTGTAATTGTAACGAATCTTCTACGTTCTTCGTTCATTTAGTTGTAAAATATAAGAAAAAAGGGTTTTTGATAAATAATGATTTATAAGTTGTGGTAGGCAACTTAATTTGCATTTTGGTGTAACTTAAGTTGCATATTTTCTTAAAGGTTAGACTTCCATATCGCGGAATTATTTTCTACACATATTTCTCGCGCACCGCTACATCACCTGATACCGTGAGCGTCCTTTTTAGCATTGCTGATGTACGTTTTTTTCAAGCAAGGTGCCATTTTTAGTTTCCACCTAAATTTTGTGTAAAGTGTAAAGAGAATGCAATAAATTCTGGTTTATTCAAATTGCAATGAATATAAATTTGTAAGAAGCAATTTCAACTTTGGTATATTTTACAACGTAAAACATTGAAAATAAGACATATTGCGCGACATTGCTACGAAGATTACATCATCTTTGGTTTACATTTCCGCATTCCTTATGAACAGAGGTTCTCAAGAAGTTGTACAAAAATTATGACTTATTAGGATAAGGCTATTAACACTAGTTTTAAGACTTATTTTACATAATCCCAAATTTAAGTGCTTAATAAACATAATATGTACATCTTTCATTTTGACATTTTGATGAATGGTTTATTATATCCTCGGTTTAGTTATTCCGAGCATAATAAAAAAAAATAACTTGGTGTCCGCGATAACTTTTATTATTGTTACCTTGAATTTACTATATTGGTGTTAGGTGAAAATAACCAAGCAGAAATTTGTGGTAATAAAGCAAATCCAAAAGCATGAACCAGGGCTGATTTAATCTATCTACTGAGTCAACGGCATTATCTTTTATGGAGTGGTTGGTGTCTCTAGTTATTTCAACGATTTATTTAGACAATGCTTTAAAACATTGATTTGCAGCACCATTATTAAATTTTATACCCTTTATAACATATACAATTTACGCCCAACAAAATTTCAATGAACATGCTGTGGCCAGATATATTTTTCGAAATTGTAGACAACCAGACAGAAAGATTGTTTTCAAGATTGCGAGAAACAGGTAGCTTTTTCCCTCGCCAGCATTATGGACGACCTATAGTGCGTACTGTCGAACAAGAAGAAGAGGCCTTAGATCTAGTAGAAATTGATTCGTCCATTAGCATTTGGCGAATATCTGGAAATACTGGGTTATTTCGCCGGGCAATTACAACTGTTTTCAATGAACAGCAACTACACCCGTACCATTACAAACCAGTCCAACATTTATTGACTGATCATTTTTGGCAAAAGCGAATTTTTCTAACTAGATTTTAAGCCATCATCGACGTGATCAATCCTTTGTAAACAATATTTTGTTTACGGATGAGGCAACCTTTACCAGAAGAGGGGTATTTAACAACATAATTTCTGGTATAACGAAAACCCAAACTTCACAAGGGAGCGCCATTTTCAACACGAATTTAAAATTGATATTTGGTTTTGGATAATGAACGACTCTCTTTTGAACTCCCAGCTAAACTAAATGGCCCCGAGTATCTAAACTTCCTTCAGCATAACTTGATTAACCTGCTGGATGTGGTTTCTTCAAGACGGCGCCCCTGCCCATTACCCTCTCGCGGTGCAAAATCACTTAAACAAGGTTTTCCCGTTGGATTGGAAGAGGAAGCTAACATCGTTGCCCTCCACGAGGTACTGATTTAAATCCAATTGACCTTTTCTTCTGCGGGCACATAAAAAAATTCGCATATTCTGCTACTGCGATTAATATAAGAGCTGAATTACATAAAAAAAAATATCGAATAGAAGACATCTTGAAAAACTCAACTAAGGTAAGTTGACCTAAATGGGGTTATTTTAACCCAAAGAAACTATATCTGAAATATCGCCTATTCTTTACAGGACATCCTGTATAGGAATTGAGTTTGTGTAATGTAATAAAAAAGTACCTTTTTTGTAGTCTTAATAATCTTAAAGTTAAGGACATAAATAAATGAATAGATAAATATATACACTGTGTCCGTAAAGTATGGAACAAATTAATTTTTAGCTAAACAGACCATTTTAAGAAATAATCCTGAAACACGACGATTTTTGATTTTAATTTACCGTATTTTAAAATAATAATCTAATATACAGGGTGAATTACTTTTGAGTAATGACGTCACCGCCATTTTTTTTAAATTGATAAGAATTAATTTCTTTCATATTCTGTCTGCTAGACCACATGTACCAAACATGTTTGAAAACAGCTCATTTTTATTAATCTAATAATGTAACAAAACATTACAAACTAAATTTAAACCAATTGCCGCTATACAACAAGTATTTTTGATAATATTGTTAATTTAACTAATAAAGAATGTTATGCGTTATTTTATGAGCACACACAAAACTATTGTATTTTTGTCCACCCTGTACCAATTGGAATCAACATGTGATACATTTTTGGAATCAGCTCAGCTAGAGCAATCCGAAAATTGAAACAAAATGGGGGTGTTCCATTTAAAAAAAATGGCGGTGACGTCCTTAATCGAAAGTAATTCACCCTGTATATTAGATTATTATTTTAAAATACGGTAAATTAAAATCAAAAATCGACGTGTTTCAGGATTATTTCTTAAAATGGTCTGTTTAGCTAAAAATTAATTTGTTCCATACTTTACGGACACAGTGTATACGTTATCGAATCCAAATCAATTGTTAAATTAAATTTGTAAAATCGTTTCTATTATTATTCATGTCTTCGATTAAAACCCTTAGTAACGTTTTATTTGCAATAGTCACTGGATGAAGAGGGGTATAAGAAATTAAAAAAAAAAAATTATATTCCAAATAATTCGTGTTTTCTCGTATAGAATGAAAAATTTATTACTTGGAAATGGTTTTGTAGACAGAGATACAAATAAAATAACACATAAGCATATTAAATGTTTACTGATGTCGTATACTAACAAACAATCGATTACTTTTACTTCCATTAAAAGTTTATACTATTACGAATTTAAATTTATTTTCTTCAACCTTATTATGTGGAAGGCCGTATTTAATAGAAGCAATATTTTAAACCGTACAATTCTACACCTTTTATTAACATTTAATTCTCAACGCGTTTCGATACTTGTATTATTATCAAGAGCAAGTGTATACACAACATACAGGCAGACAAATCATTAAGGTAAGGTAATAACCCACTATGCAAAGAAATGTGTCTGATATATCACAGAACGAAGAAACTGCTACATAAACATTTCAAGCACATCATTAGTGTTGGGAATTTTATGCACAAGAGCTGCTTTAAATATTCGCATAAATATTAGGTTGGGGAAAGGTTTCTTTTTTTTTTTTTTTTAGGTCGTTTATTAGCTTTTAGACTCTTTGCTTATATGTTGTTATTTGATGACTTCTTCTGCGGGCAGTTTAGGGTCTTCTCCCTCTTCAGCCCTGGGTCTTCTTCTTTTTGTAGTGGTGTTATTTTGGAATTGTTTGGTTTCAATTTTGTTGTGTGTTTTATGTGGCAAAAAAAAAATCTTATTTTATTAGCTTTATTCCTAATTGCTTGCTTATTTCTTGTGTTGTTACTGGTGTGGTGTGTTTTGTGGTTTGCGTATGTGGTGTGTTGAGGGTTTTTAGAATTGGCCATTTCCGTGGGCATTGGTCGTCATCATGATAGCATGGGGGACTTGGGTATGGTTTTATCGGAGGTTGAGAGGGGTTTCGTCGAGGATTGCGTTAAAGTCTTGTAGTGGGTCGTCTAGCTGTTGGGTTAGGAGTGCTGGTAGGTGTTTTAGTTTTCTTTTCGGTTTTCTTGGGTGGAAGCGTCGTCTGTTGGTTGTATAGTAGGTTTTTGAGTATGTTTTTAGTGGCGTCTGTGTTTCCGTGTACTCTGCGGTTTGTGTATTTTGTCTGTAATGTTTTTAGTCTGTTTGTGATAGGTTCTATGTTTGCTGTTTGTATTGTCAGGTCGTTGGGGAATCTGTAATGTAGTCTATGGATGTGTCGTAGTATGCTTCGTTCGCAGGAGGCAATGGTTTTGAGCTTGTTGGTTTTCAGGGAGGCGTACAGTGGCGCGCGGTAGTCGATTATTGGTCTTATGTATGCTTTGTATGTATGTTGTAATGTTTTGGGGTGGCAGCCTCTGTCGTGTCCTCTTAGTGCTTTGAGCATGTTTGCTCGGTTTCGTATTTTGTTTAGGGCTGTTTTGAGGTCTTGTTCCCAGTTGAGGGTTGTCGAGAAGGTCAATCCTAGGTAAATTATCGTGTCTTGTAGTTGTAGTTGGGCGTTCCTTATTCGTAAGTTTATGTTGTCCGTGGATTGCCGTGGTTGTCTTGTGAGGTTGGGGTGTCTAAAGAGTATGGTTTGTGTTTTGTTGGGGTTGATGGTGATTCTCCACTGGTTGGCCCAGTTTGAGAATTGCTGTGTTTGTTGGTTCATTAGTTTGTTGGCGGTCTGACTTTTTCTGTAGGTCACCCATATCGCTGTATCGTCTGCGAATTGGGTTATTGCTGTGTCTTGGTTATTGGGGCGAGGAATGTCGTGTGCATATATGAGGTAGAGAAGAGGGGCTAATGCTGGTCCTTGGGGTATGCCTGCTGTTGGTGAGAGAGGTTTAGAGTTGGTTGAGCCTATGCTGACTGTCACTGTCCTGTCTGACAGGTATGAAAGTAGGAGTTTGATGAAGTGGTGCGGGATATTGAGGACTTGGGCTTTGTGAATTAGTCCGGCGTGCCAGACTTTATCAAAAGCCTGCTTTATGTCAAGAAATACTGCTAGGCAGCAGGATTGTTGGTGGAGGGATCTGGATATTTCAGTGTAGAGTTTAACTAGGAGGTCGTGGCATGATATGTTGGTTCTGAAGCCGAATTGGCTGTTCGGGATGGAATTGTTGTCCTCCAGGAAGTCTTTGAGTCTTCTTGATATAATTGTTTCAAGGCATTTGCCTAAGCAGCTTAGAAGTGATATCGGTCTATATGAGGAAGGTTGTGTGGGGTCCGAATGTGGTTTGGCTTTCATGACTGTGCGGGCTGATTTCCATTGTGTTGGGAAATATGCGAGGGATATGCATTTATTGAATATTTGTGTGAGTTGTGTGATGGCGTTTCGTGGTAGGTGTCGTAGAATGAGTCTGTTGAGGGCATCTTGCCCGGGGGCTGAGTTTCGGCCTTTTCGTAGTATGTCTATTACTGTGTCAGGAGATATTGGTTCTAGGAATGGGTCATCTTGTGTTGGGATGTGAGGGGCGTCGTTTCTTAGTCTTAGTCTTTCGAGGTTTTGCTCGAGCTGGGTTTTGAGGTCATTGTCGAATAGTGGATCGTCGGGGGTGGTGAATCTGTCCTGTAGGTGTATGCTGAATAGGTCGGCTTTTTCTTGGTCTGAGGTGATCATGTTTCCTTGGGGGTCTAGTAGATATGATCGTGGCGTTGTTTTTTGTTTGGTTTTGGTCAGGACCTTAAATTTGTGCCAAAAGTTTGGGCCGTCTCGGAAGTCGAGGTTGGAGGTTATTTGTATCCAGTTCTCTTGTGTGTAGCGGTTTGTTTCTAGTCGTATGTGTGCATTTAGTCTGTTGTATTCTGTTTTGAGAACTGGGTCTCTACGTTTTAGGAATTGTCTGTATACTCGTCTTTTTTGTTTGATCATGGTTATTATGTGTGGAGGGAGTGGTTTTTTTTGTATGTCTATAGTTTTTGTCGGGATGGCTGTGTTTGTTGCATCTGTTATTAAATGTGTAAGTTCACGTATGGCGTCGTCTACGTTTTGTGGGGTGTCGATGTTGGTTTCGGGTAGGTTGTTCGTGATTTGTTCGTTAAATAGGTCCCAGTTTGCGTTTTTAAAGTCTCGTCTTGTGATTGTGGTTGGAGTAGGTGGAGGGGCGGGTCCTAGTGTGGTATTGATGAGCACGGGTAGGTGGTCCGAAGTAATGGTGGTACCTAAGTGGCATTGATTATGGAAGTATTGGATGAGGGGTTCGGAGCAAATAATATGGTCTACTATGGAGGTTCCGTGGTGCCCGAAAAATGTGGGCATTGTGTTAATAGCTCGCCAGAGGGGCAGGCGGAGAAGGTTGTTAGCTAGGAGGATTCCATTGTGGTTGGTAGTTGTGTCGCCGAATTGTGTGTGTCTTGCGTTGAGGTCCCCTAATAGTACAGCGTTTGGGAGGTTAGAAATATATCCGAGAAGTTCTTCTGATAGGGTGTTTATTCCTGGTGGATTGTAGTATGATATTGCGATGATTGAAGTGGATGGAAGGTGTATCGTTGCTGCTACGCATTCTAGGTGTTGCAATTGTGGTGGAAGAATGTGGATGGTTGAGGGATATCGGTTGTGAATTAGTAGCGCTGTACCTCGGGTTCCTCGAATTTGGTTGTTATTAAGGAATGTGTTGTATTGGGAGATATTAAGTGTGCCTCGTGGGTGGAGTTTGGTTTCTGTTATGGCTATTATTTGTATCTTGTCGTTGGTCAATAGGTTTTTCAGTAAGGGGCGCTTCCGTCGAATGCCCCTTGCGTTAACGGTTCCGATTGTGAGAGCCATTGTAGTAAGGGTTAGGTTAGGGGTAGGATAGGTTGGTTTCTTTGCATCTTATATGAAAACTCAAGACATTTTTTTTTCAAAGTTTATTTATAATTAATTATAGCATATATGTGCCATTTTGTTCGATGATTTCTGCCATCTTGTAGGTAGTGACATGATCCCTTCGCTGTAGAAATTTTGGGACGTCTGAGAAAAAAAAACGCGACAAGTAGTTTTGGCAGTCATCTCTTGATGTTAACCTGACACTGCCTAAAGAATTCTGAAGAGACCGATACAGGTGGAAATATGAAGGTGCAATGTCACGGCTATATGGCGGATGCATTAACACATCCCACCCAAACTCTCATTATTTTTGCTGAGTGGCTAAAGATGTGTGTGGTCCAGCGTTATCATGATGAAAAACCACACTTTTTCTATTGATAAATTTCAGACGCTTTCTCTCAACTTCTTGCTTTAGTCTCATCAGTAGAGATCCGAATCGATGGTTCTGCCCGGCGGTAAAACCTCATAATGAACAATATCCTTACAATCCCACCATACACACAGCATCATCTTATTACGAGTTAACCCGGGCTTTGCCACAGTCTGTGAAGCCTGACCGATCTTTGACCACGACCTTTTTCTCACGTTCTTGTCTCTCGTGATCCACTTTTCATCACCAGTTATCAATCTCTCCAAAAGGGTTCGGTTACATTACGTCTCCATAAAGAATCGCAAATAAGTACAAGGTTTATTAGGTTACTTTCAGTGAGCTCGTGTGGCACCCAAATGTCGAGCTTTTTTGTGTACCCAGCTTTCTTCAAATGGGTCCAAACTGTTTTGTAGTCAATTTCCAGTTCTTTAGCTACGTTGTAACTACTGATATGCCGATCATGTTCCACTTTTTCAAAAAGGGTGTCCATTTTATCAGTAACAGGGCTACCAGCGCGAGATGCATCGATGATATCAAAATTCTTGGATTGAAAACGCTTAACAGAACTGTGTGATACTCTTACTCATACTGTATTAGGTCCATAAACGTCACAATTTTCTTTCGCGGCTTGCGTTGCATTTTTTCCTTTTTTGTAATAAAATTTTTAATGTATCAAATTTCTTCATCAGATTCACTCATTTTGACAGAAAGAAAAACAAATGAAAAATAGCTGTAAACAACAGTTTACTAATTTCTTTCTTTTTTAATATGTAGCCTTTTTAATGTCACCAAAACCAACCAGATACAAATAGTACAACCAAAGAAATTTTATTAGTTTATACATACTATATGCGAAAATACCTTTTCCTAGACCTATTGTGTCACAATTTTTCCAAAAATATGTCAAATATATACTTCGTTTTTACCATTCATGCATCTGTATCCATTTTTTTTCTGATAAATTTTCCTTAATCAAGGAAAGGGTGCTAGAATAACAAAAATTAATTTAAATCGAGTACATTTATGTATAAAGAGTAATAATGATTACATGATATACGACAAAAATGCTTAATACTAATAGTTTAATAAAATAATAATTATTCATTCTCGCAATGAGAAGCACTTAACTTGTATCAATTAATAAATAAATATTTTTCGAGATTTTCAACATTAAAATGTTGTCTTCTAGCACTCAAAATATTTTTTTTTGTAATTTGCCTCCATTTTGATACTATAAAGAAACGCGATGTCATTATAGCCATTAACTCATGGAAGATTTTACGAGAATTTTTAGTTTGGCAAACCTTGATCCGGAATTCTCTTACAAGATGTGTCAAAAACAGGATACGTCTAGTAGAAAATTTTGATGTGAGCAAATTTAAATACACAACTTGGATATTTGCACTTATAGTCGTTTTTGAGTATTATTGCTCTTTCCAGCAGAGCAGAATACTAAATAACTTAAACAATAATGGATTCATACAAATTGAATTTATGTTGCTATGAAAAATAAATAAATTAAATATTAAAAGATACACAAGTGACTTCACTGATTGGAAAGCAGTTGTAATATTATACAACTTTTTAATCAAGGACCGAAAAAATGCATTTGAATTTGTTGCAAATTTTGCATGTCATACATTAAGAAATGTTGCAGATATATATATATATATATATATATATATATATATATACATATACATATATATATATATATATATATATATATATATATATATATATATATATATATATATATATATATATATATATATATATATATATATATTATTTTGTCAGGAAATAATTATACAAATTTTTTTTTATGTGGGACAGTATATACAGAGTGATGAAATCGTAGTTCACTGACAGCCACGGTGGGTACCTCAAAATCTTGAATAAGAATACTACTAATTATTCTAGATATAAATAATAAAGCTTTTAAGTTTGAAGTACGTTAATTTAACTTTGTGGGTGACAATATAATTTTTTTAGTATACCATTTAGCGGGAAATTTTATCCTCTTTATTCCTGAAGAATTTGCTTACGCCGACTTGTCAACATGTCCCTAAAATTGGAAAGAAATATAGAAAATGGAATAACTCCAAGTCGTTTGAGAATCAGACCCTAGTTTGTATAACTTTTTTGTTGGAAAGTAGTTAAAGAATCGTTTTTCAAAATAAGTACATTGATACATAGGACACCATATATAAATTACTACTCAAAATAAATCCCAATTATGAAAGAACAAAGCAATCACAAATTAATAGTAAAATTCCCCAGCAATAATTAAATTAGTTTTGCACAGAAACCACAAACGCAGTTAATATATTCAATCCGAAAGGTTTACTTTAGACCCACCCGGTATATAACAATGAATACAAGATCCTTGAATTAATTAGTATTAAAAACGTGGGTAAGACAAACCATTATTTAATTAACCAACTAGTAATAATTGAATGCAAGTTCCCTCTTTACATAATTCTATAGCACTTTATTATAACTAAATATCAAATCACTGATTTAGAAATAGTTTATTACAAAACAAGTTACATTAGACCAGTTTTGAAGCACGAATTCAGGCTCAATGAAACGAATGGCGTAGCTACGAGAGTTTTGAAAGAATGCTTCAAGGTCTTATGTAATGTGCGCTTTTTGCACAAAAATTTTTACTTTAGTTGATTCAGGGGTTTTTGAGGCGGTTGATAATGTCTTAATTATTTTGAAAGTGAAAATTTGATCTAGTCGCCTTTTGTTTTATACAAATTCTGTCACAAAACATGAAAATGGAAGATAATCAAGATAATCTTGCATGTATTCTCCCTGAAATACGTGAAATTGCCAAAAACACGGTCGGGAATTGCTCACATCAACGTGTTCCACTGGACGCGTCCTCTTATCGATACATTTTGTATGATTGGCATGCATGACATAATTCCGACTTAAACATTTTTCTAAAATGTTCCGTGAATTAATGGCTATAATGACGTCGGAGATGAAGACGTTGCGTGTCTTAATGTCTATTAAAGAATCAAGATTGGAGCAAATTACAAAAAGTTCATTTATGACGTTTTATTAAATAGAAACATTTAGTTTGCAGAATCACCAAAGTAGTTCAATCTCAAGCACTGGTAAATACGGCCTAGGAACTTTAGACGCTCCCAATGTACAGTTCATGTATAGCTGTAGGCTATGGAGCTGCTGAATTATATTCTTTGATACTATATCTGACCACTCATTCACATCATCAATATGCAGTACAATTAATTTAGCACAAAGTGAAGATTCCGGCATTAAACACTTCTTGTTCTAATTTACGTTATATGATCGATTCAGATGTCAATCTCTATTTGTCAGCTTCATAATTTCAATTTAGATTATGAACCCCATATGAATAAAGTGGCAGTACTGACGATCACTTGTAGATAAGACCAAAGTTTCGGTATACATACAATCGATTTACAATCCGCGAAGGTGATGAAGATATAAAGTACTCTCCGAGCCCGTCGTAAGATGGAAGTGTTGAGCAAATACATAAGCTGTGTGTATCGCTGTTAGTGGATATTATTCGAAAATATCGCTGTTCAGAATTTTAGGTGTTCGACGGAAATCCAAACTACCAATTGGTCATTAGCTTGAGCCAACGCTTACACCTTGATTAATCACGAGTGTGTATAACACAGCTTATCCTTTCTCACGATTGAATGCAAAAAGTAAAATCTAGTTTTTACTTTTATAATTAAAAATTGTAGAATTCCAGTTATAAGGAAAACCCAAAAAGCGAAAAAAAAATGGAAATTTGTTTCAATTTCAGGACGCCATCTGCCAAAGTTTTTCTCTGTAGGTATATAAAACCATTACTTAAGTTGTTTAAAAAACGCTTATAATGTAACAAATGTAAGAACCTAAAATAAGTACACAATGAAACAGAAAAGAAGATTGAAAAGGTATCAATAATTATTATTATTATGTACATATTTTGCTGCACTATCCTAACATTAAAATAGTGTGAATAATTGGTTTATTTTCTTTCGTTTGTTCCCGTAGAATTTTTACGCAATATTAGGTGGGAGACGTATGTACCCCATGCCAGTCGGGGAGGTACCACCCTGACCATGGACTCATTAATATTAGGTCTCCGATTTTCTGAGCTCGATAAGAGCTGCTAGCCACCATTTTTCTCATCCTTATTCTTCCTTCTCGCTCTCACTGTCTCTCTATCGGGTACAAAGTTGAAAACATGGCTGTAATTTTAGGATAATAAATGCCGGGCGGAAAATTCTGTTCCATTCGGATGGCCGAGAGATCAAGGCCCAAGCGACCTCGGTCATCGAAAGTACTTTTTGATCCACTATTGTAACATCCGCGGTATCAGGTCTAATCTTAATGCTGTTCACCAACAACTTGAACAATTGCTATCTGACGTTTTGTTTCTATCTGAAACACAAGTCTCCTCTGAAGGCTTAGATTCACCATACTTGCAATTTCACCAATACAATTTCGATACAAGGAAGCGTTTGTGCCTATATCAAGCACAACATTGTTTGAAAGAGGATTTCTTCATCGGAGAATAAAAATTTCGACGTGGTTTGGTTTAAATATTCCGGGGCCAAATTTATGAAATTTTACTGATGCGTCCTAAAGACACTAACCTTCAAGACTTCCTCGATTACCTTAGTTTGAATGTTGACTACCTTATGTCTGAATTACCACATATCTCAATTGTGAGAGAGTTCAATATTCATAACTCCAATTGGCTTCAATTTTCATTAATTCTGCTGGTCATAATGCAGAAACATTTGCTATTCCTTGTGATCTCACACAAATGATTTCTGAATACACAAGAATCCCTGATAAGCTTAACCATACTCCATATTTTCTAGATCTCTTTCCTATATCCAACCTACTTGTTTATAAAACTTCAATTCTTTCCCCATTAGGCCTATCTCACCATTGCCTAATAGAAATAACTTCTACTATCCCTTATTCCTCTGTTCGCAAGACTAATTGAACTTTGTGGTGTTTTGAGTCAGCTAAATGGAGTGATTTATGGCACTCCTTTCCAATCTTTCCGTGGATTAAGTATTGCTGTAAGTCCTCCTCTGTAAGTATAGGTCATTTACGTTCCCAACCCTGTTTCAATAAGGCCAGTACTGAGCAATAAATCTTATATTAAATAGAAATCGAATAAAAGGATCGAGATTCACGCTGTTGTTTGATCAACGAAAATGCAATGAACTAGCTACATCTCCTTTGGGCAGTCGCAAATTTTGGTTTTTAGCTAAAGCGATGTGCCCCTAGCCAACTCTTGTTCGCACGCTATGAAACCAACTCATTTTCGGTACAAGCTCCTAGAATCGATTATCAGTAGGCTTGATCTCAATAACGCGACTGGGCCAGACGGTATCCCAGTTATTGTCTGGATGAAAGATTCCCCTGAACTTATACCAGGCCTGTCTAAGCTCTATTCTTCTCTATGTCTCCTGGTGAATTTCCTTTACAATGAAACTTACCAAATGTTCAACCTATTCCCAAAAAAGGCGATAAAACCGATCACTAGAACTACCGACCAATTGCGATCACTTCCATTTTGTCTAAAATCATGGAAAAGGCCACCAATCAGCAAGCGCTCTCTTTCCCTGATACTAACAAACTCCTTAGTGACCACCATATAGGTTTAGGCAGAGACGTTCAACAAGTGATCTTCTATCATATGTGAACCAAGTTTGGAACAATACATTAGAACAATCCGGTGAAACAGCTGTAGTCGTTTTAGATATCTCAAAGGCATTCGACCAAGTTTGGCATAAGTTCTTACTGGCTAAACGCACCTCGTTTGGATTAAATGATCAGCGCTCATCAACTGCGTTTTTAGTTTCCTTGATAAAAGACGAATACGTGTCGCTTTTTTTCAAATGAAGTTAGCATTAACGCGGGAGTACCACAGGGATCAGATATAGCGCCTACACTTTTTCTGCTATACACAAATTGTCTTATTTCTTGAACTAACCGAATCCATTGCTTTGCTGAATTGTGATTCCTCTCAGTCTACTCATAGTGGTAATCCACGTTCTATCTCAAATCAAGACATTAAAGCGGAAATAGTCATTTCAAGCAACAAAGACATTCAGCGTATTCTCGAATGGGGGACCAACAATCTAGTTAAATTTAATGCTAATAAAACTCAGTGTTGCCTTGTGTCCGGCAAAAAGGGTCAAGCATTTCCTGTTGTAAGTACGGATGGTACAGATCTTAAGTTTTCAGACACTATTAATTTGTTGGAAATGACTGTACGTTCAAATATGCCATGGGTTGACCATCTTATGTCAGCTACTAAATCAGCTGCTCGTAAAATACGCTCTCGATATCGTTGATCGTATTCAAAAAAGAGCGATTAAGCTTATAAATGACCCGTCCTTAACTTGTAACATACAGAGTCTTGAGCATAGAGGAATCGTTTCGGTTCTTTCTTTGTATTATCGCTATTACAATGACTATTGCGCTGCTGAATAACATTCCCTGACACCATCTCGGGCCATTTCTCCTGGCAATACTCGGTTCGCTCATTCACATCATCAGTATGAAGTAAAAATCTCCACTTGACGTACCAAACGGGTGCAATCCACATTTTTCTACGTGGTTTCTAAGCTCTCGAATGATCTTCCTAGTTCCTATTTGCCTCTCACTTATATCATGAAAAAATGTAAGGTAACCGTTCATAGGTATCTCTTGGCAATTCAATATCCCGCAATCCATCCTCTCAAGTGCTCCTGAGTGATTTAGCACTGTAAGCCTCTTCAGGTCCACAATTATTAAAAAAAATTTTTTTTGACACGCCGCGTAACTTTGCAGCAAAAAAGGTGGAATTTAGATATTAAATTTTTTTAATTACCTGAATAACGAACTACTTTATAGGAAAACGTACAGACAGTTAATTGATGTATGAAATAAAAAAAAAACACAATTTTTGTTGATATGCCCTCTGTATAGAAAACATAGTGAAGTTCGGAAATCCGATAAACTAAATTTTTGTATGCTCATATTTAATCTACATTTATTCTTAATGGAATAACTACAAATACATACTATTACAGTTGGAAATTGGATTTACTATATTATATCAAAGAAATAACGAACCTATTTTATTTTACCTGAATAATACAGCTTCTCGTGGGTCGTTGTATTGTGTGCAATCACGTGAAAGAAATATACATGAATGTATTTGCCTAATGTTCTTGTGGTAAATTCACATTAGAATATATACTAAATGGCAATTATATTTCCAAAAACGCTTATAACATTTGTTTGATAATACGTTTCTTCCACAAACACGCAATACTTAATTCTCCATCCCTTTATTTTTTAGAGGCTTGTGTTTAAATGTTTATTACAAAAAAAAATATTGTATACTTTATAATAATGTGTTTGTTAATCACTATAGCTCTACTACAATTACTGATAGACAAGCAGTAACAGCGTTAGGAGATACAATGCAGCATGTTCTGAATTGTATTCGCTGATTTCGCATGAGCAAATATCTGTATTCAAGCGTAGTATTTACACGAAAATCTATAACCTTCTGTTTGAAAACGTGTGAACAATTTAATGAAAATACATATTCAAAGCATACTCTGTAATAACGTCTCGTTTTGTAGATAAAACTTTAATTGCAATTGATTTGTAATTATTCTATGGTTCTACCATAATTACTACGATTTCCTTCCAACGCTACAAACCACCTTTGAGTGTATATGAGTAGTGACTAGTGAATTGTAAAGGAAATATTGATGCCGTAACTCACGTGGCTCGTGGCTTGGTTTACATTAATCACTTTACAGGATTTCAATAAAATTACTTAGATTCTGTTTTTATATTTGTGTGAACCACGTTGCATATAGTCTGAAAAAACTTAGTACAACAGATTTTTGTTATAAAATTGAAGTTACGTATAAAAAGTGAGCATTGTAGTACAATGTCAGTGTTACGGATGTACGTGTGGGTTTAACATGACTCCATACAATACGAATGGTTTCATAGTTATTTAGTAAGAACGGTTTTACGTTGGATGCGGGGGTAAGTGTAATTCTAAAAACACTTAACAATTACAGCAGAGGATATGATCCCCACCCATAGGATGTATTATACAAATGAGAATTTTTGTAATTATTTACGTTTGTGGGATTGGATGTGTGAATCTATGTAGAAACAAGGACATTTTTTTTTTGTTGGATACCAAGATAAAATCTCTGATGTATGCAACACATGACCTCACAGTACAATGTAATTGATAATTTAATCAAGCACAAGTAAAATTGAAAGAATTTGATGTGTTTTATAACTAGTGTACTGTGTTTCTTTGCTACTAGAAATTTTGTACAGTTTTTTCATTTTATTAAATTTTTAAATTATTTTATTAAAAAAATTGTAATACCTGGACAGAAACAATGAAATATGACGACCAAGACGTATTATCTTAAATCTAAGTTATTATTTAAATAATACCTATAAAGCTTGACGTACTAAACATAAATGGTCACGATCGAAAAAGTTGATCAGAGAAAGTAAATAATTATAATCACCCAGTATACATTTATTTAGTTCCTAAATTGAGAACGTGTAAATATGTGCATAAAAGTACAATTTTTATAAACATATAAATCCACTTGTTACCCATATCTTTCTATTGATGCGGTTATCATTTTTACATTTATTCCATAGTTAACTTTCGTTGTTCCGAAAACAACAGTTGTTAACTATATTTAAGAGCGACTTTTGAGGTGTCTTGCGTGGATTTGTTGCTGGTGGATTTCTAGATGTAGTGTTTTGGAAGTGTTTGTAGGAATTGGTGGAAATATTTAGATAAACGATCAAGGTAAATGTTTCAATCTAAATTATTGATACAAAAAATTCAACAAACTGGTATATAAGAACAATTTCCAACATAATTGTTTATTATTAACCCATTCACTGCGCCTGTCACGGATCCGTGACGCGCAGGTCTTACCTACAGTGCGCGCGACACGGATCCGTGACGAATGTTATTCCATTTTTAACGGAGCAGTACGCTGTTAGCAGGCAAGGAGAGAATACGTTTGTTGGACAGCGTGTTACAAAGGTATCAGTTTGCATACAAAATTTTACCGTTTTAGATTTCTTATTCCCTAAGCTGTGTAACGTAACAATGAGTAGAGAGGGGCCCTCAACGTCAAAAAAAAGAAAGGTGACGATAAGAAACCCTAAACAAGTTTCTGAGGCTGAGTTGTTAGCCCTATTAGAGGCTTCAGACGACGAATTTGATGATTTATACAGCGGCGATGGGGATAAAACTTTTGAGCCAGACACATCGGACTGCGAAGAAAGTACCGACGATGCAGAAGATGGTAGGAATTATCTTAATTTTATTCTTTTTTATTGTCTGTTGTTCGTTTCACAGATTTGCAGAGTAATGTACAAGGAGTAGTACCTCAACAAATAGCGACACCAACACCATCGGTCGCGGGCGGAGATAATGTTCCAAATTGGTCCGGTAACGTGCAAGACATGAGATATTTTCCATTTACAAAAAGAAACGAACTATTAGAAGTTATTCCAGGAAACAAGGAACCCGTCGACTATTTTCGAGCAATATTCGACGATGAGATTCTTGCAATGTTTGTAAGTGAAACAAACCTTTACGCGGAAGAAATCTTTTTGTCTGCAGGTATTTCTGAGAAATCAAGAATTACCAAATGGAAACCCGTTACACCTGACGAATTGCTAAAATTTATAGCTCTTGTCATTCACACAGGCACAATACGCCTAAACCGATTGCCAGACTATTGGAAAAGGCATCCCTTGTTCAACATAAAGTGTTTTTCGGAACATATGAGTAGGGATCGTTTCTTAATAATTATGAGATGCCTACATTTTGCAAGAAATACGCCGGGGGAAGTTCCCACAGATCTCTTGTGCAAAATACGATCAATTGTAGATTTTTCAATAACAAGATGGTACAACTTTACTACCCTGAAAAACAGTTATCGCTAGAGGAATCGATGGTGCTGTGGAGGGGCGTTTAGCCTTTCGCCAGTACGTCAAGAATAAGAGACGGCATAAAATTGTATATGCTAACCGAGCCAAGTGGTATGATTTTGAAATCAATAGTATATACCGGAGCATTGGATGATTCCAGTGGAAAAGGGCACAAAACTAAGGTAGTTCTTGATCTTATGGCCAACTATTTAGATTCAGGGCACGCTGTATACTTGAATAACTTCTATAATTCATTTAAGTTGGCAGATAAACTGATAAGTCGTAAGACCTACTGCACAAGCACACTAAATCCTAAACGCAAACACAATCCCAAGCAAATCATAAACGAAAAATTAAAAAAGGGTGAGACTATTGCAGCTTTTGCTAACATTGTCATGGTTGCTAAGTGGAAGGACAAACGCGACGTTGTATACATTTCTAATGAGCATGCAAATCACATGGTTGAGTACACAGATCGTCGAAACCGAAGCAAAAAGGCCCCAATATACCATTATAATAAAGATATGGGTAGAGTAGACCACCAGGACCAGCTAACTGCGTATTATCCATGCAGTAGGAAGTCGTTGAGGTGGTATAAGAAGTTGGGAATCCATTTTATACATCTGATACTCCTGAATTCCTACTTCTTGTACAAAACATACTCAGGAAAGAATTCGAATTTGTATGATTATCGAATTTCCGTACTGGAGAAGCTACTGAAAGTTGAAGCAAAGAAAACTCCCATGCCGAAACCGTCAGAGCACTTGCTTACAAAAATTACGTCAATAAATAGAAAGGGGGAGACAAACAGGAAACGCTGTCGGGTTTGTTGGCAGAAGAAAATTCGGAAAATGACCCTATACCATTGCGAGAAATGTTTTCAGCAGCCTGGTCTCTGTGTTGGAGAATGCTTTGACATTTTCCACGCGAATAACTGAGTATCACGTTTGTATTCCGTGTTACC
This sequence comes from Vesta saturnalis, assembly GCA_036346205.1. NCBI lineage: Eukaryota > Metazoa > Arthropoda > Insecta > Coleoptera > Lampyridae > Vesta > Vesta saturnalis. The sequence continues at coordinate 3,691,725 of JARFJB010002548.1, read as the reverse complement.
AAAATTTTTTTTTTACATTTTGTAAACATTTTTGGTTACTGTCATTTACTTGTTTTGCTCTGTTTACCGAGTTATTATAAATAGTCGTTTTAGTTTTAGACTTTCACTTGACTTATGGTTTTGTATTGTTCGTTTTTTGGTTTACTTTGAAGTTTTTTTTTTGTATTTATAATAATAATAAAAGTTTATTTCGTTATGTGTATTACAATTTTCATCCGAAACGGCACCAAAATTACGTGTCACGGTTCCGTGTCGGAGCGCACCTGACTAAAAATTCAATATTAGATGCGCCTGACACTGATCCGTGCCGCAAACCCAAAAGGGCATAGATGTACATATATCCATATATAAAGTAGAAAAGGTTATTTATTAGATTAAAAAACAGTGATTCTGCTGCAAGAGCTGTGCCGCTCCTCAGACGGACACAGCCAGTTCTGGTAGCAGCGAATGGGTTAATTTTAAATTTTTTATAAAATTGCGTATGTTTTCTATAATCATTTTTTGAGTATTTATTGTTTCACAGATGGGCTTCAAAATAAAAGATTTATATTTCCTTCTTCAAGTATTGTATATATTTATTGCAAGTATAAATTTTAAGATGTTTGTAGCGTCCCCAGATTCCCTGCCGTGAAAGCGTAATTTGAACTTATTTGTGGTAATGCAAATTCAAGAACAAAACAGTCGCAAAGTGATTTTGCTTGACTTTACTGACAATAATGTTACTATTACTTAAATTGATTGCTTGTCTTACATGGACTTTCCTGGCAATAATTAAAAGATTAGAATTTATTTACAAATCTGATATTTAATTACTCGCAAACCTCAAATCTGATCAAACGAAGTGGCCGTCTAGTGGCCGTCTAGTGCCATTTCAATTAAATAGGCTGCATGGGGTTAAGTTTTGCATCATGTGGGGCAGGTAAACAATGAAACTACTCAAATTAACATTAACGAGCTTTGCGCAAGGATGGTTCAATCCGTGAATGTACTGTTACGGGAAAGAGCCACCAAGAAAACCCAATTAATAAATCAAATAACACAACAAAACACAATGAAACGGTTAAATATATAACAAAACACCATTAAATCAGGTTAAAGTGCGTACAAAATTATAACATTAAGAGAAAATGAATAAAAAGCAGTGCGGTTACACATTAACACAATAATAAAAAAAGAAACCCAATGTAGTCACACCCACAATCGTGTCACAAATAATGAAAATAAAAATCATGATACCAAACATGTGGCCCTTTAAAACCAATCATGCCGGTCTTTAAGTAAGTAAGCACATAAAACAATAAAGCAAATTACGGTACATATAAAATACACCAGTAAAATTGCACAGGTGATGATAAGGTAAAGGCAAGGACAAAAGAAAATAGACAAGGAATTTTCACGTATACAATTGTTTAGTGACCACAAAATACATATGAAAAATTACAACAAATTGCATATAAAGAGAAATTAGTTCGCAGGCAAACAATTCTACCTAACAACTGACACAAAAGAACCTCATTAAAATAAAGCCTTACAAGGATAAGTTATAAACACACCACAACAAATATATATATATATATATATATATATATATATATATATATATATATATATATATATATATATATAACACTGTTGTTTATCCGGGCGTTGTCTCGCGTCTGCTGGTGATGTTTCTGACTCCTGCCAGTACAAAAACGACGTTTCGGCAATATATATATATATATATATATATATATATATATATATATATATATATATATATATAATTAACCAAAGCGGTATCATATAATCGTTCACCATCCCACCTCTACACAAATATAAATATAAACAACAAACAACAACGCTAATTCACACCAATACCAGAGTGAGGGAGCCCCGTACTGTCTTTTATTTTAGCAGATTTCAGTTTAATGAGCCCGTGTGCGAATAAGATAGCTTTGCAAGGCTACGTTATAACAATTCTTTAGTGAATTCTCCACGTACTTCTGGTATCAAACCAATACCAGTTTCCAAATGGGGTCTTAGTTTCACTGGCGACGATTCTAGCATGGGTGTTTGTTCTTTTCTTCAACTCGTAGAAGAGCTACGTGTTGCTCGTCATATTTGTACTGCAGACTTATTTTCTGGTAGAGGTTTAGTATGGTTTCGATTTATTCGTTCTGAAGTTTCAAAAGTTGGTTTATCGACTTAGATATGACTTTTCACCTAGTGATTAAAACGAAGAATTGTAGGAACAAATTAAACAACGCAAACAGGGTGCTTCAGAGAAAGCATGTTTGTACATTTCTTCTATGATTAATTTATTTGATCGGTTAATTGAACCTCCTTCTATAGAGCGACGTTTAAAATTTATTTTAAGAAATCTACCACCATCCTTGGCTACCTCCTTGACTATAATTGAAATTAACAGCATCGACCATTTACGACAATTATGTAAAGGTCTTGAAGAAACTAAACTTTGGAATTCACATTTTAATGGAAATTTGTCTTCTAGTTCCCCTCTATCTATTGAACCTGAGCTATTAAACCCTTAAGTTCTTCACAAATCGAAAGTTGTTAACATACTCCAGAAAACCAAAAAATCTTCTAAATTTTTTCCCTCTAAATCGTTCTACCTCAAATAACAGGGCCAAACCTACAACTAAATGCTATAAGTGTAAAATATTAGGACATACTTTTCATACATGTTCGGAAACGCTTAAAATTTTCTGCTTCGTATGTGGTCACCCTGAAGTTGCGTACTCAATGTGTTCTAAGTGCTCTCCAAAACTTAAAACTTTCTAAGGCTGATCCTGAGTGGCAATCATGGCTTAAAATATTAAAAATTTTTATAAACTTTCTAATGATGTTGCGACTAATCTTAATTCTATGCCACCTGATAATCGACCTTACGTCACTGTTTCCGTTCAAGGAACTGCTTTTAACGCTCTTCTGGATTCTGGTGCTAGTATATCGATCCCAGGTACTGAGGCACACTTCTTAATTAAACTTCTCCGTCTACCAATCATTCGCGATCGAGGTTTGGCTGTTCGTGTAGCTGATGGTAACTTTCTTCAAGTCACTGGCCTAGTAGATTTACCCTTGGCCATTGACACTGTCAGTAAGACGCTACGTGTACTTGTTACTCCTTAGGAATAGATGCTTGCCGAATTTTTGGATTGAATGTAAACTTTAATACCGACTCTTTTTCCGTGCAGGAAGTGTTTTCCGTTTCATCACTTCGCAGTTTTGAGAGTTGGATGCACAACAACGATTCACTCTAGACGAGTTTCCTCCTTCCTTTAGTGAATTAGCTCACGAACGTTTGACATGCACTAATAAGGCTTTCCATGTTATTGACACAGGTGACGCTGAACCTATTAAACAGAGGTATTTTCCTTTGTCTCCTGCTATGCAAAAATTTGCAGATAGGCAACTTGATTCTATGCTAGAAGCCGGCATTGTTCGACCTTCTAATTCTTCATGCGCCTCACCCATGTTGTTGGTAAGAAAAGGGGATACCCAGGATTATCGTCTTTGCTTCGATGGTCGGAAGTTAAACAAAGCTACAAAGAAAGATGCTTATTCTCTTCCATATCTTTCGGATATCTCGGATATACTCCGGGATGCGCGTTACCTCTCTTCTATAGATTTCCGTAAAGCGTCTTTGGGTCTTTACTAGGGGATAAATTGTTCGTTTATCTCGACGGTATGGTCCTGGTTTCTTCTTCCTTTAAGGAACATCTCGACTTATTAAAAATTGTTTATCAACGTCTTAAAGACGCTAATCTAACAATTAATTTAGAGAAAAGCAAATTTTGCAGACCTAGTTTATCTTACTTAGGTTACATTGTTGACCGAATTGGATTACATACAGATCCTGAAAAGATCGCTGCTATTCGTGACTTTCCACGTCCCGTTACCACGACTTAAATTTAACGATTTCTAGGCTTAGCCGGTTGGTTTCGCCGTTTTGTACCAAACTTCTCTTCACTTTCTGCTCCTATAACTGAACTTATCAAAGGTCGATTTCGTAAGCAGCCTATTACTTGGTCTTCGGAGGCCGAAGTCTCCTTCACCCTATTGAAGGAATCCCTACATCTGCGCCTGTACTTGCTAGCCCAGATTTCTCTTTACCGTTCAACTTCCAACGCGATGCTTTTGATGATGGAATTGGTTGTTTTAATACAAAGAGTAGGTGACGAGGAACGAGTTACTGCATATGCTTCTCGGACCCTCAGTAAGCCTGAATGTAACTATAGTGCAACTGAAAAGGAGTGTCTTACCGTCATTTTTGGAATTGAAAGGTTTAGACCTTATCTAGAAGGGACTGAATTTACCATTACAACTGATCATTATAGTCTTCTTTGGTTGATGAGCATGAAAGACCTCACTGGTCGATTAGCTCGATGGAGTCTTCGCCTTTCTCAATATAATTTTGTTATTGTCCACCGAAAGGGCAAATTCAATTTAGTACCTGATTTCGCGTGCATCTCTTAATATTTTTTTTTTAACTTTTTCCTAAAGATTTTGACTATTGGTATCAACAAATGTTGAAACAAGTTTTGTCTGATCCAAATTCATACCCAGACTGGACATGTAAAGATGAATTATTATTTAAATTAATTTCTAATTAACATGGTATTAATACCAATCTAGTGGAGTGGAAGCAAGTTATTCCACGTTCTAAACGTTTTAAACTTATCATACAGTTTCATGACGAACCTACTTCTGCGCATCTTGATACTTTCAAAACGTATTCTAAATTAAAAGAATTTTATTTTTGGCGAAATATGAGGTGAGATGTCGCTAATTATGTACGCCGATGTAACGTTTGCTTAGCGAGTAAAGCCCGTTAAGATGGTAGCTATGGCCTCATGGGGAAATAAAAAAGATGAGATATCCCTTTCAATGCATTTCTGTGGACATTATGGGTCCTTTTCCACGCTCTACACATGATAATACCATGCTCATTGTTGTCTACGATTGGGTAACCAAATTCGTCTTAGTGAAACCTGTTTCTCGTGCTACTGCTAGAAGTATTACTTCCTTTCTGGAAAATGACGTTCTCCTACTTTTTGGTGTGCCACAAATCATTATGGTAGATAATGGGCCGCAACTTATTAGCTCTACTTTTAGAAAATTGGTTGACCATTACAAAGTGCCTCATATTTGTTACAGTGCCGCGTTCCACCCTCAAATATATTTTGTAAAACGCGCTAACTGTGTTATTGGTACGGCGATCCGCTCCTACATCGCCGATAACCATCGAACTTGGGATGAGCATATTTACCAAATTGCACATGCGTTGAGAAATCCAGTACATGAAGTTACTGGTCATACTCCTTCCTTCTTAAACTACTCCTAATTCGGTGGAATATTATTATCGTTTTAAACAACCCACGGAGGACGATTTAAACTTAGACACTCGTGAACAACTTGTTAAAGATGTCAACCATTTATCGGAAATTCACCCAAACGTTGGTAACCGACTTCAGAATGCTTACAATACTAGTTCCAAGCGTTACAATCTTAGGAAACGTACCGTTCGCTTTAAACCTCACGATGTAGTGTGGAAACGAAACTTTGTTCTGTCGGATGCTTCTAGACAAATCAGTAGCAAATTATCTTCTAAGAACGTTCGTTGTGTTGTGAAAGAAATTACTGGACCTCTGACTTATCGATTAGTAAACGAGAAAGGTAAGGACGTTGGTGTGTGGCATATCAAGGATCTTAAAGCGCATCCCCCTTTGGACGTCAACGAATCCTAATCTTTGAACTACCTTGCGCTTTTTCTATACCTTTGCATCTTGAGTACAATGTTTGATTTATTTTTTTATTTTTTGGCGAAACGATAGTTTTATATTTTTTGTAGACGGTTATAGAAGTTTCTACGATTCCGATTAACTAATTTTCTTTTTACTTTGCCCCCAGGGACATTTAATCCTTGTGGTAGAGTTCAATTTTACTTCATTCCTTTCCTTTTTGCACTAGTTTGTACGCTTGTACTTCTGTACATACTGAGTATGAATTATGTTTACATTTTTGAATTGAGCGTTGGTGCTCGAATGGAAGCTCTACCTTGCTGGGATTTGCCGAGTGCATATGTTTTGACTTAATGTGATATGGAAAAAAAAAGTTTTTCGTTAGGTCTATTATTATTTCTTCAATACATTTCGTACTCAAGACTACACTAGATGTTTAGTCGCATTCCTTTTTTTTGGTGGCTGGATGGGATTTTCATGTAGGGAAGGTTATTTAGGGGTACACTCACTTCTGTCCATTCGATCTTCGAGTGTAGCCTCTGATTGAACATCAGATCCCTTCAACTCTCTTTCTATTCTTTTGGGTGGGTTTCTGAGCACAACTATCCCTGGTGCAGGGGTTGGGAGTGGGTTTTGGTTAGTGTGGGGGTTGTTAGGTCGGCGGCCCTATAGTCTGTCAGCGGTTGGGAAAGGGGGCGTAATCCACCAGTATCTCTAGATGAATGAGTGAGTGTGGGATGATGACACCCAAACACCTACCCAAACTCAAAAGCCATATCCGCTTTGTGATCCCTATAACTTAACTTACACCTTTTTAGTTGCTCTCGGTTCATTTATGTTTTAGTTTGAGGACTGTACCGCCTCACGGTATACCTTCTTTTACGCTGCGCGTTTGAAGACTGTACTTGGAGTTCACTGAGCATAAAACCGAGCTAATCTTTGGTAAACCGATCTATCGTCTACTCTTGCTTCCTTTTATATCCCCTCTTTGGGGGAATGCTAAGCCTCTCGGGGTATAAGGCGCACCCCTGCCGTACCCGCCTGTTCGATTTCCCCTTCTTAATGGATAGGGGTGGTGGGAGCGGTAAGATGCGCAACAATATTTTGTCGAGCTACTTTCACCTCTTCTTTGACTCCAGGCAAGCTCTTGTGATGCCACTGAGGGTTGCTCTGATTTTATGAGCACCAAATAGCGAGGGATTCATTATTTTTACTTGATTAACCGGGTGCGTATAGTATAACCTCTTACCACGAGGTAACGTTTTTCTTTTATTTTTAGCTGCTTTTCCAGAGTCTTGATTCTCTCTTTTTAAAATATGGAATCTTTTTTGCGTATTTGCAAAATCGATGGAATTGAATTTTGATGTACATAAACGATCTGTATTCAAACAGGTTTGTTTCAGAACTAATTTTTTACACTTTATTTGTACTATTTTTGTTTGTCGTTTTAGGGTTGCGTTTTATGTTTACCTTTTACATTTACGTTTATATCTACTTATATTTTTGATGTTGTTCTTCTTAGGTGACATTAATTAGGAACATCTGTGGTTATTCGGGAAGGTTTGCATGAGCTGATTGACTGGCAATCCAGTAAAAGAACCTCTTAACAAGATCGGAGACAGGTTTACCCTAAGATATATATATATATATATATATATATATATATATATATATATATATATATATATATATATATATATAATTTGAGTGCGTTAGAAAAATACAGCAACCCTTTCTCAAGTTACACATTCATCTATACAACAAATAAAAACAATAAAAATAAAATACGAGGTGTTTAATGGTTATCTGGTTCCGGGAGTGTGTATCCACTTGGCAATTGCCTGTTATAATTAATAGCCAGAGCGGTATCATGTACCCGTTCACCAGCCCACCTCTACACAAATATAAATATAAACAACATACAATAATACTAATTCACACCAATACCAGAGTTATGGAACCTTTGCAAGGCAATGTTTGATTTTTAATACGTTACATAGGCTTGAAAAATTATTTGCTGCGAGCTTTTATGTATATAAGAATACCTACTTACACTTGAATATTTAATTGATCACAGATACAAGTCATTAACATACGCGGTTTAACTTCAAAAAGGGTGACTGTTATTTATAGATTAATATTTGAAAAACACATTAAAATTAACAGCAGAATTATTTTAAAGACAAACTGTTTACAGTGAAGGTATTTAATTAACCCTCCCGATCTGGGTCCATCGACACTAACTGTAACTCCTTTTTCCCCGATTTCAAAACTAACTACATTTTCTCCCGGAATCAACCCCCATTTTTCAAGAGTAATAAAAAAACAAGAAACGTTAATTTACGTTGGAGCGTTTCATACTAGTTATTGCATGACGTCTTAATTTGAAAAATATGCATTCGTCCGTAACAGAATCTACATTTAGGTCTCCAGTTTCCAATTAACAAGCAAAGACTTCTTTTGATCGCGGTCTCTACCGCCACAATTACTTACTAAACTCTTGACAGTTTTACATTAAGAATCGGCGCATAAGAAATTGCAATGATTCGTTGCACCCCTTCAGCAAAGCAGTTTTTAAAACATTAGCAAATTACGACGTATTATCAAGATATTAAAAATCGACTAATTATCTTTTCTATCGCGGTAACAATGGAAATTTGACAAACGTTTATTAAAATAAATTTTTCGCGGTCCGCTGTCTACATGTTAGAATATAATTCCTAAATGACATAAATTCTACTTAGTAATAAAAAAAGTAATGAGAACTCTGACATTTTAAAATTTATCATAACGTGTAAACATGCAAAAAAAATTGCGAAAACTTTTGACCAAAGGGTCAAAAAATTTTTTTTTACAAAAATCATCTTAAATTGTCAGAGATAGCTCAAAACCATCCAAAATGCAAAAAAAAATTTCCAAAAATTTTGACCAAAGGGCCAAAAAATGTTTTATTCTCAAATGGTCAGAAATGTCTCAAAACGTGTAAAATGGAAAAAAATTTCAAACATTTTTTAGCAAAGGGCCAACAATTTTTTTTCCAAAAAATCGTCTCAAATGGTCAGAAATGGCCCAAAACGTGTAAAAATGAAAAGAAAATTCGAAAATTTCTGACCGAAAGGCCAAAATTTTTTTTCAAAAGTCGTTTCAAATGCCTGGAAATGCCTTAACACGTCTAATAAGATCAGATAAAAAAACCTCATACATTATGCATCTTGAACCCGAGACGCCGGGACATCAACCAAACGCGCTGCCATTGCACTTGCGGAGTAGTTCACGAACAAACGAAAAACTTGGTAGATATTCAATTCTAGGATGATTCACTTAGTTGCCTACGTAAAGACATTCTATAATAGCCAAAATCTGGAATTCCGCCATTTACACTGGACAGATTTCGCTCGAAAGTGCATAAGTCGGTCTACCCATGGATCAGAACCTGGGTACCAAATTTCATGACGATCGGATTATCTTTGTGGATACTATCGCGATGGAACACATACAATCAGACACACAGACATACATTTTGAAACATTCATGTTTGAACCTATTTTTTTCCAACTTACGGTAAAGAAATTTTTAAGTATGAAACCTGGTTTTAAATGAGATTTAATCCTCTTTAACAATACGCTGGGATCTATTTTCTATTTTGCGATAATTCACAAAAACTAAAGTTCTGCACTCGAAATTTCGCCGACCGATAACAATACCTCCCAATACTTTCGTGTTGTGAGGTAAAAACTTTTTGAATAAACGAGTGTGACCTGTAAAGGAAAGCATCAGATTAACATAACTAACGTCATTTTACAAGTAGACAGCTAATAAGCATAATTATTACTAAACAGTGGGTGCTCTGTCTTATCGACTCCGAATCCGATTCAAAAGTCCAAAGATGCCACCCATCTTGAGATTTTTAAATATACTGGCAAGAGCAAAGATACGGCGAATATGAGATGGAATATGTCAAAATCCTAAAAGCGGTATTTTCTGTAACCATACTTTAATACAAAAAGTATCTCGCAAGAATACTTATTTTAGCTTTCTCATATACTTACTTACAAGAGAAAGCTATGTGATGGATTTAACCCTAGGGCACATAAACCGCGCCTCTCAGACTTGAGCGTTCAGATAGGCTCTAAACACGTCTTCATTCACACAGTTGATTAAAAAAAAACATTCAAGTGTATTTAGAAATCGAAAAATAAATCTTTCCCATTAGTACCCAATATTTACATTAAGCGGGCCTCCGAAGCCCGTGTACAACCAGTTTCAAGGCTGGTAGTTATTATAATTTATCAAGCACTGCTGCGCGGAATTGTATGTGTCTGTGCAAGTTGAATCCTGCATTACTGCTGGATGTATAACAGTAGTTGCAGCTGATTTTCATTCATTGTAGTAAAAGTTGCATTGAGTGAAATTGTGACACACATATGATAATGGTGTGAAAACAGAATGTGAGAAGCGCGAGATTTGGCAACCGGGTCTATCAAAAAACAGTGTGGCAGTGGGCAGCTGAAAGTGATGATCTGCCTTTTGAAGAAAGTGATGTGTCAGAAGCAAAAAATGATGACACAAAAGACACACATTTCGAATTGGTTTCTAAGGAGTATTCTGGATCCAGTTCTGATGATGTTGACGATAATTCAAAGGATGCTGTTGACGATATTGGTAATTCTTCAACGAGTGGTTACATTGTTTCAAGTAGCCTGGATTGGAGTTTGGGACCTCCAACAAAAAATAAAATTCGACCACACATCATTATTCGGTGTGCGACAGGACTATCCAGAAATCATATGGCTGCAACACCGAACGAAGCGTTTCAGTCACTTGTAACTCCAGTTTTTGTAGAAGAAATTGTGAACACGATGACCCTACAACAAATAAAATAACAGAAATGCTTCCTTCGAGATACAATATTTAATATTATCTTACTCAAACTTTTTACGCAGAAAACCGTTTTGGATTGTATCTCAGCAAGTTTGCAGTAGAGGTGCGTGTATGTGTAATACAACTTTTTAATTATTTTTGGATAAGGTTAACAATATGATTTAGTTAATTCCAAAACAATCACAGTTTTCAAAAAGGTTATAATGCGACGTCCACCAAATGGCATGTATATATCGACAATGGGATAACTGCAAAGGTAATCCCATTATTACATTTTTTTTTAGTTTACTTCGGTCAAGGTTACAACAATAGGTTAAGGTTTATTACACAACAGAGTTGATGTCGAAAATTACCAATGACTGTACAGTTTTCTTGAAATATACCCACTTACCATGTATCCTTTCCCAAAGAAAACTTATCGCCCAATGAAATGTTTACCACAACAGACTTTTCAGAAAACAATCAGTTAAAATGCGCTTAAGAAGCCCAAAGTGAACATTTTAGCGCGTCTAAGGAACAAATTACCCTACACAGGAAACTGCGAAGTCCAGGTAAAAACGTCTCGCCCTGTCTCGACCTCTATGCGGCATGATTCGTCAAATATTTGGGTACACTGGTCATCTGCGTTGTAATACATCAACAGCCGTTAATCCATTTCATGAGTAACGGATCCACTGCGCAATGTCGCAGTAGAAAAGGTTGTAATTCTTTTGCGAATTCTTTTCTCGTCAAAAAGGCAACTTATATTTTTAGCGTAAGTGCAAGGGGGCCCATAAAAAAGTATCTCAAGGACAAGATGTGTCTGAACATAAAAGTATACGTCGTTGAACAAAATGATATTAAGTATACCAACAAACTCATACACGAGATAAAGAAACTTATTCCTCAGATGTCGAAAATACATTATTTATCCTGGTCCCATGTGAAATCAAAATTTCCGTGAAATAAGTTGTTTGGATTGTTTATGCGAAACTTTCTCCATTCACCTTGAGCTACAGAGTTCCTCATTTAGCTTTGTTCATTTACCTTGACTTTTAAACGACAACACTGGTGTCCCTTTTAAAATCAAGTTACACCTAGTAGTTTTTTATGTACAAATGCCACTCTAACATTTTTACCAGGTATTCCATCTGTATGGAATACCTCCATGTAGTTCCGCTCTACTTGATCAACATTTATTTGTACACTTTATGCAGCATTTCCTATAGCCATCGAAGCCTGGCAAATAGAAACTATATCCTTGTGGTATTCTTTGTAGTCTCAAAGTACACTGGTATCCCTTTTAAAATCAAGTTACACCTAGTAGTTTTTTTATGTACAAATGCCACTCTAACATTTTTACCAGGTATTCCATCTGTATGGAATACCTCCATGTAGTTCTGCTCTACTTGATCAACATTTATTTGTACACTTTATGCAGCATTTCCTATAGCCATCAAAGCCTGGCAAATAGAAACTATATCCTTGTGGTATTCTTTGTAGTCTCAAAGTACACTGGTATCCCTTTTAAAATCAAGTTACACCTAGTAGTTTTTTTATGTACAAATGCCACTCTAACATTTTTACCAGGTATTCCATCTGTATGGAATACCTCCATGTAGTTCTGCTCTACTTGATCAACATTTATTTGTACACTTTATGCAGCATTTCCTATAGCCATCAAAGCCTGGCAAATAGAAACTATATCCTTGTGGTATTCTTTGTAGTCTCAAAGTACCAAACAAGATATCATCAAGGTTATACAAGTTTCACACTAGTGAGAAATTAAACTTATTAGTGTATTATTTTGAATAACTTTTAGTTCTCTTATACCTAATTTTATATAAAAATACAATAATAACTATCACAAGACGCGCACACCCGTCTTACATTCTCACAACCGTCACTGAGTAGTTTTTTTAACAATTATATGTAACTTACGGAACATTTACAACTTCCGCATCTACCGAAGACTTTCCCAAAAGACGAAGTAGGTTTATAGTAACTTCTTATTCAAGTTTGAACTACTATATATATATATATATATATATATATATATATATATATATATATATATATATATATATACACACAGTGGTGTGAAATGTCATGCATCACCCACGTCTACAATGGTTTTTCGAATTCTATCGTTAACTACCTTGAATTATCTGATTGTACTTCATATATCATTAGTATTATTGCTAATGACGCCATTATAATTAATCAAAACGGCTAATTAAGCAAATTTTAAAGAATTCCAAAAATAGCATAATCATTAGGTCGTAAAGGGAAGTCGTTAACACCTATTTAAAGTAAATTTGAAGAAAATAATTCCATTAAATTGTTAGTATATATGGGCTGAAAATACTTTAAGCCATTATTCACTTTTTGCATTTCGCGTAGAAAGTTAAAATGTGTTCTAAACCGAAGCAAACGAAATTATCAGACCAAACGCGGTTTGAAATTATTTTTCATCATAACCAAGGTGCTTCTAGTCGCGAAATCGCGTCATTAGTAAAATGTAACCAATCTACAGTAGTTCGGATCATTAAAAAGTATACTGAGTTTGGAAAAATCGACGACAAACCGCGTAGTGGGCGGCCAAAGAAAACCTCCGTTCGAGATGATGCTGTCTTAAGACGAACAAGCCTTGCAGATAGACGTCTCAATTACACCCAGTTTTAACAAAAATATGGAGTGAAGCTACAGGTATAAGTGTGTGCACTTCCACTGTGAGGAGAAAACTGAGTAGTTTTGGATTGAGAGGGTGTAAAGCACGTAAGAAACCATTACTTTCCGAGAAGCAAAGGCTGAACCGTTTGAAATGGGCAAAGGAACATCTAAAGTGGACAACAGATCAGTGGCAAAGAGTATTATTTAGTGATGAATCAACTTTTAACATCAATAATCATGCTGGAAATACGTATGTCAGAAGGTTTCCAGGGGAAGAATTTTCGCCAAAATGTATCATTCCAACAATTAAGCATCCAACCTCAGTTATGGTGTGGGGTTGCATGTCCTTCCGAGAAGTTGGTCGACTGCACATCATCTCTGGAATGATGAATGCCACAAAATACATTGAAGTGCTACAGAACAAAATACTGCGAAGTGGAAACGATTTGTTTGGCGAAGAAAGCTTTCAGTTTCAAGATGACAACGCACCTTGCCATAGAGCTAAGATTGTTCAATCATGGATGGTAATGAATGGAATTATCCGGTTGGACTGGCCAGCGCAATCTCCATACGTGAATCCCATCGAAAACTTGTGGAACAGGATATCTCACATCATATCCAGAAAAAACCAACGACAAAGGTCGCCCTCATCGAATCTCTAATTGACGCCTGAAATCACTGCATCACTAGGGAGGAACTGGAAAAACTGGTGAATTCCATGCCTAAAAGATGTCAACTAGTCATCAAAAACAAGAGTTGGCCGATTAAATACTAAAATTAGTTTTAAATAAGATCATATTTGGCATAATGCGGTGCTCGCTTCTTTTTTTGTAATTTATTGATATTTTGAATAAAGCCTTTTTTTACTGTTACTTCAATGTTTTTTTATTTTATAACTGTGATTAAGTCCTTAGTTAAGATAGAGCTGATTTAGAGAATATAGTTGAAGTGCATTCGCGTGAAGTGCTTTAAAGTTCATTTTTCATTAATTTTAAGAGGTAATGCAGGACTTTTTCACACCACTGTATATACATATATATATATATATATATATATATATATATATATATATATATATATATATATATATATATATATATTTGTACTAATTTTGATATTTGAATTCAAAATACAAAAGAAATTAATAAGGAATTTTTGTTTCGGTGGTTGCCATGTTGACAACATTGCCTTTGTCACTAGTAAAAGCAAGTGTCCAGCAATTATATCAAAAGTGAGCATACGTTACAAAACACCAAAAAAATGTTTGTTTCTTAAAAAGAAATATAAAATTCATTTAGGTTTCATAATGGAGTTATAAGCACACAAATACAAAACTACGCTATTGTAAAGCGTCTTGGAAGTCTGTGTTGAATCTGTGGCTTTTTACACTTTTTATGACATTTGACAACATGCCTATTTTGTATGTTAACCTTTTTTGTTGTAACTAACCAAACACGTTTAGAAAGTATTAAATGCAGGTCCAATTCTAACTACCCTCGTATCATATCTTTTAATTAAAAAAAGGGATTTTGTACGAGTCATTCGTAAACATATAACTTTGAGTTACGACAATTACTTGTCATATTTGTCAAAATGAACTAAAGATAATAGTTATAATTAGTTAATTAAATTACGTTAGTGTGTTTTAGGTTGCAGATAAATTTTTTACTACCTAACTCTGGATATACAAGAAGTTGTTAATATAGTTCAGATTCAATTCCACTAAACAACGATAAATTTAATAGGATTGAAATGTATTTCAGATGTTGGTATGTTCAATTATGCAAATAACAAAATCTTAGACGCAGTAAAATGTGGAGGCGAAGCTTATTATTCAAATAGTAAATTTGAATTCAGTTCTGTAATGGTTAATTGATTCAGTTTTACTGTATACTCGAGAATTAAAATGTACATTTTGTGATAAAGGAACGTTTCGATTCAATTTCCAATCAACAACAAATTTGTGTATTTGAAATTAGTTCACACAAAAACGTTATTACAACTAAAACACAATAATACCGACTTTTATGTAGGTAACGAGTAACATTAAAAATACGTTTAGTTCTGTTGCTCAACTTTAAATCAGAAACTCAAAAATGCTTATTTGCTGTTCTACAATCCTGCGTTGTACCGTAAATCGCAAACCTTGCTATGAATAATAATTCTACTTCTACGTACAACGTAAATGTTTAGTAGAGCAAATGCAACATATGCAGATAACATAAATTACCACTTATAAAGTTTGAGGTACATGTCAGAATTACAAAAGTGGAAATGGAAATAAAAACGACTTTTGTACAATATCCTTTTAGGAACGTATTTCATTATTTTTGTGTAATACTAATATTGAAAACTCCTTTAATAGCAATTTCTTACTCCTTACCCCGTAAATATAACGTTACCAATCGTTTAAATTTATATCTGTACCTTAGTCCCTGTTATACAAAACAGAAATTTGTCATTTACAGATTTTAGTTGATCATTTTTGTGTAAAAGGAACCTTTATTGGGTTAGGAAAATGTATTACTCATAATTAAGGTACTTTATGTTTTAGATATGAAATCGTGTATTTTTTATCAATGTTTTACAACTTTAAATGTTTCAATAACAATCGCAGTTATTTTCATCAGAAAGCTATAATAGTTTTTAAACATTAATTAAGATATTAACTAAATGTGTGAAATCTGAAAACACAAATATAAGGCTTATATTTGTCAGTAGTAATATCTGTTAAAATTGTTAAAGATGTAAACAATTTTGTCAAAGTTGAAAAATTAAAACACAAACATCAGGCTGATGTTTATATTATAATTTTTCAACTTTGACAAAATTGTTTACAACATCTTTAACAATTTTAACAGATATTACTACTGACGAAGTTAACTGTAAGTGATATCGAAACACCATTAAAAAACCCAAAATAGATAAGTATTCTATTATGTCTGATAATGGTGAAAGTTTACATTTTCATAAGATAGTTTACGTTTTCTACAAACTTCATAAACTACGCTAAGGCGAGCAATTAGTAGAAATGACACTATCAAGTATAATAGATTAAGACATCTTAAAAGCAATCAATAAAACGTGTTTGATTGAAACTTTTTAAAGGAATCATTGCATGTTGCTATACTAGCAATAACATCGACATCACATTGCTGTCACACTGGTGTCAATTTTATAATATCATGTGGTATTTTAAGTTAATAGTAATTCGTAGAAGTAGAAATAGTATCGATTTGTGGTAGTATTGGTGAAAATTTGTTATTTTGTTGAAAAATGTGTTTTTTACGCAATCAGTCTTCAGTGTTAACTTTCAATTGTATTTTTGTAGTATAATGGTAACAGCTTAAAGTATTAATTCTATAATAATCACCGATCTGATAGAGTAGTGGTTACATGACCTGCTTAGCACTCGGGAGTAATGGATTCGATTCCCATTACCGTCTACCTTGTATGAGGTTTTTTCAGGGGGTTTTCCTCATACACACGTAGCAGCATGGTCACTGCGTATATGCACACCATGTGCGACTACTTAGGCGAATGCTGGGGTAGTACTTTCCCCCTCAGAACTCTAACTCCGTTCCTTCCGATCTTATCCTGACCACACCCATCCTTAATCCCACCATGCATATATACGTAATGTATGTATGTACGCTGGGAATCCATGATTGTGGCTGAAGGAGCTCAGAAAGCCCGAGCACCCCGCTCTCCCCCTTGGGCAGTGAATGAAATACGTGGCCTTTTCTTTTTTTTAATAATCCCATGTAACCACTTTTACTCCAAATTGACAAGCCTTACTACTTATGGCTTATGTATGGTACGAATATATCGAAAATTTAACCTTTGACAGTTGGAAATCATACACACGTGTAAACATTTTGGAGATTATAATAGAAATATTAGAAAACAAAGTATTTAAATTAAACATAGATCATCCTGAATTCATTTTTAATGCAATTAATAGCAAATCAAAAGCTAATATCCGTAAATGCGTATTTAATAATGGAGGCTACGTATAGAATCGATAAAGTCCAACTACTCTCTCAAATATTCAGCACACTAAAACATCCATTCATTTGGTTATGTATCTATTATAGGTGTTTCACTTACCTAACGTTTACATTTTAAAGTCGATTATTTAAAAATCGGCTGAACGAAATGTTAACATTATATATTTTCGAAATCACCTTAAAAACATCTATTTAATTATTGAATAAAATACAGGGTGTTCCGTTTAAGAAAATGTAAGTTGGGTTAATTTTTCCATCAGTTTGTGAGATATTTAACTTAACATAACCTTCCCGCCATTCCCTTACGGGGTAGGCAACACAATCCCTGTCTCTTATTAATTTATCATTCACAATCTTTCTCCGTGCTTTCCTATCTCTGCATACTTCCCTAGCTTCCGCAAGATTCATACATTGTCCCTGACATGCTCTTTTATTTTTAAAGCTCCTTATCTTTCTTTCCTTTATCATACATTCTACTATATTCAGCAAAGTCTTACGCGGCCTATCAGGCACGGCCTTACCTCTAACCTCACATACACATATATGCACTCATTCTTTATCTTGTTCCTTCTCGTTTTACCATATGCGCTTCTCAGGAATCTCATACCTGCGGTATTTATTTTTCTTTCGTGCTTTTACACTTTTTACACTTCCAAACAGTACTGACGGGACAAACACGCTATGATAGATTGCTCGTTTCGCAACTAGGCTCATGCTTTCGTTTCTCATTATCATCCACATACTTCCAATCACTTTCCTTCCAGCATTGACCCTTCGTCCAATGTCGCCCTCCATTGTACCATTCTGCAGTAAACATTCTACCCAGATATACCAGCTCATCCATTTGCTCCACAATTTCATCTTGCAAAGTAAATACTCTACTCTCCTTTCCACCTTCCCGATTGAACACCACAATCTTAGTTTTGTTCATGTTTACCTTTAGGTCCATGCTCTCACAGACTGTATCAAACTTCATCAGAGCAATTTGTAGCTCATCGGCACTGTCACTTAATGAGACTGTGACATCTACACACACCAGAACTCGTACATTTACGTCACTAACCATTACACCTCTTGTATCGGCACATCCTTGTATACATTGAACAAGCACGTTGATATCACACAGCCTTGTCGCACTCCTTGCTAAATATTGAAGTATTCACCCACACCTCCTGTCACCCTAACACCCCTGCTGCCATTGTATACTGCCCTTATTCCGTTTATTAAACCTTTATTTATGCCATATTCATTTAATATTTCTCACAGCTTCTCCCTATTCACTCTGTCGTATGCTTTCTTCAGATTTAAATACGCACAGTAAAGCTTCCTTTTTACACTTAAATACCCTTCGATCACATGCTGGAGAGCAACCATCTGATTTAAACATCCTCTCACTGGCATAAAGCCACCCTGCATATCTCAAATCTTAGTTTGAGTAGTTTGTCGTAATCTACCAATCAATTTTCTTTCAAACACTTTACCAGGCAAGCTGAGCAAACTTTGTTACGTGTTTAATTAGAAAACGTTTCTTTTTGATAACGTTCGTAATTTTGTCAAGTTTACTTACTAAAAACAGCAATTTATTCCTAGGCTGAATGCTTCCAATCCACTATTTCGCAAATTTTTACGCATCTCTAATTGCATTTAAATTACGGTATGTAACTTCTGTATACATCTCTTACTTACTTAAATGTAAGACAAATTTAGTACCTTCAGCGACATCTCTGAAATTTCGGATCATTTAATAGAAAGCAGTTAAAAAGTAACCTGGGATCTATTAGGGTCAAATAGAGAAAAAAAAAGATATTCACAAAATACATATTTTCTATTACACATTTTAACTTTTGGCAACAATGATTAAATACAAATTTTCAAAAGTTTGTAAAATTGCTTTTAAAGTGTTGGCCAATTTTCCTTTCTTCCTTTTTAAGAACGCCCTTGATGGTGGATGTTAACTTTCTAGAGAATTTTTCCTGTTTCTGGTTACTGGATGCTAAAGCATCATTTTTTTTTTTGGAAAATTCTCACTTAAAGTAATACTTGGTTAAGTAAAAGCATTACTAACGCTTTTAAAAGGCGGATAAAACTGAAATTATTCATTCGTCCACATCTTGGGTAAGTGGCACATGTTTCGATAACCTCATTGTAATTAAAATCGTTTTCAGGTTTTCGAATATAAAAGCATTCAATACTAATTCTTTACATATAAAGACAACTCAATTGAAATCGTTGGATGTTCACTACCGGCTCGTTTGTCACCTGTAAGAGATATAAACGGTCATAATTAATTAAACAACGTACTTATATTTACCTTCTTTTAGCATCTCAGTGCTACCTACGTTTCTAACAGCATTCCTTCTTGAATTTGCTGCCCACATTTTACAGTTGCGAAGGTGTAAGAGCATTGCTGACATCCTTGACCATATACGTGAACGCTGCTACGTCAATGGAACAGTACCTGAAGGTACATTAGAAGTGACTTGATTCTAGCTTCTGTGGCGACATTCACCCAACGATTCAACTCCTGTTTTGATTGAAATATACCGGGTGTAACGATTATTTGCAATACGGTGAACTACTGCAAAAGTTAAACATTTAATTTCATATGAATTTGTAATTTTGTCTCGCAATCTTTACGTGTTATGAACATTACTTTTTCCTGTGGACAAGGTTGTTCGGGACAGTTTGAATTCCTCTAAATTTCTTTATTACTTGTAATTGTTACTGTAGTTATTCACTGTAAACCGAACAAGCTTTCCAATTATTGCTACATAATATAAAATCATTAGTGTTTTACTGAAAAACAACTAGGGTTTTGCTTTATACTGTGTGAAGCGTAAGGCAAGCAAGTTAATTAATTACATTTATTTTTTTCTTGGCTTTGCTAAATATCACAATGTGATAATGTGTTAAATTGGCCAATTCAGGCTACGACCAGTAAAATCTTACAGCGGCCGGAAGGGGCACATTATAATTTTATTTGATTTTTTTTCTGTTAAACAATTGAAGTTTTAAATGGTAATTGCCGTGGGCACAAGCTGTGGCTCACTACTTGTCATCGTAAGTTTCAATTTAAATATTGGTTTCTTTAGAGTCCTGGGGTATGCTATACTTATATTATATATACATATATATATATATATATATATATATATATATATAAAATTTACTAGTGATATAAGTGTTCAGGTATATCACACCGTCGGTCTTACTGCCCGTGGTGTTGAATGTTATTTTTTTTTATTTTTTATTCTTTTGTCACAATATAAACAATAAAATTACATTATCGGTTGGAATTGTTAACTTATTTCTATTTCTCTTTTGGGTAAATCCTGTTTCAGGCTTTACAGGGTTTACTCTCCTTTCAGTACTGGTTGATATTTCCTTCTTAAAGCCTGTGGCGCCTACTTATATCCGGTTTCTATCTAACCATATTACCATCACTTTAAGCTACACCTCCAAAACAACCACGCATCCAAGTGTTCTGCGGTCTTCCCACCGTACGTCTGAGCTTAGTCGAGCCCATTCCTTGTTTTTATGCCACATGATGGTTAGACAAGTGGCAACTTATTCCTCTGTGGTTCTTGCAATCACTCTTGTTCTTCTTATCCTTATACAGTGGTACAATGATCGCGCTCTTCGAATCCATGGCACTTTTCCACACATAAGGTATGCATTGAATAATTCACACAATCTTCGTATATGCTTTGTACTTCCATACTTTAGCATTTCAGCAGTGATTTCATCTACGCCTGATCCCTTGTCGTTTTCTCTACCTCATTTATCCAAATATACTTCTCAGTTTCATTCACCATTCCTTCTACATTCTCCTTATTTAACCCTTCAGTCTTACTTTCCTCACTACTGTACAACTTTCCGAAATATTCGTGTCAGAATTTCCTCACTTCACAGTCGTCCCATACTATTTCATTGCTCATATTCATCACTTCCGTAGCGTTCTGTTTTGGACCACGTTTTGTATTTTTGACCCATTTTGAGAAGAGTATTTTGCTTTCCTCAAAATTATTCTGCATTTTCTCTCCTTCCACACTTCCTCTTTACTTATTCTCACTGCCTCCTTTGTTTCTTTGTTTCTTAATGTGTACACCTCATATAATCGCTTTTCCTCAGACTCAGTCAGCAACGGAGCCTGTCTGTTTCGACCTTGACCGCCCCTTGTAGTCAGGTCGATTCGAGGCAATTTTATTGTTCTCTTGAGTAATACCATAGCGAGCAGACCGGTTAAATTGTGTCCCGAACGATGTAGCATTCCCTACTACATTTTTTTTGCACTTAAGCACCCTACAATCACATCACGGTTCACCCAGATTTCTCCCAACGTGGTTCCTAGCTATATTGTGAACTTAGATTTCCGAGTTGTAGTTAGTTGTTTGTTATTTTATTTAATATTTATTTATCAAATATGTTTTATTATTGTCGCGAACCGTGCCAATTTAGTGTTTCCATCCTCTAAATTTCACTTTGATTCAATTGAAGGGTAACATTAAATAATGATAAGGCCCTGTTAGCTCTCCCGACTTTCATTTCCTACTTTTAACTATTCACAATTAAGATTAAACATAGTAACAAAGGTAAAACATCACTTAAATTTTAAATTTGCCGTCAAGGAAAAATATAGTATAATATAATATGCAACACAGTAATTAAACCTAATATCACGTATAGTACCAAAAATAAAAGTTGGATCAACCTTCAAATTTGAAAACAAAGAAAAAATGTTAAAAAACTTACTAAAAAACTTCAACAATGATCTGGAATGGGTTTTAAAGGAACGTTCAATGCCATAGCAATCCTAAATATTATTTACTCGCCTACTTTATTTAAAGAGGCATTTCACACGTTGCAAAAATTCTACTGTTTTAGATTATTACTATCTTTGTTTATTCGTAATATTCAAACCGATAAAAATCTATTCAGTAACTTCATACTTCTACTTAAATTAGAGTGTTCTCTAATTTAAGTTAAATTTCTGTTATATATTTGAGGAAAGAAAATTATTTAATTACTTTAAATTAGAATCTCGGTTAGAAATTAGAGCTAGTTATTTGCTTATTTTATCTATCTATTTTCTTTTTTTATACTTTTGATTACGGATTCGATCTAGTTATTTATTTTTATCATTTTACGTTTGAATTTGTTGTAGAAAGGGGTTCATTACAAAGAAGGATCACACCTAGTATTTTTTCTACAGTTAAAGATACGTATATACGATTGTTTTTTACACCGCGCTACCGTGGGATAAAATAAGTTGTTTTTATTAGTCCTCTATAATTCATTGTTATTGCAAGAATGTTTACCTGTTTGAATTCAATCTTTAGACAAAAGGGTGGTAGTTTACTTTACAATTTTACGAGTTTTAACAATCGCATCTGGTATGCGTTTAAAAATTCTTCGTAGAAATTGAATACTATACCGATCCTAAATTTTATTTTCGCGCCTTTTTCAACTAAAGAGCCTTTTACACGTTACTTGTTTATAGTGATTTATTTTGTAAAAATTAGAACCGAGTGTGTAATAAATGATGATTAAAAGAAGTAAATGTAGGAAATGAGGAAACAGTCAAAGCATAAACAGACAAACGGAGGTTATAAAGTATTAGTCAAATTAGAGCTAAATTTATATGCATATAAAACAAATTGATTTCGCGTTTATAGGTTTACTATTTCTACTACATTTGCTTATTCAATACCGTATATCGATTTCGTCAAATGCACCACGAATATTCACCATCCCTATTTAATTCACTGTTTTATATGAGAAGACAGTATAAACAAATTGGTTAGCTAAATTCATAAATTAATGACGTAGCGGTAAACACTCCTGGCAAGGATAATATGGAGTAAAAACATTACACCTATTTTAATTATAAAAATTTACAGACGTGAATTTACTGATTTCAACCCATGGTTTTGAAACTTTCATACGACTTGGTTTAATGAAATTATCTTAGCTTAACTGTTTTTTTAATAACTACCTGCGTGAATTACTAAATGGGTAAATTTTGGTCTTCTAATTAATGTTTGCAAATCAGTTTATTATACTGTTGAATTAGCTCTGCATAATGTAATGTGAATTAGAGAAAAGGATTTAGTAAACAGTAATTTGCTGCCTGGTGTAGAGTAAGCATTGTTAATAAATACACGTGGGTTACTTGTTATGTATGAATTCAAATCTTGGCATTAAAGAACAACAATGGAAACGTTATGAATTATCATTCTGTTGTGTTAGGTCGAATTAATCTTAAATATGAGTGAGCCAGAAAGAATGAATCAACACTAAGCTGGAAACATTACACACCTCATCCTGGGTCTATATGAACGTTGCTGGTTTAAGAGATACAGGGTGTTGAAGGTTTAAATTTTATTCTGAATCTTCTCAATAATTGAGAAGGTTTTGGTAATATGAATCTGAAAATTGGTAGCGTTGAGTTTTTTGGTGTGAGAATTACAAATTTCAAGCTTATTTTGACGGTGCTCCTGAGGGCGCTAGTTTGTAACAACCCTTTTTGAGTTGTATTAAAATATACCTTAATTTAAGGTCTTTCATTCGTTCTGTTGTAAATATAAGAAAAATTTTAATTATTGAAATATAGGTATGTGGTAGGCAACTTAATTTGCATATCTTCTTAAGGGTATATATTTCTTAAAGGTTTATATTACCATTTCAAATTTTATTCTGCTCAAATACGTTTGCGCAATACGTCATCATTGACTTAATTCCTTGCGCAAATCTCTTCGCGCACGAGTACATCATCTAACTTGGAAGGCATCCATTTTGTGACTTCCTGATTAAAGTGGGTTTTCCCTAAATTTAGTGTAAAGTGCCATTAATTTGATGGTAAGATATTTTAACGCATTATACAAAAATTAAAACATTTGCTCTTTTCAGGCACCTTTATTTTAGTTTTATTTGTACTTTGATTATATTTTAAATACGCATTTAATTTTACTGTAGCGTACGCTTTCATTTTATGATTGCATTTTTTATTTGAAAATTTCAAAGAATGCATTAAACGGATTATTCAATTTAAAGAAGATAAATTTTTAAGAAGAAAATTTATAAGGATAATTGTAGTTTGGGTGTGGCTGATAACATAAAAGCATTGTTATTGCAGTATATTGCGCAACATTACACAAGGATTACGTCATCTTGGTTTACATTTCCGCATTATTTTTTTATAATACCAGGGATTCTCAAGAAGATTTTATATATTTAGTAACAGGTATTTAACGTTTAATGATTTTTTTAGTATTTTAAGGTTTTTACAATTAGTTTTTAAGATATATTTTATTTAACCCTTTCACTTTATATATTTAATAAACATAGTTGTTATTTCTTATTGTTTTACATTTTGATAATTTTTAGTGTAGAACTCGGTTTAGTTATTCCGACATTATTAAAAAATAACTTGGCGTCCGAGATCATTTTATTAGTGTTACATTGCAATTTTTTATATTGATGTTCGGTGGAAGTAAGCGAGCAGATTTAGTGGTAATCAAGCAAATCAAAAGACTGGCCCTATTTTAATCTACCGAAAGCATTATTTGTGATGAATGGTTAGTATCTCCTGTTAGTTTAACGATTTGTGTTTGGAGAACTTATTTACATTTATTACTCTCATTATATCATTTATTCATTTATTATTAAATTTTTCACACCATTTACACCACTTATTTTATAAGTTTTACCGTATTATTTAGGTAAATAAAGACGTATTTGATGACATTTTAAACTTCAACTGACGACGTTAAAGTTTGACATTTTCACCGGCGGCTGCAAAAGTCTTTTGCATCCCCTCGCAGCGGATGCAAAAGTAATGTAAGTTAATAACTCAAACACCCAATTTGGAAAACAACGAAAACAAATTTATTGTTTAGTTATAAAGATTAAAAGTAAAATGATTAAAACTAACATTTTCTCCAAAATAAAATCCGCCAGAGGTAACAGTGGAGGTCTTGCTGGGTTCTAAAGAAACGGTTCTTCCTCTTCTACATGAATTTCTGTACTCGTAGCGCTTGCCCTAGGTGCAAAAATTTTCAAGGCTGCCTCTTTTTTGTTGCTAGAGAGTCTTCAATATAACGCCAGCTACACTGCTGGATTTCCAGTCACCATGGCGCTTCAAGCACATTAAATCTGCACCGCCGTCCACTAGCAGTGTAGCTGAGGTTCTTCTTAGACAGTGCCCTGTGTATTCGGTATAGTTCGCTAATTTTAAGAAAAAGGTACCTCCCTAGGAAAACTACTTATTTTATGGATTCCCATCATCGCTCTTGGGCATTTTCCATTTCCATATTTAAAAAAAAATCGGCGATTATTCATGTCTCGTGGGCGCAAAGCAACATATTTGTTATATAAATTTGGGAAAGATTCCCCTATAACTGTAAATGATTTAATTTTTTTTGCTGCAATTTTAATATGTAGCAGAGTTTTCAGGTTCTCAGTGTCGTCTACCTTCATCTTTAACAATTCATCGCAACGACATGTCCCTGAGATACCAATAATCAAAGCTATCTAAAAAAAATTACAAAATATAAAGACTTGTTTTCATTGTATTTCTAAAACTTACCTTCATTACATTGTATTTTTCGTCTAACGCTTCCGATAAAAATTTATTAAATTGGTCTTTACTAAATACTTTGGCCTGCTTTGGCGTGTATCCTTCATTCTGCTTTCTTAGATATGCACGAAGTTTCAAGTATTTGTGTATATCTACGCCACGTCGAACACTCAATAATGATTTTATCATCGAATATTGAGACCAGATTGTCGAGCTTTTCATTTTCATTTGTGTTGTTAATTCGGCAAAATAAGCTAACATTACGATTTCAGAGTAGCTTTTAATATTCTTTTCATCGCATCATTTTATAAATTGCTGAAAAGCGCGTTCATAGATTTTGCTCAATCTTGCGGGTAATAGATCATTTGTTGCTGTATTAGCCGCTTCAGTAATTTCTGACGGCGTGTAGTTCTCCAAATCCATCATACTCTTAACAATGTAATATTTTAATTCACACAAATAGGAACAAAAAGTTTAATAAAATACTTACAATAACACCGAGAATCTTCACAAGTTTTAACTTGTTTAATGCATTGTTTTCAACGAAACCTTGCAACCTCTACTGCTGCTTGCTAGAGCACGCTAAGTAAATCTGACTATTCCTCACTTTCACAACCTAATTATTTTTCCTTATTTAAGTGTAAAAAACGTCTGAAGAAAAAATAGAATATTTCATGCGAAGGAAAGTGACTCTTTGTGGCTCATCTGTATTTGCCGGACTCGCTACGTTCGTCCGTCAAACCTACAGATTCGCCACAAAAAGTGTCACTTTAGCTATTTTTATCTGTTGAGCCGAGCCTGAAAAAAGTTAAAAACCTAAAACAACGATCGATTCTGCATAAAAAAGGTATTGTTGTTTAGGTCGCCTAACTTTATCGGTTTCTGAGTTATTTTCATTTAAAGGTTTCAATGTGTTTTGTTGATTTTTTTTCAGTCGCTGATATTTCTATTTCTTTTCTAAGTAAGCTTGTGCCAAATTTTCATGTCAATAAATATCAGCGTATTTTGCGTACTTGTAATTTATTATTCGGGGGTAATACCATAAGAGCTTGTGTTTACTCGGAACGAAAACTTTGTTGCTTCGTAATTGACGAGCGCAATTAACATGGTAAAATCACGAAACCGAAACCTTCTGTTATTTGATCGAGTCGTATTACCTAAAAGCAACAAAGCTTGATTTTTTCAAAATGAAAGTTTGTCCCGGGAATAAACACAAGCTCGAATGGTATTTGGTAAGACAATTTAATGAACCATTTAATTAAAAATAATAAACTATATTTTAAGCGTTACTGATAGAATTTAACTATCGTTACCATGGAAATATATCAACATTTAATTTATTCACTTGCGAAGAATACCTACTAGCAGTTATCCGATGTGAAAGTGATAAAACGTATAATACAATGCATTGTTTTTGCAGATGAATTACATTGTCGTGTAAAATTAATAGCTAGTGCCACAACATAATAATTTTTACAACGGTGAAATGCGTGATATGATTTGTGTTTTTGCTCAGACGAATCTAGATCTTTTCGACCAAAAAGTATCCATGGAACTCCAAAATATATCAGATATCATAATCGATGAAGAAGAGGAAATTTTAATTCGTATTTCATAAAATTCGGTTATAGCGCCCTCTAGGACAAACGTC
Organism: Vesta saturnalis; assembly: GCA_036346205.1. NCBI lineage: Eukaryota > Metazoa > Arthropoda > Insecta > Coleoptera > Lampyridae > Vesta > Vesta saturnalis. Next base: position 3,664,209 of record JARFJB010002548.1, on the reverse strand, counting down.
AAAATAAGCCTCAAATTCGCAACTCTCGCGCCAAAAATCCCAACACTACCAATTTTCAGATTCATGTTATCAAAACTTTATCATTTATTGAATTTCAGAATAAAATTTAAACCTTCAACACCCTGTGTCCCTTAAACCAGCGACATTCTAATATCCCCACCTTAATGTTGACTCATTATTTCAGACGCACCCTGCACAAATGAGTACTGGATTTATGACAAACGACATAATTCTGCAGCGAAATGTTAATTACGAATCCGGCAATTAAATGTAAACTACACAATTCACTATTCTAGATTGAACGGGTTAATAAATCTAAATGTTCAGCATTCCATTCGCGAAATAGGTGCACGTTCTGTTTATATGGAAAACAGTCGAAGATAATGGAAATTATGAATCTAGCGCAAAAGAACAAAGAATTTGTGATCGCTTGGCAATGACATTTTGGGGAAATAAGTAGGAAATCGAACTTAAAATTAATTGTACCAAAAATGAAATATTTCCGCATCGTCACATCACAACACAACTCGGTTAAATTTGAGTCTTCCTCAAGGTCAATTGAACTGTAAATGTTGATTGTTTTCACCCACATTGGTTTGGTGTTAACCGGTGGTGGGTGGGTGACAAAATTCAAATACTGACTAGAAACATTTTGTTTTAGTGATGAATTTACGTTTTTTTCAAATGGTCATGTAAACAAACAAAACTATCGCTAATGGAGTGATGAGAACTAACATCATTTTACAGAAGGGCACGCCCAGAATCCTTAGAAACTTAATGTTTGGGCGGAAATAGTAGGAGACCGAATAATATGACCATTTTTAATCGAGAGTGATTTAATCAGCGAGGTATACGTGGAGATGCTTAATAATTTAATAGAACCACTAATTGTCCATAAACTTGAAAATCAAAGGGACTTAGAAGGGAATTTAACTCTTAATGAAGACATTGTGCATAGGATGGAGACCCTCCTCAGTATGCTATTAATACGAGACCGTGGCTGGATAGGTTTTATCCTCAACAGTGGATTGGTAGAAGGAATCCAATTGAGTGGCCACCAAGGTCATCCGACCTTACTCCAATGGACTTCCTTCTGTGGGGTTACATTAAATTTTTAGTGTAAAAGACACAACCGGCTTCCTTGGATGAATTGCGCGAGAGGATAATAGAAGCGTGTCAGAACATTCCAACAAAATAGCCGTCATTACGAACAATTATTGTAATTATTTTCTATAGTGTACCTGTTTTTCTTTGAATAAAGGTTTTCTTGAATTTAAAGTAGTATTAGATTCTACCAATTTTTTTCTTAAAACCATTAGCAATAAGCTTTCCATAGAGGTGCCCCAAGTGGGATATTGCCATTTAATATGTATAAGTCACTGTGGGTGATGCTTGGAGGGTTCAAAAGTATTTTTAATTTTGTTCATACCTCTCTTTGTTTAAAAGATAATAGTCACTGTAACTTTTCCAAGAATTATTCTCAAATTTGAGGTTAGTTTTTCAGTTTAAGTGAGGAGTGGGGCTAGCTTGAAAAATGCGTCATGTGTATTCCCCCTGGTTGTTACAGGAACGACACTTTTTTGTTTTTTTTTCATATTTATTTCTGTTTCAAAATATTGCGATTGTAAGTTTTCAAAGACCCACCAGCTATATCGTAACTTATAATGCATTCTTTTACCTGTATTCGATACCAATTATGGTCCAGAATAAATTTATCTTACCCTAATAACAGAGCGTATAAATGATTGAAACTCCTAACCTCTCTCAGGTTGTGGCTCAGTGGTTCCTCATTCTCTGATTCGGCGCCTGTGTATACTGGTTGGAGCGGAGATCGTCCGGAAGTTTCTCTCTTTACGTGTTCTATGAAAATACGGTTACCAGTATGTTTGTACACTCAAAAAGAATTGATCCTGATTTATATTACAATATGACGGGACATTTTATTCATTTAAAATAAAATTCTACGGTTATCGTTATGTGCGATCAGGATCGGACACAGGTTCAGGACCGATAAGAGGTAAAGTTTTCTCTTAGCCTGGGAACGGCGTAACAGCTTTAAATCTTCGGGACCTTTCGGTATTCAGCACTGTTAAATATACAGGCTGACAGGATGACGGAACGTGTTACGGGCGTCAGCATTTAACAAAGATGTTAAATCAGGATGGTACTTGTCCTCTGGATATCTCACGATAAGTGAGTGGGTAGGAAAGCGGTTTATTACGTTTAGCGAGATTGAAAGGTAATTCGCACTGTTACGTACTGGGTTCATAAGTTACGAAACTGGGGTACTAAAACATGGTGTAATTACGGGCGGCTTGTTGCATTCAATCTGTCAGCTTCCTGCACTTCGGTTTTTAATTATTTATTTATTATTTTGTCTGGTGTAGGCGTGTGTGTGTGTCTGTGTACGATGTGTGGGTGTAATATCAATTAAAAGATTCTGGGCAAATACCCGTTGCGCTGTTTAATTGAGACCACGGGGGGTGATATAATTTGGGTGAGAACCTTTCTATCCAATGGAGTAAGTAAAAGACTACATCTGGTGTTTTGACCGACGTGGCGTACTTCACTAGCGTAAGTGTGGTGTTGTATTTTTAACTTACATGTAGGTGACCGCAGATTGAGGCAGTAGTAAACCCTGATGTATAAGATAAGATAAGCTCAGGCTGAGTTGGCCCAATGGGATCAGAGTGAACAGGAGCAGGCCTGAGTCTCCAAAGAGACCCCAAGGGAATGAGTCGAGTTGACCCAACGGAATGAGAACATCTGTAGAGCGTCTCGGGGAGGGCGAAGACCGCTTCTGGTAGTGCTTCTAATGCCGTGATAGGGTGGAGGGGACGTAAAAAACTCAATGCTTTTGAATTTCACGTCGAAGGGGATATAACTTAATTATTTGGTGATTTCTGTAAATTTAATTAAATCAGGATAATTAGCACATAATTAATTCAAAAAAAAAATTGGCAAAGGATACTGGCTATTTGCAAAGTTAGGTATCGGTTAAGAACTAGTTTATCGATTTTAGTTTACTACCGCAAAGTTTTGCGAAAAGTTAAGTACACAAATAAACACAACTGTTGTGTTGTATACTAAGATTACATGCCTTATTACAGTACAAACTTTCTCATTTTCTGTTGTGTTTTAATTATTTAACCTAAAATAGAATGATTGGCGCATGCAGTAGGCTTAACTGATTATAGCTATGTATATATCTCTGCCTCCTTTACAACCTAATACAAAAAGTTTGCGTAAGCGAAAATTTCTCTTCGTGTAAGTTGGTTTCTTAATTTTTTGAATCACACTCTAGTTCTGTATAATAAACATACCAAGATCTTGATCAGCTATGTTTATTTTTCCATAAGGATTTGTAATTGCTTGAATTCTTACATAAATTGCCCACATTCTCCATCACAATCTTTTATTTCGGTAGCTCAAACGTTAAATCTTTGTCATAACTTCAGGTTTGTTGTATAATCTGAATACAGTATAATCTAAACGCACTCAGATTTGTCGTAAGTATAAAGAAACTTACTCATAATGTATATATCGTCGTTCAATGCTTAAGCCAATAGCTGAGTGAATTGGCATTCCGACGTGACCATGCGTAATTACTTGATAGGTAAGTGAAAATGGAAGAAGCCTGAACTCTTACTGGCCACTGACTACATAAAGGGTAAGACTCTCATTGTAATTCGGTAAGCAGATTGTAAACTAGTTTAATGACAACGTTCATTAAGTTAATTATTCAAGTCAGTTTTTATAAACCAAACTTTTTGGATTGTACAATATGTTGATTTTACGTACTCATACAATGTTGCTAATTAGCTTACTTCTTTGTAATCAAAGTGATTAAGTATCAAATTTCGAGGTTTAGACAACAAATATACCTGGTAGTGTCAGAGTATTTTAAAGCACACGTTATCAAGTATTACGTTGGATTCAAGGAGGTTTCTGATAGCTTGGCATTGAGTAGTTTAAATTCCATAATAATCAGAAGCGATTGTAACGTAAGAATACGTTTAAGAACACTCACGAGGATTTAACGGAACGACTTTAAGCGTAAACATTTGATTGGTTAAAATGGTTTAATTAATTTGAGAGGGAACCAATATTATATACCAACCATTGTGTAGGCCGCCTTATGAAACAGACTTTGTAGGAACGTATAAAGAAAGCATTTAGGCAAAAACTAGCATACTAATTCAAATGTGGTTTAATATAAGTTTTACGCCCAGCGTTATTAAATCTTTGACGATATTTGAGGAACATGGGTGAAAAGGAAAATACTACTTTCTAATTTAAACATCTAAAATCTGCTAAGAATTACCAAGATGAATTACAAGCATGTCTTATAACGTAAAGTCATCTGCAGATTTCTTTTCTTCTGTTCTAAACGAAAATTGTAAATGAGCAGAGCTAAACACGTACTCATCTTGAATATTAAGAATCAACTATTGGTCTAAACTGTTAATGGAATTTTATACTATCGGTGAGTGTTCAGTGGATAAACGACGCAATTTTAATTGTCTGTGTTATTTATATATAAATTGTTACTAAGATCGAGTTGTGACTGAAAGTCTTTACCGAATACATTTTTATGCAGGTTTCATTATTGGCGGTGATGTCAAGTAACGTCAAGTCGAACTATCGAATTTTAAATTAATCTTTAGACAAGTTGAATTAAAAAATCACCAAAGTTAATCTTTGTTTGTCGGGAGTACTATTTGTATGTAAGCTTGCCTTCGTCCGATAATTACGCATATATGATACCTAATTGTGGTCGATGTCTATATATTTATACGAAAGTGTGTTAGTCTTTCAGTGGAAGTTTTTTTTTTTTAAATAAAATAGTATTACCACTATTCGCATGTGATAATTATTTGTGATCAATATATACACTGTGTTCATTTTAAAACTTACCACCCTCTGTAATTCAAAAACAACAAAACACTCAGTAATCGCCGAAACACGTCAATTTTTGTTTCACGGGGGAACATTTTTGACAGTCAAGGGGTCTTGATACGTTCAACCCTGTAACCACTAGCAACCCCAATTTTAAAATCTCAAATGCGCCCAACTCGTTACACATCATTTGAAAGCCCCTTTCATTATCAACACACCAGTGTATTTATTCCTTTTGAAAATTGGGCGAGATTTGAAGAAGTTATGGGCCAAAAATCACTCGGTTGACAAAAACTTTATTTATTTTAGTATATTTTCTTTGATGGTTAATGTATGGTTTAAATAGGTATTTTCTTATGTATTTAATAAAAGTCAACATTGTCAAAGATCACTCAGTGGACAGAACCATTTACTTGGGTATTTGATAAACGTCAAAACCGAAGTAACCTATTGTTTGATGTAGTTTGATCGTTGTAAAACCCAATTTTACTATTGTGCTATTACTTAACCCTTTCGCTCCCGGTGGTCATGCACTGAAACCACATTTTCTAAATTCGATTCAATGACTCCCACTGGTTTTCCCGCTATACCACTGTGCGAATTGCATGCGCGCAGCGCCACCTGTTGATCCGTAATGCAGTTTTCGCAGTGAAATCACGCGCTCTTCTACGTCATTTGTTTGTTGTTGCTGATGAAGGAGCAGCCTCGCGGGTGCCTTCTTGTGAATAAATCCAACGGATTGCGTGTGCAATGGCCGGTGAGTTATTTTTATGATAGTTATGATCTCATAATATAATTTAGGCTTCATTATCTTTGGAAACTCGTATTATCAAGTGCTTTGAAGAAGCGATTTGATGGTGGTTTTCCTATGTGACCACTGGGAGTTGTCTTAGTAAACGTTAATTATTTCAGGAAGGAACAAAAAATTGTAATTTGATGATCTTGAAAAAATGGATAGCGAGAAGTTCAATGGTTTATTCGATTCAATACCTTCGGATTCAGACTCAGAAGTAGAAGACGGTCAAGAGGAAGACACGGATAATGAAGAGATTTACGGAAACAATTTGATCGACCCGTTGGGTGACATACATAATCAAAGTGATCAAGAGGAAGAAGTGGAACCTAAAGTAGATTCTGATGAATTCGATAGTGGGGAAGAAATACCTCTTTCGTAAGTTACCATGCGATGCCAGTAATATAAAGTGGAATCAACTGAACACTTACAAAAATCATCTTCCTTTCTCGAAGCAGTCGGGTCCTAAGAATATTCCACCCGAAGCTGCCACACCTCACGATCTTTTCAAATGCCTGTTCCCGATAGAACTTCTCGTATTCATCACCGAGCAGACAAATTTATATGCTCTGCAAAAATATGGGGATCCAGCGAAGTTAAAAAAAATTACTGCGACCGAAATCAGTAATTTCATAGGTAAGTCAATGAAAATGTAGCTATGATATATGATAAATTCAACTGATTATCCCACAGGTATAGTTATGGGGGTCAAGTGCTTACCCGCCATCAAGGACTATTGGTCTGCGAATAACGAAATTCGTGATGTGTATATATCGAGTGTTATGTCGAGAAATAGGTTCGAATGGCTCCTTGGAAATATTCATCTAAATAACAAAAAAAGTCAGCCGAAGAAAGGTTATCTGGGATACGACAAGCTCTACAAAGTGCGTCCTTTTCTAGACAAACTTCTACAGACCTACAAAGAACATCATGAACCAGACGAACACCAATCTGTTGACGAATCGATGATCAAATTCAAAGGTTGAGAATAGAGACAGAATACCTTAGATTTATAATTCAATTATTTATGTTTTAGGTTGCTCGTCATTGCGCCAATATATGCCACAAAACCAATCAAAAGAGGCTATAAAGTTTGGGTTACAGCCAACAGCTCAGGATATATTTCTGATTTTCAAATATATACTGGGAAAGTAGATAGCATCGAGAAACAAGTGGGGACATGTGTTGTGAAGGGCCTATGCAAAGATATTGAGGGAGAATACCATCAAGTGTATTTCAACAATTTGTTCACCTCGTTGGACCTAATGAAGCAAAACAAAATTCTTGCTTGCGGCACAGTTCGGAAAGGTCGCAAGGGACTGCCATCTGGTCTCACATCTAACAAGAGTATGAATAGGGGAGATTTGGATTGGAGGATGAGCACTGACGGAATCGTTGCTATGAAGTGGATGGACAAGAAACCTCTATTTTTTGTAAAATTTTCACAATCCCCATGAAACGCATACTGTCAGCAGAAGAGCGAAAGATGGAACCCGAAACGACATTTCTTGTCTAGCATTGGTGAAGGATTACAACAAGTATATGGGCTTTGTTGACAAAGCTGATATGTTGAAGTCTGTATATCAGATAGACCGTAAGAGTAAGCGCTGGTGGCTGCGTATATTCTGGCATTTCATCGACGTCACAATTGTAAATACATTTGTCCTATTTAAAATGAGGAGTGATGGATCATCGTTACATCTCAAAGAATTTCGGATTGCAGTCACGAGAGAACTCATTGGAATAAGAAAGGTTGAAAAACGTGGACGTAAAAGCCTGGAGGAAACACATCCCAACAAGTTGCAGAGATGCGTCCTAAGTGAGACACGAGTTCGAGAAGCTGCGCATATGCCAATGTATGGCTCATCACTTCGATGTGGTCACTGTAGTACCAAGGCCCAACCGCATAGCACCAAATGGAGGTGCACAGTTTGTAAAGTTGGGCTCAGTCTCAACGATAAAAAGAATTGCTTCATCGAGTTCCACAACAAAGAATGATTAAGTGTAGGTTTTTCGAATAATTAAAATTGATAATGAATAAAAAAGTTTGAATATGTTCTTTTTTCTTACTTCTGTCACAAAGCAGCGTAACACAATGAACAAACTTTCATATTTTCCTAAAAAAGTAAGGGTAAGAAAAAAAATGAAAAAGTTTTAAATGTATTTCTGTCATTCTTTATCACATATTACATGATTTCCAAGGAAAAACACTTTTTTTCCGATTATATCTTAATTTGGTAGCCAAAGGGTTAAGAAGAGTTGAAATAATTTTCATTTATTGTGCAAGAAAATGAATGTGCGCGAAACACAGAGCAAACATATAAGGGGAGGGATCCAGATAGAAATGTTTCGTATGTTGATGTGCTACAACTTGTGAAAAAGTATAAAGAAACCGGATCAGTAAATAATACCAAACGAAATACGTCTAGAGTATTAAATGAAGCAGTTCAGATTGAAGTTCTAGGTCACTTTGGGGCAGATTCAGCTACTTTCATTAGAAAAGTTTCACAACAAATTGGTATATCGTTTGGCTCAATACATAAGGTTACAAAATAAGTTACAATAAGTTCTATCCCCAAAAATTGCAAATATTTCAAGAACTGTGCCAAGATGATCCGGATCGAAGAATTCAATTTTGCGAAATAATGTCAGAACGGATTAATAGATCACCCAATCTACTAAAAAATGTTTGCTTTTCAAATGAGTGTACTTTTTTCCTAAATGGTCAAGTGAGCAAGCAAAATGGTCGTTACTGGTCTGATGAAAATCCCCATCTATTCCGGGAAGGTCATACGCAATACCCCCAGAAAGTAAATGTTTGGGAAGGGATTTTAGGCAACAGCATAATAGGTCCCTTATTTATAAATGGTTCTCTTATATGGGAGGTGTATCTAGATATTCTTGGGGACGCAGTTGACGTACTGATAACTGAATCTTCAGAAAATCAAATAGATCAGCACGGAAATCCTTTACTCCAAGAAGGCCTAATAAACTTTCAAGAAGATGTTGCACTTGCAAGACCTGTACGTGATTGGTTGAATGTCACATTCCGTGGTAAGTGGATAGGAAGAAGAGGGGTAGTAGAATGGCCACCAAGATCTTGTGTGACAATTCAAGATTTAAAAAACCTTACAATTGCTGCGTGTAGGGCTATAAGGCCAGAAACTTTTCAAAAAATGCGCGCGGAATTTCATCAACGTCTTTTTTATTGTTTGGAAAGAAATGGTGAACATCTTGAACAAATCATAAAATGACATACGTTTGAGCTACTTCAACTAATTTGTATTGTTTTTCTTCGAATGCTTTTTTTGATTTTTTTACTTAAACCATACATTAACTATTAAAGAGAATTAATAGAATAAATAGTTTTTGTCAAACGAGTGGTTTTTTGGCCCATAACTTTTTCAAATCTCACCCAATTTTCAAAAGGAACACACTAGAGTGTTCATAATTAAAGGAAGTTTCGTAACAGGTGGGGTAGTTGCATCTCAGATTTGAAAATTGGGGTTGCTAGGGGTTACAGGATTGAACATATCAAGACTCCTTGACTGTCAAAAATGTTCCCCCCTAAAACAAAAATTGAAGTGTACCGACGATTATTGAATTTTTGTTGTTTTTCAATTACAGGGGGTAGTAAGTTTTAAAATGAACACAGTGTATGTCCTATAGTTGTACGAAATTTGTGTAGTTATTTTGGGAAAAATTAAATTAGCCTAAGGTTATAAATATCCGACAATGATAAGGTCTGTAATCGAGATATCGTATATATTTGTGCCAACTTGTTTCGTTTTTTTTCGTTTGGGTAAATTTAAATAAAACGAGATTATTCTGTGAGCTGATCTTTGCTTTTCATTTTTCTCTTCTCCCTGTTTGAAGCTTTGCAGGGCCTCTCTTATTGAACAATAATTCACTGTTTTCAAAGCTTGTGTCGCTCAATTCTGGTTTACTCTCCTTATCACTTTTAATACAATTTTATTTTTGCTCTCTAACTAACCTAACCATATATCTACTATTTATCAACATTTCTTTTTGTTTTATAGCCAATAAATGGGATCAAGACTTACACAATGGTAGGTGCCACAACTTTCTACGTCCAAACTATGGAAGTATATGCAGGTAGACAGCCCGAAGGACCGTACCAATTGAAAAATGATGCATCTAGTGTTGTAAAAAGACATTAAAGCCTCTTGACCAAATGGGACGAAGTATAACCATGGACAATTGTTTTACCTCTGTCGCCTTAGCAAACGTTTTATTTGAAAATCGCTAACTAAAATTATCAATTGTGGGCACCTTGTGCAAAAATTGAACGTTTGGTGCGCATTGTTGACGGAAGAGTTACAGGTCCTCACTTCTTCTCACTGGTGTGAGATATTTAGACTTTCTTCAAAGGACCTCATCCCCGCTCTAATAACGTTGTATCCGGATTTAGAAGAGCCCGATATGCACCACGTGACCTCTTTCTTCAACAAAATAGAGCGCCGCAACACTGCGCTTTATCTGTTCGCGCTTATTTGGATGAAGTTCTTCCAAATCGTTGGATAGGTAGAAAAGGGACAATTGAACGGCCAGCCAGATCGCCAGACATAAATCCTCTAGATTACCTCTTTTGGGGATACTTAAAGTATAAAGTATACGCGGCGACCGAACAATTTAGAAGATTTAAAAGAATGAATTCGCTAAGAAATTGGAAACATTACCACAGATGTCATCGACAACGTTCAAAAATTGGCTGTTGGCAGATTGTTATAGATGCTCGATTTAAACATTTAACTTAAATTAGTGGAATCTCTTTACAACTAAATTACGCCTAACCCCAAAAAATTTTCTGTGTTTCAAAATATATTTGATTAAAAAAATTCATTTGAATATTGGTAATTTTATCAATTATGGTATAGAAATATAATTTTTAATTCGAAATGGAGTTAAGTAATTAACTGCGTGGATGAAATACTCAAAACTTTCCCCATGAAATATTTATTAGCATAAGGTTAAAATCTATAATGATCCTTACACTGCGACATGTTTCGACAAAGAATTGTCTAGGCTACTAAAATATTATAACAGGTAAGTCAACATAAAACTGGCAACTAAAGTACCTACATCGAAAAAGTTATAATGGTATGCGAACCATAACACAATGGAATATATAAAAATTATTTGTCACAAATTAAATATTACTGAAAAAGTATAATTAAGATCTACAAAAAAAACTGCAATAATACTTAAAATTTAATTCTGATTTTTAAAACTAAGGAAGTTAATGAATTTGAAAATAAATTTGGAAAATAGAAACAGAGTAAAAAGAGAACTACTAGTAGCCTCCCTGCTACCACGACACAGAAACTAGTATGCTTAAGCACTCTTGAAGTAAAGCCAAGCGAATCCAGTATGATTATAATAATAAGAAGAAGAATTGAAATTGGCTCCAGTATGTGGTCTCCCCTAACACCACAGAAAATACCTTCAAGGCTGAAGGCATTGAAAGGACAATCTGGCTAACCCTACTGGAACTGACGTAAGTTTGGTTAAAAACAGGTTAGGGTAAACGTATCAGTAACGTATTCTAACATCGTAGATAAGTTCTATAAACGAAAGGTTGAACATCATAGATCTAAAAAGAATATATAAATTAGGTGTAAATTGATTCGTATTAAACTTACATACAGGTTGAAAAATTTATTATAGTACAAAACGAAACGAAAATTAAATGGTTAAATTTGGAGTGTAGTAATATTAAGAACTCCATGCTAAAACAAAGAAATGGATCTAAAAGTGTGGTTAAGTGTAACGATGTTATAATGCTTATGGGAAAAAGTAATTAATTAAAATTGATTGAAAATATTAAACATTATATATCTAAATTGAAAATTCAGAAACATCCCTGACGGGGATGTCTAGATTAGCAAAATATTTGTTCGTTAATAAAAACACATCCTACGCGATTGATTACGCGATTGAAAGGAACTACGTTAATTTAATACCAACTACTATCAATTTAAAAGAAAAACTAACGTTACAGGGTGTGTCGAAATATCAGTTCAAAACTAATAGATTCCTTGTTTTAGTTTAACATTTCGTTTAGTGAATAATCCGGGATTTGGTCATAGTGTACTACTATTTCTTTGATCTCCAACAAATCCCTTATCAAAATTTTGGTTTAGATCGAACGAATGAGTGGATTCTAAAATATGGCTAGCAAAGGAGGATTTAGCGTAGACATTATTATTTCTAATGCAACTAAAATGTTCTGAAAATCTAGTTTTTAATTTACGGCCTGTTTGACCAGTCTAAAAGGACTTGCAAGTCCCACAACAAAGTTTATAAGCCCCTGATCTGTATAATTTGTCAATTCTGTCTTTTGTGTTCACTAACATGGATTGTGTTTGGAGTTAAAAGATATGTCTATACTATATTGTTTAAGCAGATTTTTTAAAAAATATGGCGGTGATCCTATGAACGGCAATGATGCATGTCCTAGGGAAGCATTATCTACACTGGGTGTTAAAGTAGAGTGATGTCGAATGTGGTAATTCTTGATGAACTTTTTATATAAATTGTGAATAATATGCCTGGAATAACCATTGTGGTCAGCCAATTCAAATATTAGGTTAAGTTATTTCTCGAAATTCTCCTTATTTAACGGTAAATTGAACAATCAATTCAAAGAACCTGAAGGCAGCTAATTTATTAAAAAACGAGTGAAAGGAACTGTAAGGTATAACATGATCCGTAGTAGTAGGTTTTCTATTGATGTCAATATCTAAATGGTCGTTTAACCTAGTTATTTTTAGATCTAAAAAGTTCAAAACCTAGTTAAATCGTTTTTTTAACGTGGATTTAATCCGAGGGTGTAAGCTATTAAGAAATTGAAAACAATTCTGGATATCTTGATCATTACCTTCGAAGACCACAAATATGTCAGCGTCACCTTTTATAAAACATGAAATGTTTCTTAATTAAGTAGTTCTTGAAGATTCTATTGGATTCTAGAGAAGCTAAAAATGGTTCAGCTAATAAAGGTGAAATATTGCTACCCAAAGGTAAACCTGACAGTTGTGTGTAATTATTGTTGTCAAATTTAAAGAAATTTTGACTGTGGCATATTTTAAGACAACCGCTCAAAAAATCGCAAATGTTGTCTGGAAGATTAGAAGTATTCACGTATGTATTAACAACGCTTAGGCAATCCTCAAAGGGAACGCTTGGAAATAGATTGACAATGTTCAGCGAAGGAGATAATTCTATTCAACTTTAAGATCAAGTAGATTGTTACATACCTCGATGGAATTCTTGAAAGTGAAAGGAAATTGTAAGCCTAACCACTCTCAAAGTATGATTCAACGATGAAGACAATTTAGATACTGGTGTGCTGTGCGGATATGTGGACAAGCGACTGTAGGTAGACAGAAAAAATGTGATTGGTGGAATGAATCGGTAAAAAAGGCAGTATGCAAGAAAAAAGATGCATAGATGGCAATGATTGCTGCAAAAAATGAGACTGAGAAAAAGCGATTGTATGAGGTGTACATATTAAGAAACAAACAAGGCAATGAGAATAAGTAAAGAGGAAGGAGAGAAAATGCAGAATGATTTTGAGGGAAACAAAAAACTGTTCTGTAAATGGGTCAAAAATGCAAAACATGGCCCAAAACAGAACGCTCTAGAAGTGATGAATATGAGCAGCGAAATGGTATAGAACGATTGTGAAGTGAGGAAATGATGGAAATAATATTTCGGAAAGTTGTACAGTAGTGAGGAAACTAAGGCTGAAGGGTTAAGTAAGGAGAATGTATAAGGAATGATGAATGAAACTGCGAAGGATATTGGGATAAATCAGGTAGAGAAAACGGTAGGAAGGTTGAACAACGGCAAAGGAGCAGGCGTAGATGAAACCACTGGTGAAATGCTAAAGTATGGGGGTGCAAAGCTTATACGAAGATTGTGTGAATCATTCAATGTATGCCTTATGAGTTGAAAAGTTCCCAGGGATTGAAAGAGCGCGATCATTGTACCACTGTATAAGGGTAAGGGGCACAAGAGTGATTTTAAGAACTACAGAGGAATAAGTTTGCTCAGCTTGCCTGGTAACGTGTTTGAAAGAATATTGATTGATAGATTACGAGAAACTACTCAAACTAAGAGTTAAAATATGCAGAGTGGCTTCATGTCAGTGAGAGGATGTGTCGATCGCCTGCTCCCCAGCAGTGATGTCACCGTGATTGTTCAATGTATACATGGATAAATGTGTTAGATAAGCATGTAGCGATACAAATGGTGTAATTGGTTGGAGACGTAAATGTACGACTTCTGGAGTATGCAGATGACACAGTCTTATTAAGTGACAGTGTGGATGAGCTACAAACTCTGAGAAAGTTTGATACAGTCTGTGAGAGCATGGACCTAAAAGTAAACGTGAACAAATCCAAGATTCAATCGGGAAGGTGGAAAGGAGAAGAGTATTTACTCTGCAAAATGAAATTGTGGAGCAGGTGGACGAGCTGGTATATCTGGGTAGAATGTTTACTGCAAATGGTACAATGGAGGGCGAGATTGGACGAAGGTTCAATGCTGGATAGAAAGTGTTTGGAAGTATGTGGACGATAATGAGGAACGAAAGCATGAGCGTAGCTGCGAAATGAGCAATCCATCAGTACTGTTTCGAAGTGAGACATGGGTATGTCAAAAAAAGCACGAAATAAAATTAAATTCCATGGGTATGAGATTCCGGAGAAGTGCATGTGGTAAAACTAAAAGGGACAAGAGTGTGGCGAGGAAAAGACGATGATAGATAGATATAAAAGTAGTACATTACGTTGGTTTGGTCACATTTAGAGAATGAATAACGCAAGATTAACGAAGCAAATATATGTGGGTGAGGTTAGAGGAAAGGCTGGGCCTGGTAGGCCGCGTAAAACTGTGTGTGTGATAAAGGAAAGAAAGATAAGGTGTTTTACAAATAAAAGGGCATGTCAGAGACAATGTATGAATCTTACGGAAGCTAGGGAGGTATGTAAAGATAGGGAAGCATGGAGAAGGATTATGAATGAAAAATAAATAAGAGGCAGGGATTGTTTTGCCTACCCCGCAAGGGTATGGCGTGAATGTTAAGTTAAAATAAAATTAAGTGTGTTGGTAAACGAAACAATGGGTCGCATGGGATAGTTCATTTTGTCTATTTTTGGCAAGGCATAGAGTCTAGGAACAACTGGATTCATTAGAATTAAATTATAATATTTAAATTTGAATTGATCTGTGCAAATGTCTTTATGTTCATTAATAAATCTCCTGACTTTGTTAGTGAATTGTGGAAAATTGATATTTGACATTTGAAACTCATTAGGATTTTCTTTAGTCTTAGAAACATAATGTTTTGAAAAATCTGGAACACTGGATGTGGCAGGATCTGTAACAAACAAAACATACACACGTACCACACAAAATGAAAAACACCGAACGCGCTTCAATACGGAAAATTTCGAGAAAGAGCTTAACCTAATATTTGAATTGGTTGACCACAATGGTTACTCCACAACTTATATAAAAAATTCATCAAGAATTACCACATTAGACATCACACTACTTTAACGCCCAGTGTAGATAATGCTTCCTTATAATATGCATCATTGCCGTTCGTAGGATCACCATCATATTATTTCAAAAATCTGCTTAAGCAATCTCTTTTAAATCCAAACACAATCTTAAAACCATGTTAGTGCACACAAAAGACAGAATTGACAAATTATACAGATCAGAGGTTTATAAACTTTGTTGTGGGACTTGCAATTCCTTTTATATTGATTGATCAAACATGCTGTAGAAATCAAGAAATCGAGAAATCGTGATTTCGATAAGTCGAGAAGTCGAGAAATCGAGAAATCGGGAAATCGAGAAATCGAGAAATCGCGAAATCGAGAAATGTAGAAAACGAGAAATCGAGAAATCGAGAAATCGAGAACTCGAGAAATCGAGAAATCGAGAAATCGAGAAATCGAGAAATCGAGATATCGAGAATTCGAGAAATCGATAAATCGAGAAATCGAGAAATCGAGAAATCGAGAAATCGAGAAATCGATAAATCGAGAAATCGAGAAATCGAGAAATCGAGAAATCGAGAAATCGAGAAATCGAGAAATCGATAAATCGAGAAATCGAGAAATCGAGAAATCGAGAAATCGAGAAATCGAGAAATCGAGAAATCGATAAGTCGAGAAGTCGAGAAGTCGAGAAGTCGAGAAATCGAGAAATCGAGAAATCGAGAAATCGAGAAATCGAGAAATCGAGAAATCATGAAATCGAGTCAACCTAATTGACATATTAAAATTTTGTTTTATTGTTTTAAATTATGGCACTCATTAAATCATTACATTACACAATAATTATAGAAAAATTAAAAAAATGGAAATATTTTAAAAACTATAAATTTTAACGGTATCAATGTATTTAAATAAAAGCTAGGTCTTTAAGAGTGCTATTCGCCCATTTCAAAATATACAGGGTGTTCCATTTGAAACAAAAAAGTGGATACCCCCTACTTTTACGAATCGCCCTCTAGGTGCTAAAATATTTTTAAGTTGTGCACGTTTTGGAACCATATAGCTTTTGTATAAATGATTTTAATGAAAAATCAACAGCGAAGCCACAATATTCCGTCGCGTAACGCTTTGGATACCCGTTATAGTGTTTACTATTTTCAATCAATTTTAATTAATTACTTTTTCCCGTAAGTATTTTAACATCATCACACTTAACTACACTTTCATTTCTGTGTTCTGAATATTACTACACTTCCAAATTTAACTATTTAATTTTCGTTTCGTTTTGCACTATAATAAATTTCCCAACCTGTATGTAACTTTAACATGAATCAATTTACTCCTAATTTAGATATTCTTTTTAGATCTACGATGTTTAACCTTTCGTTTATAGAACTAATCTACAATGTTAGAATATGTTACTGGTACGTCTACCCTAACTTGCTTTAACCAGACTTAGGTCAGTTCCAGTAGGGGTAGCCAGATTATCCTTTCAGGTATTTTTCTGTGGTGGTAGGGGAGACTACATACTGGAGCCAATTTCAACTCTTCTTATTATTATTATAATCATACTGGATTCGCTTGGTTTTACTTCACGAGTGTTATTGAAGTTGCGGACCTTTTACTTTTGTGCCTTCAGCATACTAGTTTCTTTGTCGTGGTAGCAGGGGAGGCTACTAATAGTTCTCTTTTTACTTTGCTTCTATTTTCCAAATTTATCTTCAAATTCATTAACTTTTTTAGTTTTAAAATTCAAAATTAAATTGTATTATTCTGGTTCTATGTAGATCTTAATTATACTTGTTCAGTAATATTTAACTTGTGACAAATAATTTTTATATGTTCCATTGTGTTATGGTTCCCATAGCATTATAACTTTTTCGATGTAAGTACTTTAGTTGCTAGTTTTATGTTAACTTACCGGTCATAATATTTTAGTAGCCTGATGATGACAATTCTTTGTCTAAACATGTCGCAGTGTAAAGATCATTACACATGTTAACTTTATGCTAATAACTTTTTCACGGGGAAGGTTTTGAGTATTTAATCAGTTATTTGAATGTTTATTATATGGAACAATACATGGTATCCATTTAGGTACGATTTTTTCTTCAAAATGACCACATCTTCTAAACTACCCTATATAACATAATTAAACCTTATATTGAAAGAAGTTAGCTTAATCCAAATTTAGAATAAAATACAGGGTGTTACATTTAAAAAATCTTTGGTTCACCCTGTATAAATGAAGCACCCTAGATAACCTAATATAATTTTAAAATATGCACCCCAATTCTTTGTACTATACTTTAAAATTGTGTTATCCTATTCCATTTAATAAGGGAGGTATCGCCCGCGAACGCAAGTTTGGAGTACCCTGTATTAACATTATTCACATTTATTTTGTAGTACGTAAAAAGATTTACCCTTTCTAAGCCTGCAATAAAAAATGGGGGTTGATATTTAAAAAAATGTCGACGACGTCATATCTTTTTTTTGACACACCCTGTATATTTCACTTTTACATAAAAAAATTAAAAATTGAAAATAAAGATTGACGGGTCCGAGCGTAAACTCCCATTCGAATTTTAATTGAATTTATCCGAGAGTATGTTCGTATGTTAATTTTGTACATTTTAGATAATCGTTAGTGTTAAATAAAGCAAATATACTTTCTATTCATATTGTGAAAAGACAAATAGCGTTAAAACATAGTGAAAATTTCACATATTTCACCCTCTTATTACAATGAAACAAATTATTTAATTTTGTAGGGTGAGCATTACTGAATAGCGCACAGAAAATATAAATCATTCTACAATAATGTGTTGTACATACTGCAGATACTCAGGGAGGCAGCGACATTTGGAGTGTCCTTGTTTCTACAGAGGTAGCTAAGGAGTTCAATGTTGGAAGAGCATATGCATTGCAGTACAGTATCGGGAAACTTTGTCGGCGGTTTCTTTCTTTTTTTGTTATCCGTAAACTCCTATAATGGCATCGAGGCTAATACGAAAGAAATCACTGATAAAATTGTACTTTGTAATGTTTTACATGTGTATTAATATATTGGAATTAAAAAATGTTTAATCCCATATTTGAATAACATAAAAATGTGAAACTAATGTAAATATGAGAGGTTATCGAAAGAACACTCTTGAAAAGTTTATATACATGTATGTAGCGCATTTCCGTAGTAAAAAAAGAATTAAACAACATGAAATTTTACAATTATATGTAATATGGAATGCAAACGTTTAATTAATGTGCTTCAAAGTTCCAATGGTATATCATAAAGAAGGAACAACAAATTGAGCAACATTACCAACAGCTTATAAATAAAAAGATTCTGCAATTGACTATTTTTCTAAACTACGTTCTGTGATTGGCATAAGCAATTTGTATCAAAATTAAATTGTAATTTATAGTGCAACTAACGCTACACAAAGTATTTATAAATCATCAACTGACAGTAACGTTATCGATTGCATAACAAGAAATTTAATTAAAACTTCGGGTTTGCATCACCGTAGTATACTAAAACTCAGGGAACTTTACTTTTTAAATTGTGCAATTGTTCGCTAATATTGCATACGAAATACCAGATAAATGCTCCGTTAATTGATTAAAAATTTAATTCAATATTGGTTATACTATTCTTGTAAGTGATCCTTTCACTTTTGATACTTAAAGTATAAAATGAAAGTAGTTAATAGCTTTTCACAAATACAAATGTTTAAATTTGTACTATCATTGCCTTAATCTTTTTAACTAATTGACTCTTCCATTCCATTCCCGTTTCTTATTTAAGATATTTCACCTGTCGTTTGTGAAATGTAAAAAGCTTAAAATTAAAGTTTTCAAATTATTCTTTACCACATCTGTTTTCTATCCAGGAAATGTAAACTTGAAAGTAAATTAAATGCTACAAAGCTCTTTAACGACCAATATATGTAAATGTACCTTGGTGATGACGTGTTTATAACAAAAGCTTCTCTTGAAAGGTAACTTATACGTAACCGTATTCACATATGAAACCAACTTAGACCTTTGACATAGTAATTAAACTTACATGAGGTGAAGGACTAATAGGTTGTTGGAAGGGGGACGACTGGCTGGCAGGGGGAGTTGATTTTTGTCGCAGTCGGGCCAGGGCAGTTCGCAGCCCCTCCGTTATAAAGCTTTCTCCATCGCTTCTGAAACAGAAAAAAAAATACATTTCAAAGTCCTCGCTAGCAGCTCTAATTAGTTCTTTAATAAAAAGTAAAAGTGGCAATATTCTGTCTTTTATGTTCAATTATGTACAGCAGTTTCAGTAAAAGGTGTGAAGTATAAAATTACCGTGGTATTAACATTTTTGTGATTCTCTGAACTCAGCGTTTAAAATTATAATTACATTCTTGTAAATCAACGTATAATAATGTAAAATTTTAATTCTCAAATTCTTTATTTACATATTCTTTTTTTGAATTGCATTACGTTAGCAGGGAAAAGAGCGAAAAACATAAGTGTTATTCACGCTATACGGTATTGAAAATTGTGGCCAAAGTACCGAGTACGTGACTTAAAAAGTTTTACTTTTAGGATATACGGGATTATGGTTACTCTTTAAAATTATTTTTATATTATATCGGGTGTCCCAAAAGCCCTAAAAGTAGCAAAGTTGCCTTTTTTAAATTGAACCTCTTATATATTATTGTATTTTTAGATTCTCCGATAAAAATAAGTGTATACGGTTTATAATAACTAAACCTGAAGGTGTTTTCAATAATTTGAATTTATCATAATATAACCTAATTTTCATGTTTCAAATACTTAAGAAGTATTTAAGTTATGTAAGCGAAATATACAGTGAAGTGTAAATAATAGATCATGTGACAATTATAAAAAAACCTTCCCATCATATACAGGGTGTCCAAAAATTAAAACTAATCAAATAATATAACGCTTTTACGTTCGGTGGACGGTTAGTTCTTGATATGGGAGGAGTGGTAAATTTCGGAGGGGAAAATCGCGGTGTAATCGGGTTTCTCGGACGCCCACCTAGGTAAACGGTGATGTAGAGGCCTACATTCCTCTTCACGGGGAATTGAAAGTTAAAAGCGGTCCGAATAGCGCCAGCGAGGATGTCTGCTTGCCAGGGTCTCCAGTGATTTATAGCGATGACGGAACATTTGTTGAGCCAATCCCGGTAGTATGAATTCGAAAAAAAATGTATAATTCCTGGTACAGAGGTCGGAAGAAAATGTTTCCCTAGTTATTATTATGAAACAAATTATGTTCTATAAGTTGTAAATTACAAAACAAAACGATTCGACAAACGGTAAAAGAATAAATAAATACTCCTGGTCTTAGCAAGGAAGAAATGAATCTTTTCACCAACCACCTAAATAAGATGCTATATTGTGACAGTATTTCGTAACAAAAGTACCTGATTTCGGAATACCAACATGTTCCCATGGCAACTGTAAAAAAAGTAATTTTCTTTTCGTCCTAGCACAAAAAAGTAATGACCTTGATTACACATTAGCACGGTGTTGACTGATTTTCATGCGATGCCATTATTTCTATAACTACAATTCAGAATTCTCACATGTTCATCACAAACAATGTTTTCAGCCATAAGTAATTATTGATATTCAATATAATTCCGCATTGTATTTTCGTTTGAATCAAGTGCAGGGTAAGATTATTGAAATGTTTTGAGTGATTATATTCTCTGAAAAGAATTTAAGAAATTTGCCATCGCCGGTGGCGCCATTTATGTTCACATTATTTCACTATCGGTAAAACTTAAAATTTATGGAGGTGATACCGAATAGATATTAATTAAAACATACAGTTTTTTTTTTATTTTACCAATAATAGTCATTTTCTATAAAATAAAAATGTTTCAAACTGATAGTGACATGAACTGCAGTCCGCCTGAGATTAAAGAAACGGCAGACCAGGTCACTTTAGATTTTCTCCATGCAAAATCACGGGAGGTTTGTGAAAAAGCTTATATATGCGATTTATGACGTGTCGAAATAGTAAGAAAGCAAACTCTTTTTCTGAGAATGTCACCATTGCTTATCTCGCCGATTTAGCTATGACTATAAAACCATCAACTCTCTGGAGCCATTATTCAATGTTGAAATCGACCTTAAATGTAAAGCATAGTATAAATATACGAAAATATTCCAGAATGGTGACATACCTAAAAAATAAATCCCGCTTGCAAAAGAAGAAGCTCAAAAATTTTTAAATGAAGATGATTCCGAATTTTTAATGACTAACGTAAAATTAATAGTACTCCTTTTGGTTGTAAAATTGAAAAATGCTTGGTATGGCAGGAGCATTACGTCGTGGTGAATTGTCCAAAAGGAAACTGTCAGATATCTCTTATTTAAACACTGTTTTATTAATAAAAGTGCCGGACACTGAAACCAAAAAACCCCGATCATTTACACTTACTGTTAAACAGTACTTACAGTTATATAGGAAATATTTTTCATTACGTCCACTTGTATTAATAACGATCTATTCTTTATTAAATATCAACATGGGAAGTGAGCTGGCGTCAACTTCTCAGAAAGTCGCCTCTTACTTAGGTTTGTCCGATTTAAAGATGTATACTGGCCTAAGAGGAACATCTGCTACACTATTGATAAATGCAGGTGCAGGTATAAGGGCATTAAAACGGCATGGAGGGTGGCAATCGACAAGTGTAGCAGCGGGTTACATTGCAGAACCTGTAACACAAATGATAGAAACATCAAATATCTGATTTGATGTTTCCAGACATTGAGGCACACAATCAATAGGATCTTAATCCGGAACCACAACATTCTACCAGTACTTCAGAATCCAATTTAGTTGCTACACCTCCTAATCATCCCGTCCAATTTAACAACTGCACAGATTGCACTATAAACATTACTTTCAATTTAAACAGCAATTCATTTTCATACATTTGTTTAGTTTATATTTGTCCGTTTTATCTTTCCTAACTTTGTTAAACATTAAATTACATTTAGTTTGTGTTCCTGCCGCCAGAGATTATTTAAAAGAAACGTTGTAACGATAGAAACGTAGATGATATAAATTAACTACCAGACATAAAAAAGACAGGGGAGGAAAAAGGTAGGAACAGCGCAATAGTAGAAAGCGAGAAGAGGAAGGAGAAAAAGAAATGGAGAAAATAATGGAATTAATGCGGGGATGAGGAAGCTGTTGGAAGAAGATATGAAGAGAATTAGGAAGTACATTAAAGAAATGAAAGAACAAATGGAAGAAAGGGAAAAGGAATGGAAGGGGGAAAAACAAGAATTGATAGAGACAATTAAAAAACTAGAAAAAAATCATACAATGAGGAGAAAAGGAAAAGGAAATAATAAGCAAAATATGGGGAGGGGAAGGATTCCCGGAGAGATGAGAGAAGGACATATATGCCTAATGCAGGAGACAAAAAGTTAGTGACAAGTTATAGAGGAATCACATTGATAAACACGGCCTGCAAAATATATGCGGTCGTACTGAAGGGAATATGAAAATGTAAACTTTCACCATTAACACTCATAATAAATATTATTTTGGGATTTTAATGGTGTACTTTAAATTATACAATCTAAACGTTTCGATAACTTAGTTATCTTCGTCAGTAGTAATGTTTGTTAAAATTGTTAAAGATGTAGTAAACAATTTTGTCAAATTTGAAAAATTGTTTACTACATCTTTAACAATTTTTAACAAACATTACTACTGACGAAGATAACTGTAAGTGTTATCGAAACGTTTAGATTGTATAATTTAAAGTACACCATTAAAAAATCCCAAAAAAGATAAGTATAGTACTGAAGGGAAGGCTAAAGAAGCAAACAGAACGAAAGAATTTGTTACCAGATGGACAGGCAGGATTCAGAAAAGGAATAAGAACGATAGATAACGTGTACATTCTGATCGGAGGAAAACGGAGATTTCGTCTAAAAAGTCAAATGTTGAAAATTGTTTCCATCGTTCTGAACACACGTATATCTCTTTAAGAATTCAGTTCTACAAACTTTTAATAACATCTCTCTGTTAATCGCTGCCACAGAAGCATAAATTTTGTTATAAAGGTTAGCCGTATCTACAATGGATTCTTCCTAAACAGTACTTTTCAACTAACGCCACAAAAAAAGTCTAATGGAGTTAGATCAGGTGACCGAACTGGGCACCTAACAACACAACACCATCAGTACCAATCCATCTTTCTGGAAATGTATGATGTAAGTTTTTAACAATTTCAGCATTATGCTGTGGCGCGCCATCTTGTTGAAACCAAATACTATGGGTCTCCAAAGCTATCGACATTTCTTTGTAAAAAAATTAGTCAGTTAAGTAGGCTCCTGTTCCACCATATTGAAAGGTATCGGAGTGAAGTTTTGGGATTTGTTTTTCCAATCTGTCTAGTTTTAACTTCTATATTCCGATTGCAGACTCTTTTCTTTGCATATACAGGGTGATCCATTTTGCTCAATGTTATTTTTCTCATTTTCTTTAAACGGCACACCCTGTATTTTATCACAGATTTGAATAGCATTTTTTACGGGCTTTCAATAGATACTCACTTTTTACTACCTACTCTTAAGACTTTTTGAATTATTTAGTGATAAGGTTGAAAATTGTAAACATTTTTTTATTTTTGTTGAATTTGTCACAACATAAAATAAATACAGACAATTTCATAATTCAAAGAAAAACAAAAACGAAACATTGCTAATTGCTATAAAACCATGAACCTACAGGTTTATGACACAATTCAATATTTTGCACTATAAAAGAGCAACGCTTAATAATTATTCACTCGTAGAACAGCATAACTATAAACTTTAATTGAAAGCTTAACTTAAACTTTAAAATGAAAGTAAAGAACACAATGAATTACAAATTTTATATTACATGTTCAACAATGTTTCCATTTGCAGTAATGCACTTTGTCAACCGCCTAGTAAAGGTTGATTTGACATTTTGAAGGGTGCTTCTTCGAATACTTCGAAAAGCCTCAGTAATTCGAAGTTTCATATTGGCTTGTGTAGTAGGCAATTCCTTATACACCTTGCGTCGCTTTGTTGCAAACAAAAATGCTATGGGTGATAATTATGTTTGCTTATAATTCTTTGTATTTAACTTTTGCTCAGATCTACTTGTACCGCAATCTGACGAACACTTACGTGGGGATTTTCTTCTAAATTTAATAAAACTGTTAACTCCTTTTCTTCGTTTGCAACTTACATCTCTTTTTTTGTCTCTTCACATCCTGGATGCCAACAAACAGTTCCTTTCAGCTTGTCCCAAAACATAGATCATATTAATCAGCTCTTCTTTTGAAAAATTCATCGCACACTAAGTAAATAACGAAGTCACTATCAGATAATTATCTGACAATTCTTCACAAATTATTTATAATCAGTGGCTTTCATTTGTTAAGTTGCTAAGAAACAGAAAAGGACAATCGAAAACCAAGCTATTGTTATTCATTGTGTTCTTTAATTCCAATTTAAAGTTTATAGTTATGCAGTTCTGCAACTAAATAATTATTAAGCGTTGCTCTTTTATAGTACAAAATGTTGAATTGTGTCATAAACCTATAGCTTCACGGTTTTATAGTAATTAGCATTGCTTCATTTTTGTTTTTCTTTGAATTATGATATTGTCCTTATTTATTTTATATTGTGGCAAATTCGACAAAAATAAAAAATGTTTACAATTTTCAACTTTATCACTAGATAATTCAAAAACACTTAGGAATAGGTAGTAAAAAGTGGTATCTATTGAAAGCCCGTAAACAAATGCTATTCAAATATGTAATAAAATACGTGTTCCATTAAAAAAAATAAGAAAAATAACATTGAGCAAAATGGACCACCCTGTATATGCAAAGAAAAGAATCTGCAATCTGAATGTAGAAGTTAAAACTAGACAGACTAGAAAAACAAATATCAAAATTTCACTCCGATAACTTTCAAGATGGCGGAACAGGAGCCTACTTAATTGACTAATTTTTTTACATAGAAACGTCAATAACTTGGGAACCGTTAGTCGTAGACCCATATCACCTTATATCATTTTCCTCAGCATTTAACAGAGAATTCTAATATATTATAATATACAGGGTATTCTATTAAAAAACACAGGTTTAGTGTAGTACTCGATAATGGGACACCCTGTATATACAAAAATATTTTTACAAGATGCTCCTCGTTGTTGACTACAATAATCTGTTATAAGATTTTTTACTAAATCAACTGTATAGGCGTAATCTTCCAACCCAAATCGTTGGGACATCATATATCATATATATATATATATATATATATATATATATATATATATATATATATTCGATGCAAAGGGCATTTATAAAAACTTTTAACAGTTTCAAAATGTAATTATTGCATTTTTATTACTTATAATTTGGGAGCCTATTCATAAAATTAAATATTTATTAACCTTCCACAATTAACGTGAATTTTTATAGCATGCAAGTCAACATCGATGTCATACCATAATTGTAAACTGCATGAAAAACGCGCGATTTCTCTAAAAGACAGCGGAAAAATAATTCTAAAGTTCTGATTTTAGCTAATAGGTGACACTAACACACACTTTAGTTAGGTATATGTTTTTATTCAAGCATAAAAAATAGTATTTATAACAAACTATATCTAGAACTTAATTTGAATACATACTTCAGAACAAAGAAATGAGATATGTATTTCATTATTCTATAAAATCCCTAGGGCATTCCTCAGAAACACTCTTGACGTGCTCTAATCATAAAAATGTGTGGGAATATTTCGCATCTGTATTCTGTTCTATTTTTCTTGCTGCGTCCAAACGTTTCCATGTTAGGAGGCACGTTTTGTATATCCATGCTACATAATTGTTTGATTCGAATTTTAATTTGTCGGGGTATATTATGTTGTACTGCACGTCGCCGAATATGCTCATCTAAAAGTTACATTCCAAGCTGCTCCAAAAAAAACTCACCTACGCATTTTACAAGACTCGTTTTTTGAAGTTAAAAGTTTCTTTTGAATATGATAAAAGAATGGATAGCAGCAACATTAATTGTCGAATAAAAAATAACCATTGGCCAACGACATGTAGATCTTGCACAGTTTGCAAGCTTGCGGCACACATTTTCTCAACTGTATGCACCCCTCCTTTAGTTTTGTAATATGTGATTATCATTTCAGGTTTTCCAGTATTCTGGTCAATCGTATCATCGTGGTGCATGGTAGAAAGCAGCAATAAATTTTTTTCTGTGTTGGAATGTAGCACACATTAGTGAATTTTCCGTTAAAACCAAACATACTTCTTTTTTCTGATCCGTTTGGTTGCGTGAAGCATGAAGGTGGAACCCTCTGTTTTTTTTCTAACTGGCGCTAAAATGTTAAGCTTATGTTGATTAAGCACTGCTTCTGTGAGCTCTTTACTTGTGAAAAAATTGTCCATTGTGACATTCCTATTCGTTCCGGAAATTGGCATGCAGGGTTGTTGAACTAAAAACAGCTGCACATGGACCAAGGGGTTACTTCCGGACATAAACTTCTAAAGCCGCAGTGTAAAATATTTTGGCGTCAAGTAATGCATATATTTTAATTCCATACCGCCCCGGTTTATTTGGCATGTATACTCAGAAGTTACATCTTCCTCGAAAGGCCTCCAACTTTTCATCTATGGTCATAAATTCGGATAGGCAATTGTATATATATATATATATATATATATATATATATATATATATATATATATATATATATATATATATATATATATATTCGTGTTACAATATCTTGTAACATCGTTCGTAATGAAACAATTCCAAATTTCAACTGGAGCCATTATGTCACGGGATATTCTTTTTACTCCTGGCAGAACCTTGATAATGTTCTCAGCTCCTACACGAACCCTACACTTTACTGTACAGTGCTGTGCCCACTTGATTCCATCTTTTCTGATATGGGAATATCAAATTTCTATCTATAGCTATTTCTTCGCTCTCTATCATTATTGTTCTCTATTTCTTGTTAGAACTCGGTATTGTGGCCGTGTTCTTCCAAAACATTTTCCTCTGAACTCTCCTTGTCGTCATACAATTCAATTTCACCTTCTGAATCATCACATACCTCATTATATAGGTTTTTAACATAAGCTTGTTTTAGTTCGTATGTCATAGGAATATCTATTATCTAATCTGCAACTAAGATCAAATAATATAAAGAAATAAATCCTGTTCAAAATCACAGTTAACGTCAGTCTCACACACCAAAAACTGCTAGAATACGAAAACAAACAAACCTGTTACACCTCCGAGCGACCATTGAAACACGCTGAAATATGAAGCTACTGAGCGCAGGCGCTTCAAAATTAAATGCGTTCAGAATTAAGCGGCATTGTTCAAAGCGCTCGGTGTGTGACACCGCACGTTTACTGAGGAACCGAAATTGTTTCCGATTATTTACCTATTGCTAGAATGTAGCATAAAACGCAATAAGCTAATTTATAGGTATCAAATCTCGAATAATATTTTTAATTATGACGCAGTTTAATAAAGTTATTAATTCATTCGGAATGAATAAGCAATTTGATCAAAAATTTACACGGTAATTTAAAAGCACCGATTCTATCGGTGTCCTCCGATTATATAGTAGGGTACTTTATTTAAATAATTAATTTAACCAGTCTTTGTTTATTATTTGTAAAAGTTTTAACAAAATTTTCAGGTCAAAGTAACCCTTTGAGAATTGATGGTACCAATCGAATTTTCAAACATACCGAGTTGGTGGTTTTCCTTTTCTGTATCCATTTGAAAGCTTTCATCTTGCCCAAGATTTATTTTCCCTTAGAAAGGTTCAGTGTACAGTGACCCATTATCAACTTATAATCCTTATTTTCAACCAACTTCAAAAAGTTGGTTAATTAATTCGTCTGTCTGTCCGTGTGTCTGTGCTTTACACGATATTACAGGGTTTAGAAAGCTGGAAGTGGTATCGTGTTATAGGAAATTCTTCGCTGATTCCAAATCTCTGGTAGGTTTTTGGATCTGATCACCTGTTCGTGGTAGGGAGGTCGTTAAGATCAAAATTTCGTTATTAAGATATAAGAAGTAAGCAACCAACTTTAAAAAGTTGGTTAATTAATTCGTCTGGATGTCTGTGTGTCTGTGCGTTGTAACAACCCATTTTGAGTTGTATTAAAATATACCGTAATTTATGTTCTTCATTCATTTAGTTGTAAATATAAGAAAAATTTTAATTATTGAAATATAGGTATGTGATAGACAACTTAATTTACATTTTGGTGTAACTTATGTGCATATATCTTCTTAAGAGTTTATACTCCCACTTCTTTAAATTATTTTTTTTCTGCTCATATCGTTAACTTAATTCTTTGCGCAAATATTTTCGCTCAACGCGTCATCATCATCTGACATCCTAAAGCGTCCTTTTTTCATTTATTGATGAAAGTGGTGTTGTTTAGGAAGCAATTTGTGGGCTTCCACCTAAATTTTGTGAAAAGTGCCATTCATTTAATGGTAAGATAAATTAACTCGTAATACTAAAAATTAAAACATTTGCTCTTTGCCGGCACTTTGATTTACACTTTTATTACTTTTACTTTTCTATTTTCATTACATTTTAAGTACGCATTTAATTTTACTTTTACGTACGCTTTCATTTTATGATTGCAATTTTGCATTCAATGCTGATATAAATTTTGATCACAATTTTTTATTTGGCATTTCGAAAGAATGCAATAAACATTGGATTCAAAATTTCTTGAAGAAAAATTTATAAGAAGTAAACTTCCATTTTGGTGGTTTACAACGTAAGGCATTGTTATTTCGAGATATTGCGAAATATTGGTGCAAAGATGACATCACCCTTGTTTTACATTTATGTAATCGTTTAGATTCCAGACGTTATTAAAAAGTTTGTGTACAAAAAGTTTCGAAAAGGTATTTATAACCATTATTTAGTAATTTAAGGCTATAACTAGTTTTTAAGGTATATTTTATATAATTCTAATTTTAACTTTTAATAAACATAGTTTGTATATTTTTATTTGCTACATTTTGATAAAATTTTTATAGTAAACCTCGGTTTAGTTATTCTGAGCATAATTAAAAAATAACTTGGCGTCCGAGATCATTTTAATTAGTGTTAGATTGCATTTTTATTATTTACGTTAAGTGCAAATAACCCAGCATAAATTGTGGTAATTAAGCACAACAAAAGATTGAACCACTCTACTTTAAACTACCGACTGAGTCAAAGGCATTATTTTTGGTGAAGGGGTTGTATCTCGAGTTAGTTAACGATTTGCTATGAGAACATTTTATACCCATTTATTAAATTTTTTAAAACTCTTCAACCACTATTTTATAGCGTTGCACGATGTTATAGGGTTTAGAAACCTGGAAGTGGTGTCATTTTATAGAAAATTCTTCACTGATTCCAAATCTCTGGTAGATTTTTCGATCTGATCACCTGTTCATGGTAGGGAGGCCGTTAAGATCAAAATTTCGATATTAAGATATAAGGAGTCATAAACCAACTTCAAAAGGTTGGTTAACTAATTCGTCTGGATGTCAGTGTGTCTGTCTGTCTGTGTGTCTGTGCGTTACACGATATTACAGGGTTTAGAAAGCTGGAAGTGGTATAGTCTTATAGGAAATCCTTCGCTGATTCCCAATCTCTGGTAGATTTTTTGATCTGATCACCTGTTCGTGGTAGGGAGGTCGTTAAGGTCAAAATTTCGTTATTAAGATAGACTTCTTATATCTAACTTTAAAAAGTTGGTTAATTAATTCGTCTGGATGTCTGTATATCTGTGCGTTGCACGATGTTACAGGGTTTAGAAACCTGGAAATTCTTCGCTGATTCCCAATCTGTGGTAGATTTTTGATCTGATCACCTGTTCATGGTATAGATGCCGTTAAAATCAAAATTTCACTATTAAGATTTAAGTAGTCATTTTTGTTATAATTTTTTTTAGCTAATTTAAGATATAATATTAATCAAAATAGAGAATGTTACAGTTTTGAGGTTCGCTGAAATTAGAATTCTATAAGAATTCGCACGTTTTGGAGTTGTTTATACTGTTCACGGTCTTCACCATTGAGTTAGATCGGAGACTCGCTTATTTTAATAAGGTGATGCGACACCTAGTGTGGGTTTGTCGTGTAAAAAATGTGGAGCACTTTGTAGGCTTGGGTAACCCCTTAAATTCGCTCAATTAAAATAAGAAACTAACATTGTTTCAGATATTAATTAGTACAAAAACATAGACTAAATTCAAATAATAATATAACATTTTAACAGCATTAGGTGTTTTGTAAGGTTTTATAATTTGCAAACGTAAACAGGTGTACCTTTAATTTATTAAGTGGATCCCTTACATTCGTCTTTGTTAGAAATTTTCAATGACCGTTTTTTTTTTACAAATGAGGGTGTATGCGGTCATAATGTTAACATCAGTTATACTGTAATATTTCATGCAAGTGTAAACCCAGTTCACGCCTTACACTTTAATTAATGACAAACCGAAATAATTTAATATTCCACTCTGAATTTCAGGTTTTTGTATTGTAGCATACATTTACAGCGCATAAATATTCCTAACACTTCATAAGAAAAACATAGCAACTAGGTTTCATTTATTTCATTATTTACATTACAATGCTATCAACTGAAACCTAAACACTTAAGAACCAAATAGAACAATTTTTGCGTTAGTATATGAACTATTTAGATAACACAGTAGTACTTTAGTAATATTCCAGAGACTATAAAGTAACTCATGATCCTAGTTTGCTTTGCCCATTTTCTGTGTGTCTTTAAGACTACACTTCCAAGTTTGCGGTTTGACTAAAGATAATAAATGCTGTGTGTGTAATTTCTCAGTTAATGTTAATTTTACACATCTTTATTAACTAAACTGATCACGTTCATATGACTGAATTTTTTTAAGAACCTTGGCCAACATATCTGTATTTTGGGTTGTGATATTATTGCAAGGTCCGTCCAATTTTATCAATCTTTACGCCATATTAGGTACTGATTTTTTCAAAGATTCAACCTGTCTAAACAATAAAAGTGAATTTGGTGGTAAGGGTCGGCGTTTTAACAATATGAAATAATTACAAATAAGTTTCTGATCTACAAAGAGATTGTAAAGTTTTCTTATTATTGTTATCTGAAATAATATAGTTCCTTCCACGAAATAGCGCAGCATACTAATTCAGTTGTGCATAAATTATAATATATAAAACACGTTTGTCACTTTATTTTTATTAAGGGTAGGATATTCAAGTAGGTAAACTGGAATAAAAGTATAAAATTTGTGCAAGTAATTTGCATAACATGTAACGAGGAATTTTAAGCCTTTAACTTTATGTCTTTTAATTCTCCCATGTATACTTTATATGTAGTAATTAAATTCAACTATGACCTACTAAAAATTAAAACTACATTCAAAATTACAGCATATGTGGTTGACTGAATTGTTGTCATACGTTACTAATATTTTAATGTAATGGGATGTAATAAAAAAAACAAATTAATTTCTTTCGTGCAAACATGCAAGTGTGCATGGAGGTTGGAAAAGTTACATTCATACATAAAATGAATTAAATTCATATCAGATCACAAATTGTCTTTTAATTTTTATTACGTATAACTTATATACTGGGTGGGTAGAAAAAAACGAATCCTGTTTAAGTTCGCACATCTTTGGAACGCTTTCTGATATGGATTTCAGTTTTTATTTTCTAAGATACAGTGAACTGAAAATTATACTTGCCAAATTACAAACGTTTATTTCAAAACATAAAAGAATAACGAATTTTTAAATATCAACTAAAAAGTATCAATTACACGTGACGTCAGCATAAGCAACGTTAAATAGAAGTAACCTTTGGTTATCACAAATATAGTTATGAGTGACACTTGCAGCTGGTTGTTCGTTTACAATCCGTTAAGTGACATTTCGGGCAACATGAGTTAATTTTTCTTCATAATGGCACCTCATTTAACAAAGTCTGATTTGTAGTTAATTGAAATGTGTTACAGCGAAAAAAATTGTCGCGGAGAAAGAATTGTGGGAGAGTTTCCAGGGAAACTATGGCTACCTTCTAGCATAAATCGTGTTATTCGACGACTTGAGGAAACTGGATCCGTTTACAGGAAACCCGGAAAAGGAAGACCCGTAACTTCTACAAGTAATAAAAATTCAGAAATTGTACGAGAATTGTCATTGTCAAAGTAAAATCAACCAGGGACCCATTTATCTCAGCGTTAGATAGCAATCAGGCTAAGAATCAGTCACAGATCAGTACAAGTTATTCAAAGACGTGTAGGTATTAAATGCTACAGAAGGTTTCAAACCTCATAAATTACACTTTACGCAAAAATCCGTCGATCATCAAGAAGTTTGCGTCTATACAAGAGGTTTTCGAATGCTAACCTAAACTGCTTAATTTTTCCAGACGAAAATGATTTACGCCACAAGTCCCTCAAAACAGATGGTTTATTTGGCAATCAAGAAGAACGTTATTGAACCAAAACGTTTGTACCATACAAAGTCGCGGTTTTCTAAGAAGCTGATGGTATCACGCGTAATATCTTGGAATGGAAAAAGTAGCCTATTTTCCACTGATCGTCAGTTAACAAAGACAAACGCAGATGGCTACATACGGCATTTACGTGACGATTTATTACCAGAAATACATCGATTATACCCCAAGACAGTGCTCCATCCCACAGAACGGCAAGGACACAACAGTTCTTAGAAGAAAACGTGCCCGCCAAATTCTCCATACTCAGTGTGGAATGCATTGCAAGAAAAAGTGTATGGTCAAAGACGCGAACCGTTTGCAAACTTGGAAGATTTTCGCGGACGATTAGAAGAAGTGTGTGTGAGTCGATAATTTGATCAGAGGAACAATTTTACAATTTAAACATAGACTAAGAACTATACATTTGCAAAATGGTGGTCCTATACAACACATTTATAGGTAGGATATACAATACAAGATGTTGATTGGTAGAATTTTGAAGAAGATCACTAACGCATAATTATTATTTTTTAGTTGATATTTTTCAGTTCACTGTGTCTTAAATCCATATCTGAAAGCGTTCCAACGATGTGCGAACTTAAACAGGATTCGGTTTTTTCTAGCCACCCGGTATTTAAAAAAAAACTACGTCAACATTTTTTATAGCCCACCATGTACAAACATGGTCATTTCTGTAGCATCTTGTCACGTGTGGTTAAAATATATCATAGATTCGTTTGTTTTCTCGAACTTTAGGATATTTATTAATCTCGTGAATGAGGTATAGATTATTAAAATTTGAATGTATGCGAGTATAAATTTTGAAAAAATTAATTTAGTTACAAATTTTTACTTTGTTTGACGATATTTGAAGTTATTACAAATTTCAGTAGGATTTGGTATCCTAATTTTGTAAACGGTGTATAGATTTATCGGTTTGTCTGTTATTAATAAATTGAAGTATGTATATTAGCAAAAGGAATTTTATATGAGAGCTGAATATTTTCTGGCGAATAATGGATATTTCTATTTTTTAGTATCGTTAATTATAGTTTATTTGAGTCAAAATTGTTACTTTGTAGTTAAAAGTGCTTTAGGAAACGTAGCTTGCAGATTTAAAATATTGGCGACGGTATGTAGTCTCTTTGATAAAGCAAATTTTAGACAGACAAGGATTGTGGTTTATATGTTATTTAAAAATATAGGTTTTTATGATTGGTTATTTGACGTGAGATAAATTATGGCGGAAACTAAAAGTTTCGTAAGGGAGTCCGGAGTCTAGGTCTAGCTGTTGAAGAAAGAGGTTGAGAGCGCGATAAGAGCTTAGCATCCACTGGGATGTTTGAAGAATATTCAGCAACCCCGGTAACATTATGGTGTGGTGTATCGTTCGTCAGAAGTGACATTGTTTAAGGGTTCATCGAAGGAGAAATAGTGTTAAAATTAGCGCTTTTTCCTATCTTTAGATATAATCGCGTTTTTCGCGGGTCCAACGATTGCAAATTCAATATAATTAGTGCTTTTCACGAAATCCATCAGCGTTCCCGGCTGACGAGATAAACAGAGAAATTGCTGTAAATATCAATTTTGCTTTAATAAATTTGTGCATAAAAAGAACAAAGAACGTTTTGTAAATAAAATTAATGTACAGTTATATTATTGTATTATTCAATTCGCGTAATTACAAATTGAAAAGCTGTCGACTGTCTGTTGTCGGTTATTTTATATTAGAGTGAAGAATGGCATCAGGGAGATTCTGCAGGTTCATTTTCACCGTTCCGATACCTAGAGGGTCAATGACAGGAAATCTATCTATAGAGCTGTACGATGAAAGGTGAGGAGTGGTGAATTGATGTGTACGGTTGCAAAAATCAAGGTAATTACTTACATACATTTGGTTTTGTTGGCAGTTTTAATAAAGTGTTCTTTTTTTAATTATATTTGCCGGGCGGATGAGTACGCTTTCTTTGTTTACGATTTTGTTTAGGGGCCCTTCAGGTGATTAATTTAATTTTATAGAAGTACATTCATCCGTGAATTAACCGTATTATATTGTGGATTATTTCTTTTCTGCTTTCGAAATATCTTTACTTCTTCGTCAGAGAATTCTAAAATACAATACAATATAAATGATCAGAAACCTAACATGGTCAAAGCTTTACAATTTTTTTTTTTTACTTGTGAGATTTAACAATTCTCTCTATTAATTGCAATGTATTTAAACTTCATTATTGATGGTATAATTAATCTGCATAAGTTTCAAAAATTGTACTATTCAATATTTGTAAAAGTAAATGTCACTGTCTATTTTACAAAAAGCATAACAAAAATCTAAGTGAAGTTACAACCTAATTTTATTTTATTTGGAGGGTCATTTGATAATTGACAGGTTTTACACTCTTTTTATTTTAATAGTGGTGTATCATCCCTGAGTTAGGAACTCGGTGGTTGAATTTTAAATTTAATGAAAACAAGATATATCTTACATTTTAGGAGCCATAGCTTGTGTCTTGTGGTGTTAAGAGAGATTGTTATATATATATATATATATATATATATATATATATATATATATATATATATATATATATATATATATATATATATATATATATATATATATATATATATATATATATATACACAGGTAATTTTACGATCTTTTTGAAGTAGTGATTTGATTTGATATTAGTAGCGATAAATACGAAAACGTACAACTGAATTTAATGAAACTTTTTTTGCTATTTACTGATGAATAGCTTTTTTTGAAGGGCTTTCCAATGATATTTCACACATGGGGTAGTGCATTTTAGAAAATAGGGGTTAGATGGCTGGAACCTAAGGGGTGGGTTACAGAAGGTTCCCCTGCGGGTCACAGTGATTCCTCCTCCATATTCTAGAAACAGTTTCGAGAATTTTTACTTATCTGTTATAGTTTCGAAGGTGAGGTCTGGCAAGTTTTAAATTATTATATATATATATATATATATATATATATATATATATATATATATATATATATATACAGGGTGAGTCAGTTTTTGTAGACAAACTTTAACAGGAGATAGAACACATGTTTCTAAAAGAAAAGTTCCATAAACATATGTCGTAGAAGGCTTCGTTTCCGAGATACAGGGTGTTGAATATAATTTTTTTCTCAAATTTTCATTATAACTCATAAACGAATGCTTAGATTTTTTCATGTTGGGGATAATGTCTATTAATTAAGGGCATAAAACAAGCGATAAGAATGTTCACAAACTTGCACAGTGGCGGAGTGGAGGGTGCTCAACCCTTTCATAAACAGAACTTCTACGCCAATGACTATTTTTAAAAAACTGTTATTTTCATTATCTACATACAGTTTAACAAAAATAATGTACCTTCTTCTGTTTCGAAATTCCTGTGCGTTTCCGAGTTATTTTGATTTTAGTGTTTGATGTGGTACTAAGTTAAGTAATGTGCTTTATGTGAATAATTGAATATAAAGTTTTTAATGAAAAAGATATAATAAAACATTTAGAGACATTTTAGTACCTAACGATCGTTTCTTTAAAATTTCAAATACATTTTCATTTATAAATAGGTAGGTTATCGGTTTTTTTTAGTATCCATTGTTATTATCCTCGTATAAAAAGAAATGCATTTAATTATTATTGTTATGCGGTCAATACTTTCTGTATAATTATGTACGTATCAATTTCGCCATAAACATGTATGTAGTTTTTAAGTGAGATTCTAATAAGTTATAGACCGCTGCTCACTTGCTTTGATTAAATAGCCGCCACTGTATCAAGCCATACTCAAATACAAGACTTTTGTAAATTGAAATCTGTTTAGTACAGTAATTGTAACAATCCTTATTTATTATTGTAACAATACTTAATTAATAATTGTGAAATTAATAAGAATTCTTAGCAACAACGATTTATAAATAAATAACAATAACACTAGTATAATAAAATTAGACACTTTGTTCAAAATGTAAATCGTTCTTTTCAATACACATTTCACAGCGACGTACAATAGAACGTCTTAAGTTAACTAAATGATGCACCCTTATTTCATTGCAACAAAATATGATACACCTTGGAAAACAAGTAAGTATTAAATTTTATATTTTGAAACGACAGTTTGACTTTTTACAAACACTTGCTTCATCTTGAATAATTTCACTGTTATTAATTATTGTTTTTAAGTTCAAAAAGTTATTTCATTTGATTTGCCAGCTTTTATTTAGTGTAACATGCCGTTTACATTTACAAATAGCGAACAAGCCGACATTCATTTTATTTATGGGTTCGCAAATGGGAATTCAAGGTACGCAGCTAGGGAGTATCGGAGAAGATTTCCAAATAGACGACAACCTCATCATTCCGCTTTTGTGAGTATCCATCGTCCATTTGTTAACCAGGGTTTGAAAAATGTACATGGGGGCCGACAGAACAACCTTGGATGAGATAGAATTGGAGAGGGTATATTGCGTGAATTTAATAGGAACCCCACGACAAGTACTCGACGTACTTCTGTTGCTCTTGGTATTTCCCAAAGTAAAGTTTCCCGGGTTTTAAAACGGGATCACAGACGCCCATATCATTTTCAACCTGTTCATGGTTTATGTCCAGGTGACGCCGAACGAAGACTTAATTATTGTAGGTGGGTTCTTAACTCCATTCAAAATAATAGAGATTTCTTACCCAACATACTGTGGACTGATGAATCCTGTTTTACTCGTCGTCGTATCGTAAACTTTCACAATATGCATATATGGGCACAAGAAAACCCACATTGCATTCGACCAAGAAGTTTTCAACATGAATTTAGTACAAATGTCTGGATTGGAATTTACGGCAACCACGTGTTTGGACCTTATTTCTTGCCACAACGTGTAAATTCAGAAAATTTCCTACAATTTTTAGAAGAAGAACATGTTAATATGTGGTAAGACATTCCTTTGAATTTAAGAGGACATTCTTGATTTCAGCTTGATGGATGTCCGGCCCATTATGGCAGAAATGTAAGAAATTGGCTACCCGGGGAGGTGGATAGGTCGTGAAAGTCCAGTGGCGTGGCATCCTAGATCCCCCGATTTAACGCCACTTGACTTTTTTGTACGGGGATTCATGAAGGAAAAAGTGTATACCACTCCGGTTAATACACTTGAAGAACTTCACAAACGCATCAGAGATGCTTGCAATGAAATAAGGGTGCATCATTTAATTAACTTAAGACGTTCTATTGTACGTCGCTGTGAAATGTGTATTGAAAAGAACGGCTTATATTTTGAACAAAGTGTCTAATTTTGTTATACTAGTGTTATTGTTATTTATTTATAAATCGTTATTGCTAAGAATTCTTATTAATTTCACAATTATTAATTAAGTATTGTTACAATAATAAATAAGGATTGTTAAAATTAGTGTACTAAACAGATTTCAATTTACAAAAGTCTTGTATTTGAGTATGGCTTGATCAGTGGCGGCTCTTTAATGAGAGCAAGTGAGCAGCGGTCTATAACTTATTAGAATCTCACTTAAAAACTACATACATGTTTATGGCGAAATTGATACATACATAATTATACAGAAAGTATTGACCGCATAACAATAATAATTATGCTTTCTTTTATACGAGGATAATAACAATGGATACTAAAAAACCGATAACCTACCTATTTATAAATGAAAATGTATTTGAAATTTTAAAGAAACGATCGTTAGGTACTAAAATGGCTCTAAATGTTTTATTATATCTTTTTATTAAAACTTTATATTCAATTATTCACATAAAGCACATTACTTAACTTAGTACCACATCAAACACTAAAAATAAAATAACTCGGAAACGCACAGGAATTTCGAAACAGAAGAAGGACATTATTTTTGTTAAACTGTATGTAGATAATGAAAATAACAGTTTTTTTTAAAATAGTCATTGGCGTAGAAGTTCTGTTTATGAAAGGGTTGAGCACCCCTCCACTCCGCCACTGTGCAAGTTTGTGAACATTCTTATCGCTTGTTTTATGCCCTTAATTAATAGACATTATCCCCAACATGAAAAAAAATCTAAGCATTCGTTTATGAGTTATAATGAAAATTTGAGAAAAAATTATATTCAACACCCTGTATCTCGGAAACGAAGCCTTCTACGACATATGTTTATGGAACTTTTCTTTTAGAAACATGTGTTCTATCTTCTGTTAAAGTTTGTCTACAAAAACTGACTCACCCTGTTTATATATATATATATATATATATATATATATATATATATATATATATATATATATATATTTTGAAATCTTGCCAGACCTCACCTTCGAAACTATAACAGATAAGTAAAAATTTGAAACTGTTTCTAGAATATGGGGAGGAATCACTGTGACCCGCAGGGGAATCTTCTGTAACCCACCCCTTAGGTTCCAGCCATCTAACCCCTATTTTCTAAAATGCACTACCCCATGTGCACTTTTCTTTTTAGAAACGTGTGTTCTATCTTCTGTTAAAGTTTGTCTACACAAAACTGACTCACCCTGTATATATATATATATATATATATATATATATATATATATATATATATATATATATATTAATTTGAATTTTTAGATCACCTTCGAAACTATAACAGATAAGTAAAAATTCTCGAAACTGTTTCTAGAATATGGGGGAGGAATCACTGTGACCCGCAGGGGAATCTTCTGTAACCCACCCCTTAGGTTCCAGTCATCTAACCCCTATTTTCTAAAATGCACTACCCCATGTGTTAAATATCATTGGAAAGCCCTTCAAAAAAAGCTATTCATCAGTAAATAGCAAAAAAAGTTTGATTAAATTCAGTTGTACGTTTTCGTATTTATCCCTACTAATATCAAATCAAATCACTACTTCAAAAAGATCGTAAAAAATTACGATCTGTAAGTCAAGAAGTACAAAACATTGTTTATTTATTAAAGCAGATTTCAGATAACTTGCGTTTGGACATTTGCTCGTAGGATTTATATTCTTTACGGATTATTGTTGAGTTTTTCTGTTCATTTTGACTACTTATTTTTAAATTTAAACTGTTTTTGGAAAATAGTACCTTATTTGACATATAAAGCAATAAATTTGAATATATTGATTTAAATATATTTTTCGTATTATCTAAAAGATAATCGATTAATTAACATTTTATGTGGTACTGATAAATAGAATTTTTAAAGAGCTTTCCAATGATGTTATTACACATGGGGTAGTGCAATTTGAAAAATTGGGGTGGGGTGGCTGGAGCCTAAGGGGTGAGTTACAGAAGATTTCTATATCATACTGGTTCCCCTCAATGTCCTAGAAGCGTTTTCGAGAGATTTTACTTACCTGTCACAGTTTCGAAGGTATGAGGTCTGGCCAGCCTTCAAATTGACACTGTATATATATATATATATATATATATATATATATATATATATATATATATATATATATATATATATATATATATATATATATATATATATATATATATATATATATATAGAGTGAAGATCGCCTATAATGAATTCGGATATAACGAACTGTGATGCAAAAATGACGGCATGGATGCATCACACCAGTGTATAACAATACAAGTGCGCTACAGGCTTCATTTCAGTTTGATTGAATAGTTTGGTGGAATCGCACGTATTCTGTACAATTATGGAGTCCAAAGAACGTAAAGGTATCACTCTAGAAGATGTACTAAAAATTAGTTAACAGATGGTGCAAATACCTCTGAAATATGTAGAAAAGTTAATTTAAATAAATCAACAGTTTCTACAATATGGAGCAATAGAGGCAACGGAACTATGTAAAGTGGCAGAAGATATTTCTGCAATGACCTTCACTAGTAAACCTTTTGAGTGTTCCAAAGGATGGATCGAACGATTTAAGAACCGCCATAACATTGCGTTCAGAAAAATGCATGGAGGAATGGAAAATTTTCGGGCGGAAAACTGTCAAAAGAGCGAATGACAATTTTTGATTCGGAAAAAATTAAGCTAAAGATAATAGGAAAGTTGGAACAACCTCGTTGTTTTTAAAGTGTAACAGATTTGCCAGTAAAATATTATAATA
This sequence comes from Vesta saturnalis, assembly GCA_036346205.1. Lineage (NCBI taxonomy): Eukaryota > Metazoa > Arthropoda > Insecta > Coleoptera > Lampyridae > Vesta > Vesta saturnalis. The sequence goes on along the minus strand of JARFJB010002548.1, from coordinate 3,623,304 downwards.
ATCAAAAGGCTTAAAATTTTTGAGGAGATTATTCATAGTTGGGACGATGTACGCCAAAAAAAAAATTTTACTACTTTGAGATAATTTTGCTGGACATCCAAAAGTTCACCATATACTATCAACTGAGTTTGTATTTTTCCCCGCAAATGTATCTTCATTCCTTCATCCCATGGATCAGGGTGTAATCAAAAACTTAAAAACCTTTTACAGAAAGTATTTAATTTTTAGAATGTTAGAAGCAGCGGATCGAGATCTTCCCTTAAAGATAACTATACTAAAGGGTGTTACAATAGTTTGGACAGATGTTAATTGTGAATGGAGCTTAAACGTCAATTGTTTTTTGAGGTTAGCTTTTTATTTTGATGTCTTCAGTCGTTTACAAATTGAATCATGGAAAAGTTGAGCATTGACGAACGTGTTAAAGTTATTGAAGCCTATTACGAAAATGGACGTGCAAACAAAAGTGTATTTCGCGCACTTCGTGATTTTTTCGTCCCGAATAATCGACAAACCGAGACTGCTATTGGTAAAACTGTGAAGAAATTCCAAGAAGCTGGGTCTGTGGCAGATGATAGGAAGCCAGTACGTGGTCGTCCAGGACGCTCACCCGACAACATTGCTGCCGTGAGGGAGAATGTGGCCGAGAGCCCAAACACCTCTATTCGATATCGAGCACAGGAATTGCACTTGTCCACGGCCACTCTCCACCGGATATTGGCAACAGATCTGTCGTTGCACGTGTACAAAATTCCATTAACGGAAGAACTTAAAACGACGGAACATTTTAAGCACCGATTGGATACACGAACAAAGACAAGTGAATAACGAATTTTCCACCAAAATCTTATTCAGCGGCGAAGCCCATTTCCATCTCAATGGCTACGTCAACAAGCAGAATTGCAGAATATGGGCTGATGAACATCCAAGGGCAATTGTTAAAAAGTCACTGTGTGGTGTGATTTTGGTGCTGGATGAATCATTGGACAATTTTGCTTTGAAAATAATGCTGGGAATTCGATCACAGTGAATGACCAGCGCTACGGCGCAATGTTAAACATTTTTGTGTGGCTAATATTGGATGATTATGACATCGATAACATGTTTTTTCAAGAAGATGGCGCCACATTCCACACAGCGCATAATCTACCGAAACAGGTAAGTCAATTGGCCACCGAGATCTTGCGATTTGATACAGTTAGACTTCTTTCTTTGGGGCCATCGGAAGGGTAAAGTCTATACCAACAAGCCAACCACCATCCACCAACTCAAAAACGAGATTTCACGGCACATTGATGAGAATGAAAAGCAATTATGCCAAGATGTTATAAAAAATTTCGATAAGCGGATCCGTGGCGGACAGTACGTTTCACACTTAATTGTAATGGATTAAATAACATGTTTCATTAAATAAATCTTCAATTTGGTACACCACTGATTTTTAATTAACGTTTAACATCGATCCGTCTCATTGTAATACCATTTAGATGCATTAATTATGGTGAATAACGCTTGGCCAAGGTTCTATCCACAAACTATAAGGAATTGTTTCCAATACGCATTTCCTATAAAAGATACGGATTTTGTTGAAAACGACGAAATTCCACTGGCCCAATGGATTAGTTTGCCCGAAAATTTAGAAGAAAACATAAATACTTGGGTAGAAGTAAATAACATAGCTTTTGGTTAAGTAAATCTTGAAGAATTTGTTTCAATAGATAACGATGTAGTAACTGGAGAATTCCCTAATGACAATAAAACAATGCTTTCTACAATTTCTAATACAGAAAACATAAAACCTGTAGAAGTAACAGGTATTGAAGAATGTGAAGATGAAGAAGAATGTTAGCTAATGCTTTATAGGCATATTCAATAGTGCCAAAATGAATTAATTTAAATTAGAAATTTCAATTTTAGTACACATTGTCAGCTAGTCCAATGCTATTTTGTGGTGGTATCTATGCTTTGGCTCATGTATCTGGAGGGCGAGAATCAACAACCCCTAGTTTTATTTCTTTCAACACTTTTTCCTGCAATGGCCGATTTTAACAAAACTTTTTTTTAATACTACACTCAATTTTAAAACTTTTTTTATTCTTGTCATTTTTCATACAACCAACAGTTTGCGCGGAAAAAAATAAATAGCTGATTCCCGCCCACCAGATACATGAGCCAAGGAATAGATACCACCACAAAATAGCATTCGACTAGCCGACAATGTGTACCAAAATTGAAATTTCTAAGTTTAACGGTTTTTAAGAAAATGAAAAAAAATATTTTCCGCCATTTTGAAATTCAAATATCTCAACAGGGAGGACCCAAATTGAAAAATTTCATGTGACGATCTCCCCTAGAATGGCTTGTAGAATACTCCGGTAAAATATTTCACCATCATTCTGGAACACCCTGTACATATATATATATATATATATATATATATATATATATATATATATATATATATATATATATTTATATCGCTTCCAGACAATTTCCCGAAACACAATTAAATTGACAACATCCAATTTGTCATTTTCTTAGATTTTTTTGCTTTTACTGGTTTTTGTTTTTTTTACAATTTATTTTGATTTTTATTTATTTTTTAATTTATTTATAAATTTAATCTTTTTATGTATTTCCTTTATACTAATACGATAAATTATGTGCTATGACCCGTAAGAATTCATAAGTGTTGGCAGGATCGTAAATATTTACCAGACTTGCAATCCGCTCTGCACAATCTCTATATTGTTGTCATATACCACTTTCAAAATCTGTTAATATGTTTGCAGGCGAAGCTTCTGGCAAAAGTTCTTTTACTTTTGAAAGTGACCGAACATAAGTTTCTTCTGCCTTGCTAGGTAGTAGTGCGTATACTAAAGGAATCGCAGTATTATTATCTAATTCGTGGATTGTATATAGTTGATAAACGGGTGAGGTACAGTTTTGAAAGTTACGTGGGCAAACCAGTGTTGTGACCTTGCCAGAAGAAATAGATTTTGTCTGGTTGAAAAAATTAACAAACGATCATCGTGCCTGAATCAAATAGTAAAAATTCTTCTCCATTTTTTGTTAGTTTATACTCTTCTAGAAAAACAATGTCTCTTCTGTGAAGAGGTAAAACCGGAGCGGCTTGCTGATTACTTCGTACACGCATTATTGTTCTTTTAATGCTACTCACTTTTGGAAGCGTGACAGCTGTGGCTTGACTAAGCTGAACAGATGCAGTTGATAGTATATGATGTGGCCCATCTTGGGTTTGTGTAGCGTTTTCACGTATTCCATTGAAAAATTTAGTTTTTTCCACTTGCCTCGCATCCGCCACACGGTTGCGTGTCCCACTTCTCTTTACTATTGCATCTTCTAAGGTTATAAAACGAGCTTTACACTTGAACTTCTTGTAGTAATCACATTTCCAATAAATGTTTTGATTTTCTTTATCTTTCTGGTAAAGATAACCGTCGATCAATAATTTACTCTTCCTCTTTTCACTAAGTACAAACTCCAAAGCCATTTTGCCTCGTAACTCTTGCTCAGGGTTTGGACAATAAAGCTGTGCGGTATTTAGATGAAATTACATAATGTCATTCTAATGGACATACCTACTTGAAGAGTTAAATAAGCAACACTAATTATTATTAAGACTAATGAAGTGTACTTATTATTCATTCTAAACAACATTTACAAACTAATTAACGAGTATCACTTATTCCAAACCAAATATAATATTTTTGATTTAGTGAATGTTTGGATAATGCAATTATAATGAAAATACCTACTAGGAGACGTTAAATAGCGGGATATAATTCTAATGTAGATACCTACATGGAGACGTTCAATAAGTAACCTTAATTATTACGGTATTAAGACTAATAGGATGAACTTATTATTTTTGTTGATTACTTGAATGGTTACATTAGGATGTTATTTACTAAGAGGGATTATGACATTTTTAGCGAAAAAGTACAGCATATACAGGATGTGCTTATTAAATGTAAAGCAGGGAAGAAATAATGGTATACAGAATTTGCCGAAAATATTGATTATAAATTTATAAAGTTGCGCTAAAATACATTTTTCGGTCAATTTTCCGTTCGGGGAATTGTCTTTCGGGAAATTGTCCTAGATATATATATATATATATATATATATATATATATATATATAAGTGTGTCCGAGATTCAGCATGCATGTATTGCTATATTCGTTAATATTGAAGATAGAATGTCGGTTAAATGGGGAAAGTTTCAGAGAATTTTATGGCTATCATCATGGTAAAGTCAGATTTGAAGTAACTTTTTTTGTTTTTGAAATAATTGAAGAAAACAAAAATTGTGCATTTTCTACTACCCCCTGTAGCTCTTTTATTTGAAGTCTGACAACATTTTGATTTGTACATTATTATGAAACTTTTAAAAAACAATTTTAAAAAAAGTACCAAAATTTATCTACAGTCATTTGTTTTTGAAATACATACACTAACTATTGTTTTTCATATGGACGCCATATTGGATTTTTACATTATCGAATAGTATTTTTTATCACCTTTTCAGCGATGTATCACATGATACGAGAACTATCAAAAATTTAAACCCTTGCTAATTTATTTGTTTTTACTTACAAAATTTAATACATTTCTAACTTTTGTTTTTGGACGCTATTTGGATTTTTACATTATCGAATAGTGGATTTTAACACCTCTTCTACAATGTATTACATGATATGAAAATGTAGAAAATGTGTGAGTGTAGAGGGGACATATCGAGCATGTTTTATGATAGTTACTATTATCGGTTTTGTTTTATTCTTAGATATTAGAAATTACAATAATTAGGAATCTAATTGTATAAATTTTTCATTTATTAATCCATGCCTTCTCAAGGCCTACTATTTCAATTTTATATTTTTAAATTTTGATAGTTGAAGTAAATTCTCGTATCATGTGATACATCGTTGAAAAGGTGATAAAAAATACTATTCGATAATGTAAAAATCCAATATGGCGTCCATATGAAAAACAACAGTTAGTGTATGTATTTCAAAAACAAATGACTGTAGATAAATTTTGGTAGTTTTTTTTTAAATTGTCTTTTAGAAGTGTCATAATAATGTACAAATCAAAATGTAGTAGAAAATGCACAATTTTTGTTTTCTTCAATTATTTCAAAAACAAAAAAGGTTACTTCAAATCTGACTTTACCATGATGATAGCCATAAAATTCTCTAAAACTTTCCCCATTTAACCGACATTCCATCTTCAATATTAACGAATATAGCAATACATGCATGCTGAATCTCGGACACACTGTATATATATATATATATATATATATATATATATATATATATACATAGACACACATTCTGCAGTTCTATTGCGTCCATAAATTGCAAAATTACGGCTTCTACTGGGTCCTTCGCTCTATATGACTGACATATTGTAACATCCTGCAAAAAACAGGATCGATGCAATAAAATCATTATTATTATTATCGCGTTCCTATACCGGGCGAAGTAGTGTTTTTTCTTTCTTTGAAGGTGTTTTTTACTTGAAAAAACTTATATTTCTTTAAGTAGGACCTATTATAGGAGTTATAATTCTGTTTTATTTTAATGCCTTTTCTTATTCCGCCAAAATCTAAAAAATTGAAAACAAAATGAGGATGCAGCAGTGACAGCAGAACATAAGATTTCTGTACATTCTTAGTTTTGCGTAATGCTGTTAGAGGCGCCAAAAATATACATATAATATACTTTTTTTTTTAACCCTTACCATTACTGCGTCTGACGAATTGGCATCTTTGCATTATTTTATATATAAATAGATGCTATTTTCTTCTTAACGAATTTCATTAAAAGGCGAGAATAGTATTTGTGAAACATAAGTTAAATGGTAAGAAGCTGAAGTAGTTTTTTTATGCATATTATCATTAACCACATTTTAACCTTTTAATTGTACAATCGTTTATATTTATTTTTTACTGCTTTTCCATTTTTATTCCTTTAAAAAGCATGCATTCAAAAATACAGATACGTCAGTATAAACCTTTGCGTTTATTGCATGTAAGTAAATAATCCAAGGCTTCCGATTTGGTCATGTTTCCTATTTTGACAGTATCTCTCGTGAATATTTTAGTGACCTGATCATCGATACAAACATCTCTAGACACTGCTAGAATTATCGGTTCCGAAAAGCCAAACTACCCATTCGTGATTCAGATCGTGTGGTGCTACTAATATTAATCTATGCTGGTAAATATGCTAATATTGATATTATATACACTTCTAATCTACGAAGGTGTCATTATCACACATTTAGCATTGCCATTTAGATGTACTTATTGGCTTTATAATAACATTCGGTGCCATTATGGATTCATAAAAACACCCAAATTTTAAAATAAAAGCAAACAAAAAGACATAACCTTTATTTATTATTATTAATCATAAAAAAAAATTGACAAGATCCGAATGGACACTCTCTGAATCAGAATCACCCATATTAATATTCTTTTTCACCAAACTGAACGTATAACACAAAATTGGACGTCAATAATAAAGTTGCCAAAGTCAAAACTAAGACAATCAGCAACCACGGTTACTATATCATCTAATATGTGCACTTGACAATTTTGAACCTTATTTATGAAAACGTTTCTGGTATTTTAAGATAAGTCAAATCTATGCGAATAAATATGAAAATCATTCACGATTTTGACATATCGTGTATTTTCTTTATTTATCTTTATATAAATTTGTACATTTCGATAACAATTACAGTTATCGTCTCCAGTAAATCTTAATATCTTTAAGAATTATTTAAGATGTAAAAATAAATTTATGAAATATGAAAATTGAAAACGCAAATATAAGCCCGCAATTAATATAACAAATATTAATATTTACTGAGGACGATAACTGTAATTGCTATCGAAACGTCTAAATTTATATAAAGATAAATAAAAAAAGGCACGATTTAATATCTAATAGATACGTATTTTAACTATGCGAATAAAACCTGTTTGGGTCGTATCGTGGTTTAACGTTACACGCGATTCATTATAGTGTTCATATCGAACTACTATCGGTTTCAAAAAGCAAGATAGCTCAGTTTGAAGGTTTATAACCTTTTATATTGTAAGCCCAATTGATTTGGTCAAATGGCTTTGAGATATCTAAAGCGATTACAACTGTTTCACCGGACTGCTCTACTGTATTGTTCCAAACTTGGGTCACATATGAAAGAAGATCGCCTGTTGAACGACTTTGCCTAAACCCATATTCGTGGTCACTAAGGAGATTGTTAGTTTCAAGGAACGTGAGCATTTGCTGATTGATGGTTTTTTCCATGATTTTAGACAAAATGGAAGTGATGACAATTGGTCGGTAATTTGAGGGATCGGTCTTATCGCCTTTTTTGGGAATAGGTTGAACATTTTCTAACTTCCATGATGAAGGAATTCCCCAGCAGACATAGATATCGTATAGAGCTTAGATAGGACTGGTACTAGTTCGGGGGAACATTTTTTTATGACAATAGCTGGGATACCGTCTGGGCCAGTCGCCTTATTGAGATCAAGCCTACTGATGATCGATTCCAAGAGCTTGTACCGAAAATGAATTGGTTTCATAGCGTATGAAGAAGAGTTGACTAGGTCCAGAATCATTGAGGCACGAGTTTGATGCAAACAAATCCACAAAAACGTTGGCTTTGTCTACAGAATCAGCAGCTACCGATCCGTCAATAGACGTCAGGGGGGGAAATGAAGATGTTCCAAAGTTTTTACTAATGGCTTTAGCTAAAGACCAAAGTTTACGACTGCCTAAAGGAGATGTAGCTAGTTTATTGCATTTTCGTTGTTCGAACAACTTTTTAGTTTTAGTGATGACACTTTTGCAGATATTTCTAGCACCAACGTATTCTACATGACTGTCAACCGATTTATTAAATTTCCATTTAATGTAACATTTATTTTTTAAAGATATTGCATCAGCACAAGCCTTATTGAACCAAGGTTGGGAACGTGAATGACCTACACGGTACTGTTTTTTGGGAATGTATAACTCCATTCCCATGAGGATGACTTCCGATACTGAAAGAGCGATGTCCGAAGAAGAGGACGACTTAAAACAATATTCACGCCATGGAAAGGTTGCAAAGAAATCCCGTAAATCACTCCATCGAGCTGACTTAAAACACTCAAGGTTCTATCGGTTGAGCTGATGCTGTAGATGTTATTGATGATGTAGATGAAATTTAAATGGCGCAAATGACGCAGGTGACACAAATGACACACTACAGATCATAGACGGCAGAAATAACAAATGACAGATAGCACAGGTAACGATTGATATAGATGACATCGATCATAAACAACCGATAAGGTAGAATGAGATAGATGAAATAAGTAACTGAAATCACGTGAATAACAGTTATAAATTGAACAACGTAGATTTTACTACTTTCGTATACTTATTTATTTTCCTTTAGTTGCCTTAACATGCTGATGTGCAGAACGGTGGTAGGTATTGTCTCTCACATTGAAAATGACTGCTACAATCGCTATTTTTGCTATTCATTAATGACGGTTACAATAGTCCTTAGTGTGTACACCTTTAAGTATTTCTTGCTATACCAAATACTTGGCACTAAACGCTTTCCAATGAAAATGGTAATAAAAATGTACTTATCTGGCTTTTCTCTGTTACAACTTGCACGTAAATATGCATGACGTCTAGAGTCGCTCTCTATACAAATCACGTTAGTCAGTATGCCGGTGGGTTGACAGCTGTGTTTGTTGCGTATATCATATAATTTTTTTCTCTAAAATATGGTACGTGCTATAGTTATGCTTAATATTGCCATTCATTAAAAAAAATTAATGTTGATGACGACTTGATGTAGCTTCTGAATTAAATTCAGATTATGCATACTACGGAATTATAGTTAGGTTTACCTTTAACAACAATGGTGATGGTAGAGACGTATTAATAACCCTAGATTTATGTTTTAGGAATTCATGCATCCTCAAGGAGCAATCCAAGGTTTTCGAGATAAATTAACAAATAATCTAATTCAAATCCATGCCGAAGGTACCATTGGAAAATCTTTGCTATCAAACTTTGTAGGAAGACTCAACCTAAAAAAAAGGTAAAAGCTCATGGACCATCAAGAGAACTAACTAAATAATGATTCCAGTATCTGCAGGATATAAGTATATATATATATATATATATATATATATATATATATATATATATATATATATATATATATAAAATTAATAATAATTTTTAAGTATATACAAAGTTTGTAAAGGAACACAGTTTAGGTGTAAACACTGTCAGACCAGCACTGATACCTTTTTAATAATTACCAAATAAGAGTTCGACGGTTCTCCTTGTTTGTACAATACTGTTCTATGTGAAATGAATGTTTTAGTGTCTTTTTTTATTAATCAAGTTCAATTTAAATAAATTTTCTTTTGATCAGGTGCATAATTTTCTAATTTTTAAGGCATAAGGTGTAAGAAAGAAACAAAACTTAATTTATTGTACATCTAACATATGAAGAAATTGCAATATGTTTAAGAGAATAGCCGTATTTAACTATAAATGATGGGCGAGTGCAACTGTGATATTCTTGAATCAGTAGAGGCTTAGAAATTGACAAAATAGCTTGTTGACAGTAAGCGTTTAAAGAAAGTAATCTTGAGAAAAAATGGAAATTACTTTGTGGAGATTTACGTTGGATAATTTTTTACGATTTTCGTAAATGCCTAACTGAACAATTGTGCACAGAATCGCTTCCGTTAATTTAAGGTAATAAAGCACCACTGTCAGAAAAGTCTGCCAGGTTTTCAGAATTTCGTTGTGGCCGTGCTTCCGTCAGTGATGAGTTGGGGCTATATGATAGACTTCAATATATTTGATTTTGCGTCAACAATTAGCTATCAGAAAGATCTGTTCGCGATGGATTTCGCATAATTTGACTAAAGCTAAAAAGCTGGAATGGTGTAAGGCAATGCTTAAAAAATTTGACTGGGGAGCGGTAAAATTCGTCTGCTACATTGTTACATGTGACGAAACTGGGATATACTCGTATTAACCGGAAATTAAGCAAGAATTCACTGTGTGGACATTCCAAGCTGAACCGAATTCCACAGAAGTTGTTCGTTCACGAAGCACTTTGGTTGTACTGGATGTGTCGCGATTATTATTTTAGAGAATCGAAGAACAGTTAACGCTGAAACATTATATTAGATAAACATTATGTGCTTTCGGTTGCAGTTAAAGACATCTTTAATCTTTACTTAGTAATAAAGAATATGATAATTTAGCTTATCACTTCAGTTATTTTGAAAACGATATAAATAAGTAAGTCTACATACTATTGGTGCAATAATTATTTATAATGTTACTTACTACATCGCTTCTGTAAATGTTTGCATTATTAATTAAAATAAAATTAACTTTAGACGAGTTAACAATTTCATAATAGAGGTAGGAACGACATTGACAGTATTCATGAAAGTAGGCATATTAATTTACTTGTAATATAAGAAGATACTTATTATTTTAGGTTATTTTAACTTACGGTATAAATTCTGCCACCATTCTAATGGGGGTTCATTTGCTGACTTTTAAAGCATATGACGGTCATAAAACGTAGCAGATAGTTGTATTGACAATTTTGTATTTAATAAACCATCTACTGCCACTATAATTTAGCACATAGAATCTATTGAAGGCCGTGAATTTCAACCTACCATTTATGACTAAGGGTCTTTATCCACGACATTAAAACCCGCGTATGTATCTATGCCGTTTACTTTAGTATTAACAAATTTCATACCATCATTGATTAGCCATACATAAAGCGAGGTTAATTTTTTTTAATTTCCATGTAACTAACAAAACCAGTAGCGTCACTAGTTCTATTTTTTTAGTTTGAATTCTGGCTCTAGCTTTTAATGTGGGATTGAAATGAACCATAAAATCCTGTAGTACATTTAAACTGTGATTTATTTTTATAGGTTTGTTCATTACAACCATTACAGGTACGTGTATAAAACGTTCAATCGTCATGAGAATCTTACCATTATTATTATTACGTATTATTCATACGGAAGTCCTACTACATAAGAGTAGAAAAATAACAGTACATAACTCGTGTGGGAATGACTATTGCTAACTCGTTTAAACTACGACACTATGCACTATTCATTGCACTACAGATATAGTTTTGATGCGAGTAGTTAGGACCTATTTGCTGTGCGAGAGTTTCTGTGTGTACTGAAACAGTGTAGTCAGTAAACATCATGTAGTCACTATTTTGAATTATTCTCAATATTTTAACGTCATAATTTTGTTTTCTTGAGTTAACAGAACGTTTTATTCAAGTCCATTTATAATCCAATTAACGACCAACGTTATTGGTTGTTGAAAATGTAACGTGAGAATAGTGTATAGTTGTGATATAAAGATATTACTTTCTTTGCTCTTTCTCATCCATTTAATTTTAGATTTTCCTCTGAATGTTATCCGAAATCGGGAATGTTTCATGCCTCTCCAGCCTTATCTTGACTAGCCTTTTATTAACTGGGTTGTATTAATTAATTAGCGTGTAAGTAGTAAAAATGTACAAAAAGCTTTCTTCAACCTGTTTTACCTTTGCAAGGTTCATTCTCAAATCTGTCCATCTGATTTGATGGAACCTAAATGGTTATAATCCAAGTGTAATTAAAATTTACCATACTTGCTATTTTTAACTCTAATGTTGAACTTTTAGTTATTGTTAGAATTTCTTGAAATATTTACTTGTGATGAATTTTCAAGTTTGATTCATTCCTACAAAGCAACATTAAACAAATAATAAGAAAATTAAACTATGGCTAAGTTTGTGGATTAAAGGATGTTTGTCTAACCAACGCGACGATATCGATTGTTGTTCTAACACTTATGAAATATAAATTTTTGTCCGTCCTCTACTTACAGTTGCGCATTATTTCGAGTAGAATATCCATGTTTATCTTATATTTTTAAAGATGAAAAAAAATGTATAACGGAATTGTTTTGTTCAATTTTAGAAAGAACGTACAAGAAATTCTGCATAAAGTTTGAAGTTGTTGGATTACGTCAAGCTTGTTTTCTTACAAAAACAATATAAAGCTCTTAATCTCTTTCACAAGATTGTGCTTAAAATGAGATAAATGAAATTTCAATGCAACAATTATTGCTTAGAGCTTCCGCTTTATGAAGTTAACAATTTAACGTATAATTTCTTGCTCTTATAAAAGATCACACTTAAGTTGATTGTGCAACTGATCAATTCTTTGCAATATGATTAAATAATCAACCATTATATAATTTTCAAAATACATCGCATTATGATTTCCTTTTATTATTCGCATTTTATTTAGTGTTTTACATACAGCATTTTGATCATTTGTACATCTCACACAATAAGTAAATCAATAATTTCCTTAACCGTTTAATTAAATGTTTATCATAAATGAAATGTATCCATTAGCTGTACCATTAGTGTACCCCAAATACAATCTATTTGGAAATATTAATTTGTTTTGTCCGCTTTTATTAACGACAATGAGTGATATTTCTAAATATATTAATGGGAAATTGTTTGATATACAAGTAGTTGAAAGTTTAGTGAGAGAGCGGAAATGTTTTTTTAACAATCAATTATGATCCTTTAATAAAAAAAAACCTTACTGGGGTAACATCTTTAAGACATTAGGAAATTTACAAGTTAAATAAAGTGTTGATAGTGTTGATTAAAACAAAAACTGAAGCAACTCCCTCTGTATTTAAGGAACAAGGACAAGTAGAACAGGGACACCTACCGCCGCCATTTTGGTTTTTTGTGACGTCACAAGTCCCGCCCCCTGGGACACCCAGTCCGTTTCCAGCCCCTTTTTTGTACTCGTGTGGGGCGTATTTTGCCTTGAAATCGACCTTGGGTTTGGCAATGGAGTTAGTCTAGGAGTTGTTGACCACGAAGTTGGCCTTGCGCTGGAGATTTGTATTCTAATAAAGGTCCTAGTCTAGTAAGGCTGTTATAGGAACCCATTCGCAAGCTTCGCCCCAGTCATAAAAAATTGTGTTCTAGTAATAGGGAAGAAAAATTAATAGATAAGACATGTAAAGATGATGACAAGTGTTTTTCACAATTAAAAAAAGATGTTATTTAATCTATGTTTATTATTATTAATATTTATTAGGACCAGTTCTGATTTTTATCAAATATCTCAAAGATATAAAAACCCAGGAATAGACCTTAAACATAACGATTATGTACTATACAGTCTTTCTTTCAATATGTGAGTTCAACATGTATTTATGCCTACTAATTAATTAATTTCTATCTAACGTGAAGTTTAAATATCATTCTGACAACGATAATTGTTCTTGTTTTTACAATATTGTTTATTTTTCGCAACGCGTTTATTATTATAAAAGAGACTGCGTCTAGCATCGGGACTACTGGTGGTTTCTGTTGGGGTCCGCTTTCATGATGTTGGCCAGTTTTCGACACACCGGTGTTCTTGTTGTTGATATCAGCCTCTGTTTCAGCCCCCCATATTCTTTTACCCCTTAAAAGGCGATGCACACTCATCTCGTACATCTCCAGAGCGACGTCTCCTCGATGAACCGACTCTGCTGGAGTTTAACCCTGCCTCGTATAGCCGCCCAGAGCTTCATAATCTTATCAAAGGCTTGGCTAACCTCTACGAATGTTTCTGAACAGAAATGCTTGTTTTCTAATGCTTTATTAACGACGTAGACGATTCGGTGGGTCTGATGCACTGTTGAGTGACCACTTTTAAAGCCAAATTGATGACTCGGTCTCCAATAATCTGGCAGTAGATCTTGATTTAGTCTTAGAATTAGTAGCCGTTCCAAGACTTTCGATATTACTGGTAGTAAACTGATTGGTCTGTTTGAAGATGCTAGTTTAGAATCCTTTCCTGGTTTCGGTATTAAAATGATCTCGGCTGTTTTTAGCTGTTTGGGCCAGTAGTTCAGTCCTAGTATTACATTGAATATATACATTAGTAACAGTATTACTTTCCTTGGAAGTTCTTTTATCATTTTTGGAGATAGATTATCCATACCTGGCGCTTTTTTGATATTTAAGGGCTGCATTTCATCTTTATTTTCCTTTGGGGTAAACGGCCGGATCGGTCTGATGCTCTCGAGTAAGATGTTTATTTCTAAATCAGGTTGGTTGACATGCTGTGTAAATACAATGCTCAACTGTTTTGCGAGTAATTCAGCATTTTCAGCATCGCTGCGTGCCCACGATCCTACGATTAGCCCATTGTCATTGATATTCCATTTGTAACAAAGAAGTCCAAGAGATCCGGAATCTTCTGTGGATCCGTGGACCAATAAGTAGGTGTTCCCATTGAAAGGTATGAGTAATTTCTTGCTAATCGGAGTTTATGCAGTTCTCTGCCTTTCGACGTTATCAGTCTGAAACCTCAAAGTGTATGCTTGTTATTATACTCACCACCTGCAATAAATTTAAGTCCCAGTGTTAGAAAGAATTCATTAAATTGTTCCTGCTCGATATTGTGCCGCGGTGGGTAGTACACTGCTGTTAATGCTAAGTCATAAGGTAACATTTTTACTTTAGTGACTGTTCCTTGTAAGTAATCTTTGTCAAATTTGAGAAGCTCGTAGTGGCTAATACTTTCTTTAATCATAATTGCACTTCGGGCGTGTGGTGTATTGTCGGGATGATTACTGTAATAGGTAAGATATTGTGGAATGTTGAAATGAGATCGGTTAGTAAAGTGAGTTGCTGATTAGAAAGGTTGCAATGCAGTTGTTTTCAAGGAATAGTTTGATTTCATCTTTGTGTTGTTGAGCGCCATTGGCGTTCCATGTTACTAATCTTAATAGTTTAGTCATTGTGCATTTTATTAATGAGGCTTGACAACATGTTTAAGACCATACCGTTTTGCTGAATTAACTGATTAAATATTGATTTAAATTCTTCTACAAATCTGTTTATTGTTATGGCTAACGAATCATCTCCAGTTTGTGGATCCTGTTCTGTTCCTCTCAGTGCATCCACATATGTAAATTTTGCCGTGTTTGACCTGTGGAGCGTTAGGGATTGTGTGTCTGGTTGTTGGGTGATTAGGCTCTAGTTGGGTTGATTGGAAGTTCAATCTGTTATTCGCATTATGCGGTTTTAGTAATTTGTGATAAAATTCACATCCCTTATAGTTTGTTGGGTGTGAACCTCCACACAAGGCGCATTTTGCAGGGGCGCATTTTTTTACACCTTACAGTGTTGTGTAGTCCTACACTATCACACATACAAAGGGTCTAAGGCAATACGTTTTAGTGTGTCCATACTGCTGGCATCTCATACATTGTATTAGGCCTTTATCTGTTCTTTGTGGTTCTATTTGTACCATGTTATTTTGAATTTTGTAAATTTCATATACATCCTTATTATTGCTTGAGGGTTCCAGTTCCACAAAAAATAAGTTTAACGGTTCCTTGTCTTGTGTGGTGCATTTATTGTTTCGTATCTTATGCCCTTTTGTAGTTAATTCTTCTTTGATGTCAGCCGTGTGATGTAGATGCTTGATGACTATTCTGTAAGCTCGCTCTTCTTTTGGTTGAGAAGTGTGGTGTATTATATTGTGGTCTCTCATGTGCTTAATAAGCTTTCGGTAAGTATTACACTTAATCTTTACTGTATTATTTGCCATGGTTTTTGTGGCGTATTATTCGATTTCTACATATCTTGTAGTGCTTTTACCCTTTCGGGGAAATTTTCTACGTCGTATACGAAGATAGGTGGAGGTTTTAGGGTATTAGCGCTAATGTTGAGTGTAGTTGAGGACTGTTAAGTGTTATTAGCAAGAGAGTTATGTCTGTTACTAAATTATATGGTTGATGTTTGATTTACCGAGCTCACGTTTACTTTTCTTCTTGATTTAGTTTTACTTTTTGCCATGAATTTTAATTTTTTTGTCCGTTTGCTTGCGTATTATATTCTTCGTCACTAGTGGAAGACATTCTGTACATAGTCTGGTGGTTATTGCGATGATGGGTATTTTCTACAGGATTTACTAATTTGTGGGAAGGTAAATGGTAATGATTATTGGTGTCCATTATTACTGGTTGATTCATGTGCTGTAGTGGGTACAATTGTTGATTAACAAAAGGTGGTCCGGGCTGAGAATTAGAGGATATTCCCGATTGGGGATATCACTTTTCCTTATTTAACGAAGGTAAAACGAATGCGACGTAATCGCGCGTCCGTTTTCAATAAAGGTTAAAGCGGAACTTCTACATATATAAAGTTAAAATTTTATCGATTGGGGCTTGCATCTCGATAGCTGTTTGTTACAGCGCTACTTTAGCAAAGTAGACGTCATAGGTTCAAATCCGATTCAAGGTAAATTTTTTATTTTTTTTATTAATGATAATTTTTAATTAAGTATTTGAATATGATTATCGAAGCGGTTTTGAATGTACTCACTCTTCTAGTTAAAATTTTTCTATCGCGGACCAATTAGGGTACGCAAAACCCGAGACAGGAGAGACCTACATTCCACTTCAGTAGTAATACAGCATCCACTGACGTCGTAATATTAATTAAAGAAACGCTATTTTTTATAAACGAATCCAAAACTATGAATAACCCTCAATAGGAAACAACTATGATGATTAATTCTCAACCGTAATGTCCAATTTAGATTTCGACGCTGGGGAGATCGGTTCGGTCAGTAACTTTTCTTAACTCTTCGTTAGGTGCGCGGTCTACTATCGTAGACCACGCCTGTTCGGATTATTCCTTCTCAGTGGGTGTGCACTATTGCTATGCACCGTCTTGGATACCTGCATATTTAACATTACCTAATACAATCAGTGCGTTTTTAGCGTTCATAATCTGTGTTTCCTATAATATTTACCGATATTATGGGTGGTTTGCATATGTAAACGCGCACTCAACTGTGTTCCTTTTCTTCATCAATACACTGTAAGTGTTTCCACTTATCTTCACTTATCTACTAATTACGTGGAAATTCAATTGTATGTTATTTTATTAGTGTATTGTGTACATATTATTGTCAATTATACTATTTATTATTAGTATTCTATACTATTACGTATACTCTTTGATACAGATATGTACTGGTGTATACGATGTCTGATGCAAAGCGCCCGCGTTACATGGTATCTAAGAATCCTGATGATAGGTTGAAAGGGTTCAACGAAATAGACACCGACTATGAATTTATCAAAGATGAGATAGATGACATAATCTTAACTGTTGAAGAGGAAGAAGAAGAAGAGATTATCGCTCAAAGTGATCACGGATCAGAATCAGTGCAAGATGCCGATAGTGACGTAGCAGAACAAAATAACGATGATTATGAATTGCAAGAATACATTGGTAAGGATAAACAAATAAAATGGAATAAATTTAAACTCAGCCAAAGATTGTACAGAAGAAAAAAAATATTGTACTTCAAGCTCCAGGGCCTAAATCAGCCGCGTCTAATGCGAAATGAGAAGTTGAATGCATACATTTATTTATTACCGATTCTATTATACAATCAATCACAAAATCCACACATACACACGCACATGCACACGCACACGCACACACACACAGCACACGCACACGCACACGCACACGCACACGCACAGCACACGCACACGCACACGCACACGCACACGCACACACACACACACACACACACACACACACACACATATATATATATATATATATATATATATATATATATATATATATTTTTATTTATGATTTTTGTTTATAACTATTATAAGAAAATATACAGTAAACCTTCGTAAATCATTTAATTGTTCATTTTATTTAATAATACGAATTGCCTACGATTGAAGATTACGCGCCAAACCATGCAAGTATTTGCCGCGCGCCAAACCATGCAAGTATTTGCCGCGCGCCAAACTATGCAAGTATTTACCGCGCGCCTAACGGAGGGTTAAACAAATGGATCCGTTCAAACTGAAAGAGAGCACCATGAAAAAGCTTGTTATAGGTGGTTACAAATTGAACTGTTTTGGCGTTAAAATACCTACTACATACAGCCAAGACAAAGTCGACGCATATAATTTTGGCGAGGCGACTTGTAATTACCATGGTACAATGAGAGATATCTCAAGTTCCGGAAGACGTTACAATTTAGGCCGTAGCTTTATCATGCGACGTTTCCAGCTCGCCTCCAAAAAATTTTTTAAAATCAAAAAATTTTATTCATAAGAATATTTTAATGAATTGCGCACCTAACCTCAATTTGGGATATGGGAAATACCATAAAGGCTATTTTACGTGAATTATTACTTAGAATGAATAAAATATTCATATTTCA
Source organism: Vesta saturnalis (assembly GCA_036346205.1). Classification (NCBI taxonomy): domain Eukaryota; kingdom Metazoa; phylum Arthropoda; class Insecta; order Coleoptera; family Lampyridae; genus Vesta; species Vesta saturnalis. The sequence goes on along the minus strand of JARFJB010002548.1, from coordinate 3,604,897 downwards.
TGTTTATACAGGGTTATTACAAATGATGTTCATGATTTCAAGCATACATAAATTGAGTTTTGTTCGTTTTACAAATACAAAAAATAGTTACATTTGAAGGAAAACTCAAAAAGTTTCATAACAGGTATTCAGAATTACAAATGTTCAATATGGGAGACGACAGATGTCAAGCCTATAATCAAGCACTCGCCATACGTTGTCGAGAGTTTCTTGATTGATTGTTTCGATGGCATTGGCAATCCGTCGCTGGACATCAAGTATGCTCTGTGGTAATGGTGGTGTATACACTTTATCCTTGATGTATCCCCACAAGAAATCACAGGGGGTGATGTCCGGAGATCTTGGAGGCCAGTTCAAGAGTGCGTCATCATTTGGACCAACGCGCCCGATCCATCTCTCAGGTAGCAGATTGTTAAGTTCAGCCCTAACACCCAAGTGGTAATGTGGAGGTGCGCCATCCAATTGCAGAATGAAATCTGGGGAATCTTGCTCTAATTGTGGTATAAGCCATTCAGTCATCATGTCCAAGATAACCATTCCATTTATTGTTTGTTCAATAAAGAAGAAAGGCCCGTATACTTTATTGTAAGTAATAGCACATAACACATTAACTTTAGGACAATCACGCACGTGCTCAATGTAAGCGTGTGGGTTCTCTGAGCCCCATATTCTTACATTATGTCTGTTTACTATACCACATAAGTGGAACGTTGCTTCATCACTAAAGACTACACGCTGTAGAAAGTTTTCATCCTCAATCAAGACTTGCATGCTCTCACAAAAAGAGAGTCTTTTAACTTTGTCATTTTGTTTTATTGCTTGAACCAGTTGAAGTTTGTAAGGTTTGAATTTAATACGTTTACGTAAAATTTTCGAAACTGTTGCCTGTGGTATACCGAGCTCTCTGCTGCATTTAACAGTAGATTTCTGTGGACTGCGGGTAAAACTTTCCCTTACCTGCGCCACAACTTCATTGCTCACTGACGGCCTTCCAGTTGATTTCTTTTTACAAATGCAGCCATTTCTCTTAAACTTCAAGTACCAATTGCGAATAGAGTGATTGCTAGGAGGATCTTCATTAAATCTGGTTCTAAAGTGACGTTGAACACTAATAACTGATTGGTTAACGTGATAATCTAGCACACAAAATGCTTTCTTGTTTTCAAATTCAGCCATTGCACAAAACTGTCAACAATGGACTTAAGAAACAACTGATACATACCCAAATTAATGGAAACAAAACTTTATGAGTTTTTCTTTCCAGCGGTACCAACCAAAATGGTTTTAATACATAATATTCCAGTGACATATGCAATCGAAATTAGGAACATCATTTGTAATAACCCTGTATATGCGGGAAGAAATTTGGTTAAAGGGAAAAGTAAAACTACGCAAATCGGTTATACCTCAGTTGGAAAATGTAACCATTTTTCATTTTCGAAGTAATGTAATTTTATTCCAAAATTAGAAATTTGTAAGCCGAATTAAAACGATTAACCGCTTTGTGCGGAAACGCTATTAATTTGTCAAAAGAACTGTCGTGTTATAAAATTGTAATACATACATAATTATAAAGGAGTTGGAAACAGTAGTGTACCTCATCATTGTAATGATATAAAGAAATGCGTGTAAAGATTAAGGTGAACTCGAGAAATAAATCGACTAGTGACAAGGTTAACTAATTAATGTTTGAAGATTGCAAGGAGTTAAATTACACAAATGATTGGAAATTAAGTGAGAGTGTTTTGTTGTATTGTAGTTGAATAAAAACTTCTATCTACAATTAAGAGACTTTAATATATAACAAATATTCTTGACCACATTACTGTCGCTCAGTAATCCAGTTTTCGAAATTTTCATTTCAATTAATATTTTTCTATTGAACTAGCTCAACAACTTACTTTTATATGCAATTACAGCACGTAGGATTAGCACTGTAACAAAAACATTCAATACTCAATAAGGTTGTTGGCCGAAATCCTCACGAGTTCAGCTTCGAAGTCACACTTTAACAAGCTGAGGCCTCTCCACATAATATTAGAGATGAGAGTTTACTTCGATGCACCTTATTCAGGGCGACGGATCGGTCGTCGATGTGGAACGGGGTGAACAGCCCGGTCATAAAATCTTACACCCCTTGCCTTTTACTTAGGACTTTGTTGACAAAACATAAGCTTCTAATTAATATAAGAGTTTGATAAACACATTTAAAAACCAAACATGGAACCTTATTTAATTTTAGCAAATAATAGCTAGATCTATTGAACATAAAAATTATTAAACTTTCTAAAAGATGACATCTCAGAACACCTAACGGACGAAAGTTAATAATGAAGAATGTCATTATCAAAGAACAAGTTTACCAACATTTAATCAAGTTATGATGTAAGTGTAAAGTTGTGAAAAGCATTAGTTAGAAATTGATAAAAGTGTTCACTTGAGGTACCACCTAAGACTTTAGTCAAATCTAATAACAAAGAAATGGTTTTCATTTATTGTAATTGTTATTGCACACTGAAAACAATGTGTACGTTTAATATGATTTTAATTTTAACTAAATATGTTAAATTATTGTAATGCTATGGTAACGTATTAAATCGATAAATCGTTTGCGTCAAGGTCTAGCAAAAAAATATGGAGATATTGCCAAACAAGTTCATCATTATGTTGGTTTCGAAAACTATGTCTTTGTTAAATTTGACTAGATCTTTAATTGGTATATCAAGTTTCCATTCATTGATGCTTTTGTCTGTTTAAAGTTAAAGTTTTCACAACTTCACACTTACACTATAACTTCATTGTACTTTGGTTACGACGTTTTTCATTGAAAGCGTTCGTCCGTTAGAGAGTGTTCTGCCGGTTTAGGCATGTTTAATTTATTAAAGTTTATGCTATTCTTTACTAAAATACAGTTAGATTCCATAGTTGTCTTTTAAATACGTTTATCAAACTGTTATATTCATAGCAGACTATACTTGAGTTTTCATATTTCATACACTTCTTTTGACATCTCCATTAGTAAAGCTATTATCGTTTACTAAAGACGATAGCCGTAATGGTTAACGAAATTTTTAAATATGTGCAAAACAGAAATAAAAAATATACAATGTAATAATCAACAGATAAGTCCTTTAAGTATATTACATATATTTTGTACATTTCTGTATAAATTCTGAAATTGAATAACTTGTAACTTTTGTTCCGGACAAATGATTTTTTGATATTTATTGTAGGAAACGGAATTTTTTACTGCTTATTCTAAAGGCGAATTTACACGTGTCAAGTAGCTAAAGCAAGTTACTAAATCAAGTGAATAAATTTAGTCACTTGTATCGTGTAAACCACTTGATTTAGTACTGGATTTAGTTAAACATTTAGTTAAGTAAGTAAAAAGACGTTCTATTCACTCGCACAAGTTTCTTCCCCTACCCATGTTTCGCTGCAACTAAACACGGAATAAACACGTGTAGACAGGTCGGTTTAGAAGAGTTCACTAGTACGGACTGTGCAGAGCGTATTGTTGTGTTGGCTTGTGTGTATCATGACTTATGCATAGAAGTGAGGTTAAAAATGTCTCATTGGAATAAAGAAACAACATTAACGTTCGTACAAGAATATCGTGAAAGACCTTGCTTGTTTGTGGCATACAAGAGCGCCTATTTATAAAAATAGGCAAGACCGGGATACAGCTTATAACGAGATCCAGGAGATAATGGAAATTGAAGGATTTGGTGTGCCCGAAATTAAAAACAAAATACGGGTTTTAAGATTTACTCCCAAGGAAAAACGGAACGCTAGGAAGTCGGGCTCGGGATCCGATGAAATTTATGTTCCGACTCTTAAGTGGTTTAAGGAAATGGGTGTATTTTTATGTAGTTTGGAGAACAATAAAAGACCAACATAGGATAATCTTAATGATGTAAGTAAATTTTTATTATACTAATATATTTATTTATATAATTAAAAAATCATCCGTTCCTGCCATGTGACAGCTCCTTCTACCATAAAGTCGATCTCTCATTTCTCTTGCAAGAACGATTACTTCCCAATGTTCCTGTAGAGGACAAAGGATTATTAATTTCGTTTCCTCAAGAACCCAGCATAATACGACCACTATCTATATCTTCTTCATCCAATGATCCACCTGGTATATAAGTGTTATTTCAAGTTATTCTCAAATAGTTGTATTTTGAGCAACACGCCTTAATTATTTTATCTACCGTTTCTGGTAAGCATGCTATAGGCTTTTCGAAAATTCGAAATCTACTAACCAGAATTCCGAAAGCATTTTCTACTATCCTTCTGGTTCGAGAAAGGCGACAATTAAAAAAATTTTTCGTACTTGCAGGCATGTTTATGAGGACACTACACAAGAACACTAAAATATATGTAGACACTTGTAGTTACTTGACACGTGTAAATTCGTCTTAAAGTGGATATTTTTAAAACTTAGGGGAGATTTATTATCAAGTGCCAGTTGAATAAATGTGTTGAATTCGATTTGATGGAGCACTAATGAGTGCTGCATTTGTTTGGTTATCGCTATTATTTAGTCCCGATAGGACCTGCTTTTGTTGGGAATGGTCGAGAGTGTGGTTAGGTTTTTTTTTAATATTTATGAATTTGTTTAGTCCATTGTGACGGCAAACGTTGGGTCTCATCTAATTAATTTAGTTTCAGGTTACAGTGCTACTCATTGAATTTTAAATTACCGTTTTTTTTAGTTTTCTAATTGGTTAATAAGAATTAGTCCTACGTAGCAAATGGGTAGGCACGTACTGTGGTTCAGTGCGAACGCATAAGTTTCCATTCACAAACTTAGTTGACGAATACGGTTACTTTAAATTTACCTTCACGTGAATAAATATTCGATCAAAATATTCTGAAAATTGCAGTTCTATTGAGAATAATTTTGTTTTGTTGGCAAAGATTATAGAAATTCCCGTAGAGAAGTTACATAAGTGCTTTCTCTTATTCACCAAATTTTCAAAGTGATCCCTTGAATATTTCTCCATAATCGTCTAATAGGCCATCCACCATCAATTCACTATTTACATTTGTTTAGATCCTTTCCTAACTTAACCCACACTTTCCTTTTCCCTTTTGTCTCCTTTCCCTCTACCTGTTTATCACCAATACTTTTTTCAATTCTACTTGTACATTTAATTTCTCTTCCATCGTCACTTGTAACTATTTTTGTAGTTACTTGCTTCTACACCCCTTTATTACGGCATTGTTCTCCCGTTTTCCCCTCTACTCGTCGTTCGCTTTTTTTCCAGTTTTTCTATTCCCTCTGTGGGAATATTAAAAAAATACGTATTTATTGCAAAAAATTGGAAATAATTTTTACTTAAGATTTTAACAAGAACGAAACGAACGAAATAAATAAATTTATAAACTTAACCTATAACAACAAAACAAAAATGCTATCGTAATAATAAATAAATTTAAAGAAACTGTTCAAAATGTGAACCATTTTGCTGAATATATATATATGATATATATATATATATATATATATATATATATATATAGTACCTTTAATATATTTTTTATCGTACGAGTGTTTTCTAAGTCATGTGGTTAATAAGAAACATGGTGGCACATTAGTATATTATAGAACGAGCATATACGAGAGGCTACTAATCACGAGAACGAGTGATTAATAACCCTTATATGCGAGTTGTATACTATGCTTTGTCCACGAGTACTTATTTCATTTAAAATTAACACGAACATGTCGATCTGTAAAATATGATGAAATTGTAAATGATTTGTTTTCAGTTTCTTGATAAAATGCTAATTAATCTAGTTATCGTAAACACGCACCAGTTTAAGAGGAATTAACATTTACAATATTAACCATAAATCAAATGAAATTTTATTTATTAACATTTATATGAATTGTAAATTTAGAACATTTTTTTATATTTAACGCTGGCACTTCATTTAGTTTAATATCCTGTAATTCACAGATATTTGCTTCAGTGATAACATTACTGCTGCTAATGTTTGTAATTGTAGTTAATGTAACCTTCTGCTACCGTTGCGGACTTCCAGCTCCCATACCTTTTCAATGTAGTAATATCACCACCCGCATCAACTAACATGGTAGCGGAAGTTCTCCGGAAACTGTGTCCAGAGTAGCATTCTGGGTTTGGTAGTTTCTAAAAATTAGCAATATCTCTACACATTTCTATAAAGGAATTAATGCCAATTTTTTGTTTTGTTAATTTTGCCTTTCTCATCTGGAGAAAAACTTCTCGCTTAAATATATATACTCATTTCGTAAAACTTGTCAGTTATGGTAAATTTGCGTATAATTTTTGTTTTTGTATTTAGTAACATGTAGTGTTGTTCTCAAATCTTTAATTTCGCTAATTTTCATGTTATATAGTTAAAGCACCCATTATGAATGCGATCTAGAAAAGATATACGGTTAGTTTACATTAGTAAAAATATTTAACGCTTACGTTTGTTGGAAGATATTTATCATCTGGCTCAGAATTGTAAATGTGATAATACCCTCTGGAGTAAAAGTGTGCTTTTTTTTGGAACATATCCAGTTTTCCAGTTTTTGTCCACTTTCCATTTACAAAACATCTCGTATGCGCTCAAGTAAAGTTTTTTAGGTGACGTTAATGTTAACTCCTCTTTAGAAGACGGAATATTCATTTTACTTTAGTTTTTTAGTAAATTTAGTATTTAGTATAGATTTGTGAGTGAACTAAATTTAAGTAAAAATTACAGAAAAATGATGCTGTTTTATACTGTTGTATATAGGTCTGCCATTCCCACATCAAATTATACAGTTTGATCTCTATGCCTTCTTACTTAAATTTTAGTCCAATTTTAAAAATTGAATAGTTTCTTTTAACCAAACGCCCACGGATTGGATTACATCGACATTTACATGGTAACAAATAAATGTGCATCGCCAAGTTCATTCGATTTTGTTCAAACGTTAGTATTATTCGCAAATGCGTGAACGTCTAAGAGAGGAGAAAGAGATTAATTCTCATCTACTAACCGACACTCTCGATTGAATGTATTTGACGGATACCATATAAAATAACAGTTATTTATTCTCCTTAATCCCGTTGCTAATGACAATAACAGTGATTAATGTAATGTAATGTAATGTATGCCATTAGTATTGTCTGCCGAGACATTTAGCGACTATATTATACTATAGTGGACAGAAATCTTTTTTATACCTTATGACGTATGTTTTGCCCTTTTTTGAGATTTCAATGTTGTCATAGATAGAAGGCCCCCAAAAATGCTGTCTTATGAAACTGTTTTATATAGGTCTGCCATTCCCACATCATGAGCTCTATGCCTTGTTACGTAAATTTTAGTCCAATTTTAAAAATTGAATAGCTTCTTTTAACCAAACGCCCCCGGATTGGATCGTAAGACAAAACATTTATCATTTGGTTTAGCAATCCGCATTCAAACTCATAGTTCACAACTTTATACCTTATGACGTAAGTTTTCAGGCACCAGCTCCCTGTCCAACAATTTTAAATGAATAGACCACCGAAAGACGGTGTTGTGTTTGTTTTGCGCTAACCAAAATAATAAAAACGATTTCACTAATGAAACCAAAAGGGGATTGGCTCACTTTCCTACAAATGAGTTCACCCTTTAACATTATCCACGCTTCATTAATTAACAAATTTCTGAAATGTCGGCATTTTACCAAAACAGTAAACAAGGTTTATAATAACAAAAAAAAATAATTTTCCACCCTCTGATCTCAATTAATGAAAACAAAAAAAATTCGATAATCAATATTTACTTTAACATGTAAAACGCACCTACACTTTAAAAATCACACGAACATGACATTGTACATAGTATAGACATGGGGCATCATAGGTGGTTATTGTTTCAACTAAATCTGACAGCTACTTACATATTCAATAAAACCTTGATATACATACACTTTTAATTACATTATTAGGTTTTATTTTTAGTTTCACAGATGAATAAAGTGGAAGCAATTGTAATGCACACCTCTTTAATTAAATATTATTTTATGTTGAATGTAAATGTAATAACATCAATTTCGATAACCAAGTTGATAATTAAATTAAGGAATATAGGAAACAACTTTACCTTTATCGTTTTTATTAAAATCTTGAAAACAATACAATTTTTTTAAAATCAAGTAGTCATTAAAAAATAATAATGGCCGGTGTATTGAAAACCTCAATATTTTACCAAAAAACATTTTTCGAGATTGTCATGTCTATAATTCCATACATTTAAGCCCATCCCTTTTCACTACGACATGTTATGTTTGTTTCTTTTCTATGAAATAAACTGGTATGATTGACTGTAAAAATACTTATGAATCCATTATATTAATTCATTAGATAATTTTTGTCGTATTCTATTTAAAACCCATGTTTGAACAAAAAGAAAACCACGATGTAAACTTTGAATTACGTGAGTGAAAAGTAATAGATGTGTAAGGGTCGCTGTAACTCACTTCAGTTTATTCTTTACGAGCTTATCGTTTATCCGTTTCTACACATTTTCATCACACTTTATATTGCAAAGGAACCGTAGCTATTTCACATTTTTATCACACAATATTATCTTGTTATGAATGATGTCATGAATCATTGATTTGCGTGCAACTAAAATTACACTGATAGTCGGGGATTGATTGTTTTACATGTGCTTTGTTGAACGAACAAAATAGGTTTTCTATTATAATTTAGTCTTAGGCTAATCCGGCATGTCCATCTCACTCCTCCGTCCAGCGTGCTTCCGTTCCTACCATATTATATTCTTTAGACTGTGTTAAACGTCAAAGTGAACAAGATTTTACTCCTATTCATCTGTGTTCATTGCAAGCAAATTGAATTACTCTTCAGGGAATGGTCTAAGTGCTGATACTTTTTTCTACAAATAGCGTACATTGTAAAACTGTATCTATGATCATTAATAATAATTAATGTATCTAGAGTGGTAATTTAGCCTTTAACATGTGAGGATATGTTTATGGCGCGAGCGAGCGCAGCGGAACGAGCGCTGTTTTTTATGCGAAAAATGTTAAAGTTTGTTACCACTCGAGATGCGTTCATGAGTGTATTGACGCATTAATTTACAAAAACAAATAATAAATGATTAAATTAATTTATAATTTCCGAAAATAGTTAAACTGCTAGAGATTGCTTTCAACACTGTGTATTCAATAATAACATTAGTAAATAAACGTGATCACTGATAAATCACCCATGCATGCATCTTAAATAGGGTATAACATGTCACACGATAAAATTATTACACAAACTGCCCCCCCCCCCCTAGATCATTCTTTGAAGACATATTGTGACGTGTAAAAGGTTAATAACTTCTACGCGCGATATTGGATTTGTGTCAAAAGATCGAAAGCAGTGTTTGGATGGGCAAAAAATCTTACTGTGTTATGGTATTTGCTGATCCCTGAAGGAAATCTCGTGATTGGTATGTATGTATCATGTTGATCGTCTTTTCGGACCAGAAGTGTCTAAAATCTTTAATTATATACCAATTGAATTGGCAGAACAGGACCAAATTTTATGCGTTCACGGTCTTTGTCGTAGTTTAGGGATTTTAATGCAAAAATATTTATTCACATACAAATTTCACTGAAAAAAAAAACTATTGTCTCAGTGGACAAGAACCAAATTTTATAGTTTCATAGTGTTGGTCATCGTTTGGGCTCTTGTAATGCCGAAAATTTCTGTTTATATACCAATTGCATTGGGAAACCGGTCAAAATTATTTTCTCGGTGCGAAAGAACCAAATTTTATAATGTTTAAGTGGCTGTAATATCTGAAATCTCTATTTATGCACCAATTTTATTGAGAAAACAGTTAAAACTAAAAATTTCACAGTGATGGTCATCGCTTCCGGTCTATAATGCCCATAATCTCTATTTATACACAAATTTGATTCGAAAAACGGTCGAGACTATTTGTTCAGTGGATAAGAGCAAAATTTTATGGATTTACCACGTTGGTCATCTTTTAGGATTGGCAATGTCCAAATCTGTATTTATGTACCAATTTAATTAAGAAAGCGGTCAAAACGAACGGTTTCACAATGTTGGTCATGGTTTCAGGTCTGCAGTGTCCAAAATCTGTATTTATACACAAATTTCATCCCAAAAACTGTCAAAACTATTTGTTCAGTGAACCGGAAAAAATTATATCCATTTACTATATTGGTCATCTTTAAGATTAGTAATGTCTAAAATCTATATTTTGCACAAATTTCATTGTGAAAATGGTTAAAACTATTTCCGTGGTGGGCAAGAATCACATTTTATATTTTCACGGTGTTGTTCTTCGTTTGGCGTATGTGATGGCCAAAATTTCTGTTTATGTATAAATTGCATTGAAAAAACCATCTTAGTCATCTTTTAGAATTACTAATATCCAAAGTCTGTATCCATATAACAGTTTTGTTGGTAAAAATTATTTCTATTCCCCCATAAACATACTTTAAAACCGATTTAGTCATAAATTAACATATTATTTCACAATTAAATCCGTTTTCCTCAATAATAGATATAACAGAGGTGGAGTACATCGCCTGCCTCTGCGTCACCGTAGACAACTTGCGGTAGAAATCCGGTATCGGGCTCTTTCACTAGTGTCAGGGTTTGGTCAGGCACATCGTTGCTGCAGGGCGGCAGCACGCTGTATAAAGTGCGCCATCGATCACCACTCCAGTCAATACACTAAACTCCGCACAAACCGAGCATGGTATGTTAACTGTGGTGGGAACCATCCGGATAGCTAAAGGGGATGCCCGAAGTTCCCTCGACCTCCACCATGGAAGTAGACGGAAGGATCACAGAGACAGAAGGGGACATCGCCGGCAGCGGCCCTTTTCTCAAACCGGACCAACGTCAGCAATGTCCGAGCGACCGCAGGGGTAGTTGAGAAAGCAGAAGTACCGAAAGCGGCCCCGCAGCTATCGGTACACAGCTTACTCAACCCGATTTAGAGTTCGACCCCATATTGGCCCTACTCGGAGGTCTCAATGTGGAGAAGGCTCTACCTGTAATCCGGAAAGTGGCAGCGGCACTAGCTCACGGGAGAACTGCGACTGACCTGTTGGGAGTGATCCTGACGCACGTTCAGGAAGTGGTTTCCCCTTTGGGGTAAGTATACAAAGGTCCAACGCGAAGATTGGTGCCCAAAGCTAAATGTATAGTTTCGACTTCGTATGTTCTGTCTAACATAACCGTTTCTCCTACAGCGCTTCACGCTTAGGAATACCAATCCGACAACTGTGTTGTGATGACCTAGTAACTACAACACGACTCATATTACGATTAACTGACACTTGTTTCTCTCTTTTACAGATACATTTGGCATCAACAGACACTCCTGCATAACACCCACCTCAGGATACATCCACATCCATCCATAACCAACAAAATCCCGCATCACATCAACAACAGTATCAATCAAGCCACTACAACAAATTGGAATAACAATGGTGTTAACTGGCACAACACAACACCGCAATCCACAACACGCAGCACTCAAGTGCAGAAGAAGGAGAAGACCCTCGAGCAGCACAGTAACACAATACACATGTTATATTACAGGGTGATCCAGATTGATTGAAGAGGTTCACTTACTTCAAAAAAGCTATTCTCCGCTTATCTCATTTAGTGATCCCAACTATTTTCAGTGGTGTACAAACGGGTGTTACTGATTGGGCGAGAAATTCAAAAGTTGATGGTATATCAGCAATAAATACAACAGAATTTTAAATGGCATTAATAGTCCGTACTTCTTGATTGTTGAACAACCTCCATCTTAACTTTATTATTAAAAAGACCGATAAGTAAACGGAATGTTTTTATATCAATTAGTTTTAATTAGTTTTGTTAACGATTTGAATACACAAATTTAAGATGACCAAAGCGAGGGGAGTCAAGTAGGGAGTTAGTGGTACCCATCGATTTTCGCTTATTACTCTATCACCGAAAAGTTGTGATAAATATGCCAACTTTTTACGGACCATATGGGTTGTTGCGGAACCTTGCTGGAAATACCCATTTTGAAGCTCGTCATAGTGCAGTTGTTTAATAAAAGGTCTTAAAACTAATTGTTAATAGTTTTCGGGATTCATATTTTCATTATAAAAAGTTAGCCGAGTTATTCGATTTCTGGATAGAGCAATTCAAACCCCAATTTTAACTCGAGTAATGGAGTTTCAATAAATAAATGGGCACTCTCAGTTGACCAGGTTCGGTAATTTTGGGAATTATATACCCGCTTAGATTAAACCATGCCATATCACAGAGAAATGTTATATCCAAAACATCAATGTTATTGATATTTTCGTTAAACCAGGTACAGAAACTTCGACGGTTTTCAAAATCAATTGGCAGCAATTCCTATAATACAGACATTTTTTACGGGTTTATTTTCAGGTTTTTAAAAGCTCTCTGGCGTGTCCCATACGAAACCCCTACAATTACAATTAATAAATAATCAACATTTAGTAATAAAAGCAGATTTTACTCAATTACCACTTTGAGTAGACAACCGTCTTAAAGATTTATTTGGACTAGCTTCCAATCGCCCACGCAAATCTGCTAAGCCTTCTTCGTCAAGTACAGGTCTTCTTTCAGGAGATTTACCTTTTGATACAGAGCCGGTGTCACGAAAACGTTGAACAAATCGACGAACACGCTGTGTGAATGTTTTGTAGGTAACGTCAATGTTGGCGAACCGTTGTTGGAATCCTTGAAGCAAGAAACCTGTGAATATTTCCAGACACTACCTTCATCCGGTTGCCTAGACCGAAAATAAGCCTCCAAGATAAAATTATTGTGTATCAGAAAACATGACACTTAACAATTATAAACTAAAAATTATTCGCATTTTATTTGTATTCTAAACAGCGCTCTGTATTTAGATAAATCAAACAAGTATGTGCAGTTTTTGTCTTGACAAAGACAGATTTTTACATGAATTACAAGAACAATAAAAAGACAAATAAAACGACAAGAACAGAAGCAAGCAAATTATGACAGTTTTATATATATATATATATACCATATAATATAATTATATATATATAATATATATATATACAGGGTGAGTTCATTAGTGCGCCGTCGGAATGATCCTGGCTTTATTATTAAAAATAAATAAAATGTTATAGCGCCGATCTATATCAGACTTAGATGTGCATCAAATAAAAATAGTTTGATCCCTATAGGGTGTTCCATAATTGCAGGACCGGACTCAGCTTTGTTTTATTAAATGGAACCCTATATTTATTTAATTTTATTATTATTTGTCTTGTTAAATTCTAAAAAAACGGTACTGGGTGTTTACAAAATATGGTCAATATTTGCAAATTTGAAATGACCATAACTTTTGTTTTTTTTTAATGGAACACCCGGTATTTTATCATGTCATCGTGTTAGGGTTTTAATTCTAAAACTTACTGTTTAAATATGTAATTGCAATGTAATATACCTAACTTGTTTTTATGACGCGATTTTTGGTTTATTTTTTTTAACATTCTCGAAATATTTAAGATTTGTTGCAAAATTAATGACAATTGTGACAAACTGGACGGTCTATACAAAAGTAATAAACCAAATAAAAGAATTTGTATTTGAAAAATCATAAATTATTGAGAAAATTATAATAAGTTATAAATAAATCAAATGCTCGATGTGTCCACCATTTTCTTGCAAACAGGTGTGAATTCTCCTCAAAAAAGATTCTTCAACATTTCGCAGCATATTTTGGTTAACCATTTGAAATGCATTGCGTATTCTAATTTTCATATCTTCTTTGGTGGTAGGGGATTCTTGGTATTCTAAGCTTTTAATATAACCCCACAGGAAAAAATCTAATTTTATCAGATCAGGTATCCGAGCTGGCCATCCTACTGGCCCTCCTATCCCAATCCATTTATTGGGAAACGTTCTGTCTAGATGTTCTCTAACAATGCGACTATAGTGGGGAGGCGCACCATCCTGCTGAAACCACATCCTTTGACGTATGTCTAACGGCAATTCTTCAAGGAGCGGAGGTAACTCATTTTGAAGAAATTCAAGATAGGTTTGACTATTAATGTTTCTTTCAAAAAAGTAAGGTCCAATTATAGGGTTCCCTACTATCCCACCCCACACATTCAAAGACCAGCGATGCTGATGATCTATTCTTCTAATGGCGTCGGGATTTGTATTGTCATAATAATGGAAATTATGCCTGTTCACAAAACCATTTCTGTGAAAGGTTGCTTCGTCGGTCATCAAGATGTGTTTAAAGAAATCATTGTCTTGTCCTAATCGTTCCAGTGTCTACTGGGAGAATTCCAAGCGTCTTTGAAAATCATTTGCATTAAGCTCTTGGACTAGTTGAAAATGGTATGGATGAAATTTATTTTTTCGAATAATCTTGGAAACACTAGTTTGACTAATACCTAAATCAGCACTGAGGTTTCTTCTGCTAACGTTTGGATTTTCCACTACACTGGTTAGTACCACAAATACGTTTTCTTCGTTTATAACCCTTTTTTCTTTCGTATTGTACATGTCCTCTTCTTTCAAATCTTTCTTTGAGTTTTTCAAATATCCTTGGATAAGGATGCCTGCGCTCAGGAAATCGTTGTTGATAAATTCTGGAAGCAAGGAATGAATTTCTTTCACCTTCGCCCAAAGCATAGACTATGTCAATTCATTCATCTTGTGAAAATTTCATTTTTCACACTAGACTGAGGAACTAGTGAATGTCGCTTAAACCAAACGTCACGAATTATAAATCGCAGGCCTACTGGATGCCCTTTTTACTCTTATTGCCATACTATAAAATTACGATTTTAAAGACTCGAATAAGAAGTAAACCTTTGTCCATTAGTGTTTATTGGACCATATTGTCAACAAGACATTTACGATTTCTAAATATTCAAAGCAAATCATGATTATTTTATTAATTTCGCAACAAATCTTAAATATTTCGAGAACGCGTAACGTTAGGTATATTACATGCTTAATAAAAAAAGTAAGAGAATTAAAAACAGAACACGATGACATGATAAAATACAGCGTGTTCCATTTAAAAAAACAAAAGTTATGGTCATTTCAAATTTGCAAGAATTGACCATATTTTGTAAACATCTAGTATAGTATAATCAAAAAGTATGAAGGTCAAAAGATAGAGCAAGGTCTTGTTTACACGTCTGCTAAACCTTACAGTTCTACTGTTAATATTAAAGTCTTCAGAACAATTTAAGTAAAGGTATAAATTTTCACTTTTTTAAAGAAAAAATGCTATAACTTGGCAACGTTACAAAATAAATTTAAAAACGAAGTACCGTTTTTTAGCATTCAACTAGACAAATAATAATAAAATTAAATAAATATAGGGTTCTATTTAACAAAACAAAGCTGAGTCCGGTCCTGCTATTATGGAACACCCTATAGGGGTGAAACTATTTTTATTCGATGCACATCTAAGTCTGGTATAGATCGGCGCTATAACATTGTTTTTATTTTTAATAATAAAGCCAGGATATTCCGACGGCGCACTAATGACTCACCCTATATATATATATATATATATATATATATATATATATATATATATATATATATATATATATATATATATATATATATATATATATATATATATATATATATATATATATATATATTGATTTCACATTACCCATATTTTTATTAGTTAAATACTATTAAATCTTACGGTTATTAAAACGAATTAACAAGAAATTCAGTTTTAACGGTATATGCCGCTCTTCATAATTATTTCTTCGTCGAATCTTTCATACTTCTTTTACCTTCTATTACAAGGAAAATAAGATTGTATTTAATATGTTTCATTCAGCTGCTTGAAACACTCGTCGTATTTAAATTTTCCTGAAAACAAAAATGGCTCTTAATCTAAAATTGTCGACTTAAAACAATCACAAGTTAAGTTTTAATATCACCTCTATTTAGAAATGTTGTTTTTTCATTATAATTCAAATTTATTCATCGCCAAAAATTAAATTAACCTCACAATTATTTACATAAATATTAATCGTGTTAAGCCAAACGATGTACTTTGTGACTTTACACAATGCTTCTTTATTTGATTCTTTTTCACTTAAACTTTATGCAAAATAACACAATAAACAAGAGTCTTTGTCAAACAATACAGTAAACACGTTTTTAATTTTATACACGTAACTCACAGATACAAATTTTCTTAGCTTGTAAATGTATGTATAAGTTTGTAAAACAGTCGTGACTAGATGACATCCACGTTGTTTGCCGTATTTACTTTGCTGCGGTCTGTCGTTACATTAGCATTATGCAAAATGTGGTTATAAATATTACTATTTTATGGAAGGTATTATTTTTGTTAGTCGACAGCTACTTGCTCGTA
Organism: Vesta saturnalis; assembly: GCA_036346205.1. NCBI lineage: Eukaryota > Metazoa > Arthropoda > Insecta > Coleoptera > Lampyridae > Vesta > Vesta saturnalis. The sequence continues at coordinate 3,588,457 of JARFJB010002548.1, read as the reverse complement.
CATTGCACCTACATGCGTTACTACCTTTGTGTCTGCATTAAATTTACTGCTTTCATTGCCGTAAAATGGATTATTGGTAGTAAGCTCGTAATAATTGTAGCTGTTGTGACATTGCTTTGTTCCATCACATTTACGCCAAGCAGCATGTTATAACGTGCTACTAAAGGTATTTACATATAGTTATATGTTTTAGATGCAATTTTTCAAAGAGTCAAACCAAAATGTTTATAATTAAATGAAACCAAGTAAACTGCTCCACACAAGTTAAGGATATATCTGAAAATCTGCACAATTTTTTAATTTTCAAATTTTTGTCATGTTTTACACTTTATTAAAGTTGCTAGTTATCATACCTATGCCATACGGATAGATGCAGCATTATATTGCAAGTAGAGGGCTGTGGAGTGTACTTCTCCTTCTAACCCGTTTTAACGAATCAATTGCTTGTTTGGTTTATTTGTCAATTTGTTGACTTGTGCAAATTTGGTACCAAAATTACGTGCGTTGCTAATTTCTAGTGTCTAGGCGTAAATTAACATCTGATGAAGCAAATAGAGCAATTGGTTTGCTACAGGGTGGTCAACGACAAAGTGACATAGCAACTTTTTTTCAAGTTAGCCAAAGTGTCATTTCTAGACTTTTTAACCATTTTCAGTTGAAAAAAGATCTAGAATTGGGCGTCCATCAATAACTACCTCTGCTAAAGATGGATATGTCACCATTTCTGCACCCTGAGAACCTTTCAGCACATACCGAATGTTTTTAGAGGTGTACCATTGACTCGCGAACATAGGCGACAAAAATTAGAATGGGCAAAAGGGCGTGTCAATTGGACAGAAGAGTGGAAGTTGGTACTGTTCACTGATGTATCGAGATATAGTCGTTTTTCGAATAGTCGTCGAACGCATGTCCGGACGCAACCTTTGGTGCCAAGACATCCCGATCAGAAGTTCAGCCTTTCAGAGGAGGCACTGTTTGTGTATGGGGAGGCATGTGTTATGATGGCCGTACCGACTAGCTGGTTATTCCGGGAAACATGAATTCAGAAGTATACTTGAATTAGGCGATGAACAACATTATGCCAGAGTTTCATGCTGCTATGTGTGCTGGTTTCCTTTTTTTGGACGATAACGCTCGTTCACACCGATCCATGGCAGTTATGGATGCAATTGAAACCAATGGAATTCCTCATGTGGCTTTACCTGCTCTATCGCCTGATTTAAATCCGATAGAGTATGCTTGGGATCAGTTGCAGAGAGCTTTGGATCATAATAATCCCCAACCACAAACAATGGAACAATTGAGAGTTTGCTTCCACAACTCTGGCAACAGATTCCGCAAGAAAACTTTAATAATCTCATAACCAGCATGCAAAGACGTTGCCAAGCTGTTATTAAAGCCCACTGAGGACATACCCGTTATTGCTGAAAGGGAGATTTGTGTTCATTTTCTTTGTTTTTCGATTAATTTGAAATTAAGTTATAAGTCACTTTCACCTAATTTTCATTTTTTCTTGTCTTTTTGTTTAAAAAATCTTTTTTTAGTTTGTAAACTTTTTTATAATAAAAAACAATCATTTAAAAACCAAATAGCTTAAAATCGTCTTCGAAAAAAGATTTTTTTTATTTTGAAAAATCAAATTTTCCATAATATCCCTAACTTATGTGGAGCAGTTTACATGTAATATTTTTTCATTACTCAGCTCAAATATTCAATACGTCTTATTTTATTCCTAGAAGCTGACTACGCAATAGAATACCTGTTTAATTTTATATCTTTTAGATATGTGTGAAAGTTTTTTTTGTACATTTTTGTGTATCCCGCATTAAAAGACAATCTATTCTGATACAAACTTCCCTTCGCAACTAGAAAGTAAACGTAATTATGACGTTGTTGTGGTTGTTTTTGGTTACTGACGTCAAATGCTCTTAAACTAACATACCAAATCCGTTACACTTCTAACTTATTCTGGATGTTATATCAAGCAAGAAACATCGTTGATTAGCAATCGAGAACTATTTGTTTGATAATTTTATCCAGTGAACTTGAAATGAAATTGAAGATGCTTGAACATTTCTTAGTCAGTAAACTTTTTGGGCAGGTACATAAAAACGCTTACATCTTCCTAACGGAATTTGAAATTTCCCCCATAAATTCAACAAGTTGCGATGTCGGCGCCACTAATGGCAGCATTTTGCACTTGTTACTTAGTAGATTGCGTCGTTTGGTATAAGTACGGCATAAAACTATAAACTATTATGCTCATGTAGAATTAAGTACAAACGTTTTTTGCTTTGAAATATAATTAAAAGTACTAGCGGGCATGCATATTTACCCACCTTTTATTGGCATATTTACAAATTACTGATGTGGAACAAGACACAGCCTTCCAACCTACAAAGTGGAAACTACAAGCACTCGCACGCACGCGTACGCAGGTATAAGCTCGCACGCGTACGCACGTATAAGCTCGCACACGCACGCACAGGCACGAATGCCCTCGCACGAACAGTCATGTACACGCACGCACGCACGCGGTAGCGCTGGCGCATGCACACGCATGGGCAGGCACACGTAAGTACACGCGCACGCTCACACCCGCGCGTACATGACCCCACGCGCACGCATGCGTACGCACGCACAAGCAGACACGCGTGCGCACGTATAAGCAGGCACGCATGCGCACGTACGAGCGCACACAAGCACGTACAAACACTCATTCACACCTAATGCATACCTAATTACACGTACGCACACGCGCACGCACACGCACGCACACGCACTCACACCCACGCACACGCGCGCAAACACACGCACACGCACGCACGCACACGCACGCACACGCACGCACACGCACGGACACGTACCCACACGCGCGCGTACGCACGCACACGCACGCACGCACACGCACGCACACGTACGCATAGCCAAGTACACGCACGCGGAAGCAAACGCACGCACCCGGTTACATGCAAGCACGCGTACGCACGTGTAAGCACGTAAAAGCACTATCTAGGACACCTACGGGCGCAAAAACACTCATGCACACGCATGCATGTGCAAGCACACGCACGCATACGCATGCATACGTAAGCAGACGCACGTACACGGAAGCACACGCATGCACGCGCACGTATACGTAAACGCACGCACGCAGACGTCAGCACACGCAAGCACACGCACGCACACGGAAGCATGCACGTACACGGAAGTACACGTATGCATACGCAATCACACGTAGGTACACGCAGGCGCACGTACGCACCCGCGCGGACAGACAGGCACGCGTGCCGGTATACAAGCAGGTACTAGCACACATAAGCACGCTAACCCAAGCACATGCACGAGCATGGAAGCGCACACACACGCAAGCACGCGCTTGAACGCGTGCGCATACGTAAGCACAAGCACGCACATGCCATCACACGCAAGCACATGGCGCATACGGAAGCACCGGCATGCACATGATAGCACACTCATGCACGCGCACTCAGATGTACACGCACGCACCCGCACGCACGGGTACGTACGTACACGCAACCACACGCATGCACGCGCACGCACATGCTCACTCACGCGCGCTCACATGCACAGACCTGCACACTCGCACGCACGCATACACACTCATACACGCACGCACACGTACGCATACGTGTGCACACACTGTAAAGCACCGATATCCTTTACAAAAAATTCTTTGATTAATTATTTGTCAATTAAGCGAGAACCCATATTAAAGAATTAATCCTTTATTAATTTTCTTTAATAAAAATGCCCGTAAAACGGTTGGTTTATCCTGCCCGCTCATATAAATAAATAATCCTGTAAACTGCACGTTCCCGAAGAATTACATACTTTGCGCAGTACCCGCGTTAGAAATCCACTAAGTAACCACTATCATCACCATTATGTCCATTACTAATTGTGAATCAATAAAGACAAAAAGACCAAGGAAAATACCAAAAACTTCTTGGATTAAAGTCTCTACTAGTTACGAAAAATAACTGGAAAGTTTTCTAATTGCCCATAAGTGATCAACACTCATTACGAAGACTACTCTTTGTTAAATAAAACACCTGTAAAGAGACTAGTTTTATTACAAAAATGGTCTGTTACGCCGCCGCTAGCACAATAACCGAGACCAGTAAAGGCCTTGGGCCAACCCGTTTAATGGACGTTATATTTTTCAGCTATAGATTCGGGACAAGGCACACTGCCTCTTGTTCCTAGTTTATTTGTTCGGAGAACTTGGGTTATTGTTTTATAATTATGTTTGTTACTGGCAAGACTAACATATTTCGTTCCGCGATCTTTCCATTTGTATACTGATGTATTACCACATGCAACAGAATCCCAACGATTTTGTACAGTGCCTTTGACGGACGATAAAAAGTTTTTTGGGAACAATTTTCTATCTGCCTTAGAGTACCGCAAGCGGAATGGTCTTTAGCTAAAAGAGTCTTCATCAAGGGAATAGTAGTAAAAAAATTATCAAAGTATATACAATATCCCCGGTTTTGAATTTTTTTTGATAATTCTAATACGACATGTTCACCTAACATATTTTCAGTGTTATTAATTTTTCCTTCGTATATTTGAAAATTCAGCAAATATCCTGTTTTGGAACAAGCCAAAGTCCATATTTTAAACGCCTCTTTACAGGTTTCATTGACATGTATTGATATGTAAGTTTCTTAATATTTTTAAAAACCTTTGATATTCGCTCAACATGAAAATTTTCGTCAGATGACCAGTATCATCCAAGAGAGGGAACGCTGTGAAAACCCACCAATATCAAGACTCCAAAAAATGCATCAAACTCCTCTTCACCTAATCCTAGCTCGCCGTTATGTTGTGTGACATATAGGTTGGACTGATGCAGTATATGTTGACAAATATTTTTGTCAAAGTAAACTCTGAAATAATCTATAGGCTTGTCAGAAGTCAATTCTACGTTTACTTTTGAGGATTCCGTAAAGTTCTATGATTGGAACTTCAGATATCATCATATACCACTGAATGTTAGCATCAAGACATTGGTGGGGATGATCAGTGGTAGCTATACCTACCGGCCTTTCTAGCCCTATGGAAACATTCAAGAATTTTTTAAATATTTTTGTAGAGCTTCCTGGGTTCATAATCAGTAATATTTATCACATAGAAACATTGATGGAAAACAAAAGTATCTTTGCGCGTTAAAGGGTTAAAAGTTATGCATTATAAAAACGCATATAACAAATAGTGTAATTGTTTATTAAGTGTCTGTGTGTCTGTGATCTACTATTGTTTAAATAATCGGAATTTTAAAATATTATCGACTAACCTTAATTCAATTTTAAGTTTTACGCTTAAATACAGTGGAATAATGCCTTGAACGCGACAAGATGGTAATACTATCATAGTTAAAGAAGAAATAAATGTACCAAATGACCTTTTTTTTAGATAGTTTATTCGCTTATAGATTAACTTAATTAATTTAATTGCTTACGTTGTCTTCTTTTGCGGGCAATTTAGAGATTTTCTCCCTCTCAGCCCAGGGTCCTTCTGATTTTGGATCTTTTAATGTTGGAATTGCTTATGGTTTCAGTTTTGTTGTATGCTTTGTGTGGTAAAAAAAGAAAAAATATTCTTTTACTATAATTGATTAACTATTAGTGTATATATAGTGGTGTTGTGTGTTGCGTGTTTGATTGGTTGAGAGTTGGTCATTTTCGTGAGCGGTGGTGGCCATCATTTTAGCAAGGAGGACAGAGGAAGAGGAGTAGGTGAGGGGTTTCGTCTACGGTTCTGTCGAATTCTTCTGGTATGTCGTCTAGTAGTTGTGTCAGTAGTGCGGGTAGGTGTTTTAGTTTCCATTCTCGTTTTCTGGGATTGTATAGTCATCTGTTGTTGGTGCGCTGTTCAACAGGGTCTCCTTGAGGTCTTGTTCCCAGTTTAGTGTTTTAAAAGAGTAAGTCCCCAGTATACTATGGTCTGTTGGAGTTGAAGTTGTGCGTCAGCTATTGGTAGGTTAATGTGATCTTTAGATTGTCGAGGTTGTCTAGTTAGGTTGGGATGTCGAAATAGTATTGTTTGAGTTTTGTTGGGGTTGATGGTAATTCTCTACTGGTTGGCCCTGTTCGAATATTGTTGTAATCGCCGTCCGTTTCCGCTTTCGCTTTTCCGGCTGGTTGCCCATATGGCGGTGTCATCGTCGAATTGGGTTATTGTAACGTCGTGGTTCGTAGGTACTGAAATGTATTGTGCATACATTAAGTAAAGCGGTGGGGCTAAGGTTGTACCTTGTGATACGCCTGCCGTTGGTATGAAAGGCTTGGACGTGGTTGTGTCTATCCTGACCTTCACAGACCCGTCAGACAGCTGTTATAGGAGTTGGACGTAGTGAATTAGTCCCAGAGTTTTGCGTCCAGCGTGCCAGACTTGATGACGAGGAATGCTACTAGGCAGCAGTTTTGGTGGTTAAGGGATTTGGAGCCATCGGTGTATTATTATAGCTTGACTAGTAGATCATGACATTAGCGATTGGATCTAAAGCATCGTTTCGCTGTCTGAGAGCCTCAATATTTTGCTCAAGCTGAGCTCTGAGTTCGTTATCTAACAACGGGTCGTCCGGGGTAGAGGCTGAATAGGTCAGACTACTTCTGGTCGGTAAACCTTGAGGGTTTAGTAGATGAGATAGTTGTGTTGTCTTTTGTTTGGTGAGGACTTTGAACTTGTGTCGAAAGTCAGGGCCGTCTCGGTAGTCAAAGTTAGGGGTTATTTGTAACCAGTTCTCTTGAGTAATGTGGCTTGTTCCTAGTTGACGGTATATACGTCTTTTTTGTTTAATCATGGTTAGTATATGGGGAGAAACTGTTTTTCCGTTAATGTCTTTGGTTATTGTCGGTATTTCCGTGTGTTTTGCGTCGGTTACGAGGTGTGTGAGTTCTCGTATAGCTCTGTCTATGTTCTGTGGTGAGTCAAGGTTGGGGTTGGGTAGGTTATTGGTGATGTGTTTGCTCAATAGGCCCCAGTTTGCGTTTTTGAAGTCTCGTCGCATAATCGTCGTTGGGGTAGGTGGAGTAGCTAGACCTAACGTGGTATTGATAAGAAGCGGGATGTGATCTGATGTTATTGTTAATCCTAAGTGGCGTTATTTGTTGAAATATTAGATTAGTGGTTTAAAGCATATAATGTGGTTTGTGATAGAGATTTCTTACTAACCGAAGAATGTAGGAATGGTGTTTTCCGCTCGCCAGAAGGCCAAGCGGAAAATATTAGTTGCTAATAATTTTCTATTAGGGTTGGTTAGTGTGTCACCGAATTGGGTGTGTCTGGCGTTGAAGTCCCCTAATATTACAGCGTTGGGGAGGTCGGAGATGTATTCTAATAATTATTCTTAGATGGTTCCAATTCCGGGGAGATGTTATTGGGGTGGCTGGCAGGTGCATGGTGGTTGCTACGCACGCTAGGTCTTCTAGGTGCTGTAGTAATGTGTGAATGGTTGAGGAATACCTAGTGTGAACTAGGAGAGCGGTACCTCGGGTTCCTCCAATTTGATTATTGTTAAAAAAAGTGTAGTATTAGGAGATATTAAGTGTGCCTAGGGTGGGTAATTTTATTTCAATTATGGCAAGTATTTGGATGTTGTTAGTAGGCACTTTAGTAAGGGTAGATTTTGTCGGACGCCCCTTGCATTAACTGTTCCTATTATCAGAGCCATTGTACAATTGGGTTAGGTATGGGATGTTTGTGGGTTTAGGCACGGATGAAAGGAGTGGCGAACGTACACGTCGAGCTCACTCAGCGGTTCAGATACACCATTGCCGCTCTTTCAACCGGTTTCATGGTCTGCTCGCTCTTTTCAGGAAAGACTGACACGAGAGCAAAGGAGAGCTCTTCCAGGAATTGGTTGATGCGTAGGAAGCGTTCGATGGCAGGATTGTTGGGTTCGGAAGAGTCTGTTGTGGATTGGGCTTCTAGGCTGGATATACTGGCGGCTTTAGATGGGGAGGAGGGGATTTCTCGGTGCTTCTCGCAGTCGAAACTGAAAGTTGTGTGAGAGCCGCAGCAGTTGTTGCACTTTGGCGTAGCGAGGGATTTGCAGGATTGGGGTTTGTGGCTCTCGCCACAGGATGGGAATTTGAATGTTAGAGGGGTGGAGCACTCTACTGCTTGGTCACCCAACTAACTGCAGATGCAGCAGTATTTGGGAATAGGCTTGAGGATGCTGGGAGGCTCGCAGAGGTAATGTCTGGGGAACATCCTGACTCCACGTTCGAGCAGGCAAACTAGGGTGCTTTGTAGTGGGCGAGGATATGGATTACGGATGTTGCACGGTTAGTGGTTTTAGAGATAATCCGGATTAAGGATGGCCCGAGTTACGTGAGGGAAAAGGCTTGTGAGTTGAGACAGAATATTTTTATTGAGAACACCTTTATGTGCCCTCTACTTTCAACTGGTCCTGCGGTGGTTGTCCTTGGCATCGTTGTTTAACTGATATTGATGTGTCCTGTCCTCTGCGTGTGGGTGGTCCTGTCCTCTGTATGTAGCTGGTCCTATCCCTTGCGTGTACTCGTTTGATTCTCGGGTAGTGGTTATTTCTTATCGGTGTTTTATTCGGTGCTGTCTTTATACACTGTTGATCTTCCGCTTCTTTTGTTGATTAACCTTTTCTTTAATTAGGTTGTTTGCTTAAGAGTGACATCTGCCTTTTATTAGTTCTGCTCCGTGCTGCTGATTAAAGTTGGTTAAGGGTTATTTCTGTTGTAGCTGCTAGCACGCTCGCGATGCTCTCTGTGAGAATGATTGGCAAATAGTACAGATGACCTTGTTAATAAAATTTACAATACACTTGTACCTATACCGATTATTGGAAATACGGCAACAAAATTAAAATACTTGTGACTGACCAACAGACTAAGAAAAGGTTAAGCGAGCTAGAGCGGATATGCACAAAGGACCAATGTCCGTGTATTTGGCTTGCTGGACATAGTAAGTCAGGATACTCCAATTGTTCTTCTATTCTACCTACAGATAAAATCTTATCTTTTCAAAATGCTTGATGCTCTGTTGATCTCGTGTGATACTTTTGATCGTCACTAGTAGAGTTAGTGAAACTAGGAGGAAGTTTTTTCCTTTTATGAATCGAATTGTCTCATAAGTGCCTAATAGATGTTTCTTAAGTAAATGAATAGCATAATCGGGCCAATTTCGTTTCGTGCCTTTAATCAGTCTCTCTAGATTTTGCTCACATTTTTTTTAATTTATCACGTTTTTTGGAATAAGATATCTTCGAAAGTGCTAAATGCGCTAATTCTTGTTCCCTATTGGCGGAATATGTCTAAATTGAGTCCAGTTAACTTTTTAATCATCCATTTTGGTTGCGTTACGTTATTAACATGTTTATTTGCTAACCCTATGGTAAATGTAATATGATCCAGAGTCCTATTCTGCAAAACATTCCATCTGAGTGTAGGGGCTAGTCCTGTTGAGCATATTGCTAGATCCAAGGGTGTGATCGTGTGGGATCTAAAATTAATATATGTACTCCCTCCCGTGTTTAAAATTATCTAGTTTTCTTGGAGGGACTATGGGACTATGGTAACCATTCGAAAATCTACAACGAGAAAACATTATTTGGCAACCACCGGGGCGTGGTGCCTCCCTCCGTGGACATCATTCCGATAATTTTTATCCATGGAAAGATACGTATTTTAGAAGTCACAATTATAATTTAATTAAACTGGACGAAACGAAACATATCCCCAGAAAATAACTGTTTAACAACTTAGCCGACGAACTTGTGGAACTTTGGATAAATGTACCACCTTTACAATGTTCGTGTCGATCTATGATTGAAATCTGTAAATAAGGTCAAAGGAGGTAAGGCTTGTACAAGCAGTGCAACCAACCTTACTGCACAAATGTACAATTGTTCGAAGAAAAATAGATTATGCTTTGTTATAACGTTATAGACGTGTTGTATATAAATATATATATATATATATATATATATATATATATATATATATATATATATATATATATATATATATATATATATATATATATTAGTTTATAATAAAAAATCTAATAATTCTTTTCGGTTTTTATGTCCATTATAAAATTTACGAATTGTTAACATTAACGTACACTTATTCTAAGGATACCCTTCTAGAGATAAAGGGATTTGTTAGTTGGTTTATACAGTTTTTTAGATCATCTGTGCAGCTAAACTAGCTGGAAAGTAAGTAAATATTGAAGATTTCCGTGGTGTATGAATGTTAAATTCTTATTGTTACCACTTGTCAGCTAGATCGAAACGGCACTTCCGCAATGTACAGATTTTCTATAATAAAAGTTATGACGTCACGTTTTGCTCTATGTGTGGGTGTAACATCATAACTGAGAGCCTTTGTAACGTGCCAATTTTTTGGGTATCGTCTGCATTGAAATTTTGGATTTATGTTATTTGCAAATTTACTTACATTAGTTGTGTGCATTTCAGCCTATTGTATTATTTAGTCTTTTAATAGTTAAATTTGAGTGAATATGTTAACTTCGTCTTGTTCGGATTATGCATAATTTGCATATCAATGTATATTTTCCACAATATGTTGTTGGTATTTAGCCACATCTATTTTTCGTTTTGTGCGCAACGCATGTAAAAGCACTGTGTCTTCATTGTGTTAGAGTGCACATCGTAAGTTAAGTTTACATCTCTGGAAAAGGTATGCAATTATCTTTCAATATAATTCTTTTATTAACTTATATCTAATAGGGAAATACTAAAATAATATTCCAATATACATGCAGACGAACTGTATGAAGGAGCGCTTCATTCGATACCACAGATAGCATTATTAATAAAACGGTATATACAGAATTTTGGAGTACATCTATGTGAATAATCAGGGAGCTCCGTATTTCTCGTTCGATTCGAGTAACACGGAGCTGAGCCAAGCAGTTGGAGAAAACCTGAATATGGCAAATGGGACCCTCATCACCACCCAATACAACTACAATCGGTCGTAAAAACGTGAATAAAAAGTTCCAGATATCTAGCAGACGCGAACAATGTGCACCAAGAGATGGGGAAACTTAGAACAGTACTGCTACACAATGGGGTCACCGAAGGAAGATCCGAAAAATCAACACAACCAGAAGAGGACAATAAGGAAAAATCGACATTCAAGGCATGTTTACCATATATAAAAAGCACCATCGGCAGGTTAAGCAAAATCTTAAATAAAAACACAATTGCAACGATTTTCACCACCAATAGAAAAATCGGGAATATTTTACAAAATCTGAAAACCAGAATAGAATTCGAGCAACAAGGGGTGTACGAGGTATCATGCAGATATTGTACTCAAACCTACATAGGGAAAACTAATAGACGTATCAATTTGAGAAGAGAGGAGCATCGGAACGCTGTACAAAAGAACCAACCTACGTCATTACTTGCACAACATGTAAGCAGTACATCACAAGTAATGGATTTCAAAAGTTTATTAACAAGTACACAATAAATTGCTTTGGTACGTCACATCACAGTAAATATACCATTACAATTATGAGATACAGTTACAATAAAGGAACTATTACAGCCCACTAAGTTGTAAAAACTAATTAAAGCGTGTGTATCAGTAGATTTCGAAAACACAAAAATAATTGCCAACATATTACACAAAACACATCGAATAAGGGAGGCAATTGAAATTGAAGAATGACCAGCAAACTTAAATAAAAGGTGCGATACACAACGGCTACTGGATACTTGGAAAGAAATTTTAAAGAAAATTACTCCCCGAAAAATTGAGAAATCAACAACAAAAAAGGCTAGCATTTCAATTTGAATTACGAGAAGCAGTAGTAAAGTGACTTGGAAATGGTAGATGCGATCCTACCGAAACGTCGTCAATTTACCAAAATGGAGTGTGTGTGTGTGTGTGTGTGTGTGTGCGCGCGCGCGCGTGCGTGCGTACGCGCACGTGTGCGTGCTTGCGTGCGTGCGTGCTTGCGTGTGTGCGGGCTTGCATGCGTGCGTTTTTACATTTTTGGTACTTTAATTTTAAGCTTAATTATAACATTATATTTCATATTATTTTATACTATATTTTTGTATGACTGCAAATCCAAAATTTAATCTAACTTTTACCTTTGTTACTATATTTCATGTTAATTATAATTAATTAATCCTAAAAATAGGCAATTAAAGTCGGAAGGGCTAACGGGGTCATTATGGTTATTTATTATTACTAAAGCTCGGGAAGTATGCACTGAAAAAACCATAAAATATGCTTGCAAGTATGCACCAAAAACAGTCAAGATAAGCACTAAAATATGCTTTTATGCATTCTAGTATAGATAATAAAAAAACGAAATAAATACTCATTTTACCTTATATTTATATATTATTTATTGTAAGAACTTGTTACACTTTTATTTCTTCACAGTGTAAACGCAGCCTTAATTCAAATTTCAACCGTATCCAAACAATGCATTATGTTTAAACTACGACACCTGTTTCTTATCGTGGGCACTTGCTCGAATTTAATACACGCCGCACCACATAAGTCGAACCGTTCTTTGGTTATTGTGCAATTATACCAGTTTATTATTGTAATATTTGTAATAACGGAAACTACCGGATGAAACAATAAGCAACAAATAAAAGTGATATGGATGACTACGTAATTGCATAAACGTCCGTCACTTTTTTCCTTTTAAAGGCTTAGTAAATCGCCATATCCAAGAACGTATGTATAATAATTATTTTTCATTAATATCACTTACAATATTCTAATGCTTGTAGCGTTCTTTTATTTGGTTTCTCCTCTTATTGGCCTTTCTATTAGGGGCTGCGCCTGCACCCTTATTTTTGGTTTCTGGGTGACTACAGTGGATTCATTAAATAATCAAATAAATTAAAATTCCTGCGCCGTATCATTGTTTCTACATCTGCAAAGTCAAGGACAGTGGGCGCTAAGACATTATTTTCAACTCTAATCTTTTAGGATACACCTGGTGCGTCTGTGATGAGGATTTATCACCTTTTAACGCAGATGAGTGATGCTAATAACTGTTTTTTTTTTGTGCTTTACACTGTCGCTAAAATTAACTTTTACAAGCTTTTTTATATTCAATGCTTTGTTAATTACTTGTTGCAACAATTGTTAAGGGGGGTTATTACGCTATGACATATAATGTAAGATAAGAAAAGAATCGATGGTACGATTTGTGTAAGATTTTTTGCGATCGCTAGAAAAAGGTTATCTAAACCCAACTGTTTGATATCTAACGTCAGTTCATTAAATTTTTCCCTTGATGCGGATTGCCTGCAGCTATGATAACTCGATTTAATTGATAAATAACTTAATAATTTAATTGATAAATTTTAACAAACGCTTTGTTGGTATCGATATTTTATTTTACTTGTAACATTTATGTAGGTTTTAGCACAAAAGAATTTACGATACTAAATTTCAATGTATGTATTGACCACGTTTCAATACGAAGGTGGTAGATAAAAGAAAGACAAAACGTAGTTGCCATACAATTAAATTTACAAATATACAGGGTGTTCGTTAAAAGACGAGAGTGCTATTACTTTTTTTTCTTTGTTATTAAGTTTAAGTATTGTTCCAAAGTTTAATCTAGAAATTGTGTTCTTTAACACGATTAACCGCTTAAGTTGCTTGTTTTAAAAAAATATGCTATTGATGAACTTTTTCTGTGGGTGTTTATAAATAGTTATGTTGGTGTAGAGACTAGTTTGTGATTGGGCGAGTGTCCCATGCAGTTACCTAACCTTTTTTTCTTTTTTTGTTAGGAGTAGGAACCTAAGGCCGACTCTGGACTTCTCTCTTTACCAGAGCAGGTATCCAAATAATATTTTCAAAGAAAGTGGCGCATCCGGGTTTTCGTTTAGGTAAGGTAATCCAGCGATTTTATCGAGAACTGGGTCCATTCCCTGAGACTGAGCTAGCACTAAAATCGGAGATGTTACCAAGCCGGGTATAATGTTGCAGTTTCACTGTAAGAAAAGTGGCACCAAACGTTTCGGCCAGAATTAACTTACCTCGCTCTTTTCTTTCTCATTCTTTTACGTTAGATCGCTGTTCAACAATTTTCAACTTTAACTTTAGCTCTTCAGTTAACTGTTCATGTTTTTTTTTTCCTTTTTATTTGGAATTGTTTAGCAAAAAGGTACACCACAACACCAATTATATTTAAATTATAAGTACAAAGGGTTACTGGTAAAGTTTTTGTATGTATTATTATATATTCGTTGGGTGTGGAGGGTATTACAAACTCGTGTGATTTATATTTGTGTGTTTATTTAGATTTTCAATACCAAGCGATGCTTTTTGTTCGTTATTGTTTTATTATACCTATGCGTTTCTTTTCCACACAGGTTTCTTTATTTCTTAACCAATATGGACATTAATCGACTTCATTCGGGTGAACTTGAATACGAGTTAAGCATTCATGGGGGCACATTCGCTCGTAGAATTGATGACAGTCGACCAACCTTGCGACAACTGTTAAAAATGGAAAAATCCGGTGACTTTGTCCTTTCACCTTATCCATTCTCTGCAAGTGATGATTTAACTGCTGTTTCCAGCTTAATTACTAAAGTAACTTCGAAAATTGAGTCATTCGAAGATGTTGCGGGGAGAGGTGCGTATTTAAGTATTCTCGCTACGTTAGCCCACGCTGACCAACGTTTACATCGAACGCGCACATTGTTTTACGAACTCGCTCGACTTAAAGAGTCACAAAATTCTCTCCGGACCCTTCGCGAACAATTAGACCTCAAGGCCTTCAAGTTCAACCAAAGTTTCCAAATATCTGCCATGGACATACATCGAGTCCAATAAAATCGCAACCATCGAGGCTTTCTGTTAATCCTACACCAGTTTTTAAATGGATACTTAAATTTACCGGCAATGGATCAACAATTACTCTAAACTCATTTCTCAATAGTGTCGAACGTATGGCTAGAGCTCGCGGGGTTGATAAGGTAATTTTATTCGATACTGCTTACGATCTATTCGATAGTCAAGCACGAATGTGGTACAACATGAATTCTTCTCGTGTCAATGACTGGGATGAATTAACTGAACTACTACGACAGACGTTTTTATCTCCTTATTACGACGACGACCTTTTAGATGAAATTAAAACTAGAATTCAAGGACCTTCCGAAAAAATTGACATTTATTTTTCTTTAATGCAGAGTATGTTTGCTCGACTTGGTAGACCGCCTTCTGAGGCTGAGCAAGTGCGTATTATCAGACGCAATTTAGCGCCTTTTTACTTAAATAAATTAGGTTCTACATTTCCTACAATCGTACAAAGTTTGGTACAAGAATGTAAAAAGTGCGATGTGGTTAAATACGAGATTAGTCGTGTAAATACCCTTCCAAATCAATCGTCTATCCCTATTTTAGAACCAGAATTTGCTTACCAATCACTGCGTAGACCATTCCATCGTGCACCTGTCTACGAAGTTAGTACGTCGCCTTGTTGGAATTGCCAGCGTCTAGGTCATTGTAGCAACTCTTGTCCAGAACCAAAACAGCTTATCTGTTATCGCTGTAGTCAACGAGGTTTCACTACCCGAAGTTGCACGAATTGTTCGGGAAACGGGAATCGGGGAACTCGTTAAATCGTCGCGTGTCTCCTGCTCAATCAAAGACGATCTGAGCATCTTCATTTCCTGTTAAAACTACTATAGATTTTGTTATCCAACACGTGTCCCAAGACAACCGTCCTTATGTCAACCTTCAAATTCATGGAATTTCCTTGTTGGGTTTGTTAGATTCGGGAGCTTCTTGATCTTTAGTGGGTAATATAACCTTTCAATTGTTACAAAAATTAAATTTATTATTTGTCAGTCAACCGACTTGTTGCACTGTCGCTAACGGTGCTGATAGTTCAGTACTGGGGTATATCAGTACTCATATCACTCTTAAACATAATAGTCGATTTTTTGATCATGCCTGAATTAACGCAAAATATTATTTTGGGTATAAATTTTTGAGACCGAATGTGCTTTATCCCAAATATTACAAATGGTATTTGGCATTTTGCTTCTGAACCTCTCCCTACATACGTAGCAGGAGTTAGTGATCGTTCTGTTCTTTCTCCCTTACAACAACAACAACTAAATACATTATTGGACAATAAATTCGCAACCCTGGGTCTCACTACAGTTGACGAGCACAAGATTGTCGTACCACCGGACGTTCAACCTATTAAACAGAGATACTATCCGGTTAGTCCTTCCAAACAACAACTTATCAATGTCGAAATCGATAACATGCTCGCTCAAGGAATTATTGAACCGTCACAAAGTGCATGGGCTTCACCAGTCTGCCTTGTTCCAAAAAAAGATGGTACTTCTCGTTTTTGCGTAGACTACCGCAAACTAAATTCAAAGACCCTCATCCTCTTCCATATATTACCACCATCCTGGATCAACTTCGAGATGCTCACTATCTAAGTTCTTTAGATGTCAAATCTGCATACTGGCAGGTAGGGGTTGCTGAATCTTCTCGTACGTATACAGCTTTTACTGTACCGGGACGCGAGTTGTTTCATATTCGACGCATGACTTTTAGCTTAACTAATGAACCGGCGACATGGCAGCGCATTATCGACGACATCTTAGGCCCTGATCTTCAACCAAACGTCCTAGTATATTTAGACGATGTGATTATCGTGTCAAAATATTTTGAGGACCACCTCCAAGCCCTTTCCACTGTTTTCGACCTATTTCACGCGCGGGTATCGTTGTTAACGGAGACAAGTGTAGCTTTTGCCGACCTGAACTAAAATATACTATTGATGAACTTTTTCTTTGGGTGTTAATAAATAGTTATGTTGGTGTAGAAACTAGTTTGTGATTGGACGAGTGTCCCGTGGTGTTACCTATCCTTCCTTTCTTTTTTTTGTTAGGAGTAGGAACCTAAGGCCGACTCTGTACTTCTCTCTTTGCCAGAGTAGATATCCAAATAATATTTTCAAAGAGAGTGGCGCATCCGGGTTTTTGTTTAGGTAAGTTAATCCAGCGATTTTATCGAGATCGAGATTGAGCTAGCAATAAAATAGGAGAATTTACCAAGCCGGGTATAATCTTGCAGTTTCGCTGTAAGAAACTACATATACAAAAAATACACATAAAATAAGTATAATAAATTATTTTATTTATTTATTAATACTACTTTCAATAATAAAATTGAATGTGTACGTACATATTAAAATTCTTGAATCTCAATAGTTAATTTATTAATTAATTAAGTTTAGAACTTTAATAAGTCTGGATTGTAAGTTTTTATTATAAAAATTTTAATTTCACTTTTTATTAAATAGTCTAATTTTTTTATTGAAAATATGGGAATTAAAAATATATTTTTGAAAACTAAAACAATTAGACATAATAACACTTACCTTTTTATTTCAAACTGTGCAAAAAATATGGTTGTCATCAATGATTTATTGGCACACTTCTGCTAAACACTTCAGTGAAGAAAATTGGAATAAATCTAAATAAAATAAATGCAAGTTTTTTCTTCGAACCTTACATTCAAATGTAGCTGGCAGCTAAAATCAATTAGATTTCCCTTCATAATAATCAAGGACGATTTTAATAATAAAAATTACGAAAATTCCTTTATTAAGCCACCGACAACAATCCATAATATTACTTTTACGGCGGCATCCGGTTTATCGCTTAGCAGGATATACTTACTTTACCCACTGACAAAGAAATAAGTACAATTAAATTTTTTTTTTGCGATTTCATTCCGAAAATCGCTCAAAATACGCACTTTTAATAAATGCATATGCATTTATAAAATTTTGTCAAAATATGCTTATATGCATTTTGCATATTTTCCGAGCTCTAATTATTACCCTTCAATTAAATAAAAATTAAATACAAAAAATTGAAACGTCAAGTTATTACAATTCACGACAATAATAAAACAGATTTGATAAATAAATATTAAATTAAATAAACAAGTAACTAACTCTAACTTGGAAATCTAAATTAAAAATAATTAAACCATTTGGTCGCAAAAAATAACAGCAAGTCCGGTAAGTAGCAACAGAACCAAGAATCGCGTAGGGAACAATCTAATTAGAACATAATCTGATTGAAAATTATGTAAGTAAAGAAAAAAAAAGAGATGTATACGTATATAGATACATTTATATATTCATACAGTAAGTACACACAATATATTATTTATATCTTTCCTGAATTTGTCTATACTTCTGCTTCTTACTTCCTTACGTGTCGGGGTAGTAGACAAATAACTGTCCGGTTGTAAGACGACAACGTTAGTAGGGAATGCTACGTCGTCCGGGCACGATTAGGCTAGTAATAGGTCTGTCCGCAACTGTATTACTCAAGAGAACAATACAATTTCCTCGAATCGACCTGGCAACAATGGGCGGTCAAAGTCGAAACAGATAGGCCCCGTTGCTGACGACTGTGCAGGGAATCAATGGAGAGTCGGTACGTGGAGTATTAGACGTATGCATGGTAAAGAATTTGAAATTGCGAATGTAATGTACGAAAGGCAGCTTGATATTCTGTGGCAGCCTATGACCAGGAGTTGAAACTGAAGTGTATGGTGCAAAAGGAGTATCTCCCCAGATACTGTGGGTTAGAATGAAAGTGGAGTTTCGCAGAACGTTTCTTATTGCATGCTATGCATCGGTGAACGGAAAAAAGAGACCAAGGGTGTGAGAACTTCTGGAATAATGTAGAGAACGTGTTGAACGTATGTAAGCCAAACGAAAGAGTGATAATGATGAGTGATGAATAGGAGCAAAAAAATAGTACGGGACGATTATGGAGTGAGGAAATGCTGGCAAGAATATTTCGGAAAGCTGTACAGTAGTGAGGAAAGTAAGACTGAAGGGTTAATTAAGTGGAACGTAGAAGAAATAGTGAACGAAACTGAGAACAATATTGGGATAAATGAGGTTGAAAAACGGTAAAGGAGCAGACGTAGATTAAATCACTGGTGAAATTCTAAAGTATAGAAGTGCAAAGCTTATACGAAGACTGTGTGAATCATTCAATGTAAGCCTTTAGTGTGGAAAAATGCCGAGGGATTGGAAGAGATCGATAACTGTACCACTGTATAAGGGTAAGAGGAACAAGAGTCATTGCAAGAACTACAGAGGAATAAATTTGCTCAGTGTACCTGGCAAAGTATTTGGAAGAATACTGATTGGTAGGGTACGAGAAACTACACAAACTCTGATTTAAGATGTGTAGGGTGGCTTGGCGCGAGGGAGAGGATGTGTTGATCAGATGCTCTCCAATAGGTGAACGAAAAGTGTAAGTGTAAAAAGGAAGCTGTACTGTGCGTTTGTAAATCTGGAGAAAGCATACGACAGAGCGAATATGGAGTAGTTATGGGAAATATTAAATGAATATGGCGTAAATGAACGAAACTGTCATCTTCATAATTAGTGGCAAGTGTTACTACTTTGTTGTCCTTCCACTGAACAAAAAGGATTTTTTCCTCGGCCGCAAATTTGTAAGATCCTCTCTTTTCTTTATTTCAGACTTTTTGTTCCGGAAAAGGGCAACCTTCTAGTCGGTTTTGTCTGATAGTCGCTGTTGCACAAATGTTTTTGTTTAATAGATGGTCTAGCAAATCTACTCCTGTAAAGTAATTGTCAAAAAATAGCTTATATCCTCTACCTTGCTCAATTTGTGCTATTTTGATCAGGGACAGAACAACATCGCCACCTAATCCGAAATGCTTCTTACGATCTGATTTTCAAGTGTATATTTCAATCGCCAACATATACCCAGTACTTATACAAATTGTCCAGTTTTTGTAACCAAATCTTATTGGCTTACCTTTGATGTATTGCTTTGCGTGATGCTTCTCATAGTATGGGATCATACTCTCGTCAATAGACAGGTGTTCTTCCAATCCTCCATGTTCACGAAAGCTGGTATACAGAGCTTCGATTACTGGTGGAATTTTGAATAATCCATCACTGTTATTATCAGACAAATTGTCATTGAAATGAAGATGTCTCAATAATTGCTCGTATCGATTTAGCCTTATAGAGTTCAAAAGAATTTTTGGTGTATCATCACCACTGTTCCAAAATAATCTTTTGTTTGGGTATTTAGCATAACCTAAGAAGGCAAGACTACCAAAGATGACATAGAACTCACCCATAGTGAAATTAAGACTTTTATTTTTCTGCAGACCATATCGGTTGGTTTCACTCACAATTTTTTGCATGATATTGTCGTCAAAAAACAGTTTGAAAAAGTCTACTGGTGATTCGGCAGATTGTGCTTTTTCAGATGGCATTCTGGCATTCTAGGACTGAAATCGGTATTCACATTGTACACTGGAACGCTGTTACATGACCACGCATGTTTCTTTTTCTTCTTTTTAGGTTGCTCGTCTATCTTATTTTCATCATTTGTATTTGAATACTTTTCTTTTAGAACTGACAAAGGTATGTTGCTTTCTCACTGTTGCAGAGGACAATGAATTATTTGCTTCATTTTCTGATACATTTTCAATGAAATCTAACAACTCGGCTAGTGATAACCTGTAAAATAAATGCATTTTTTACTTTACATAAATAATGACTTCCATGCATGAAGTCCGTTTAAACGGACGGGGAAGCAAACACGTGTTTTTTTTAAGTTAACCTTACAAAATTATTTATGTTGCAATTATATAGAACTAGATACCTAATAAACTATGTTTTTTCACAGTTTGAAGCATCTGACTAAGTTTATTTAAAACTACATCAAAACTTACCCGCCGTTTCTCGTGTTGTACAATTCAGGATCCATTATTAATCAAAACAACACAAAATAACTTGCTGTTACATAATATGTAAGCACTCAGCTGCTTTATAGTTCATCGGGAACCTATTGACAACTGCGCAGTCAGCCCACTCACACAATATGACCAGCAGCCAATGAAATCTCAACGTCCGATAAAACGGACAGTATGGACTAATGGGTTAATATAAGATTACATTTTATATCAAAGAGACAATCTGAAGTAAGTGATCCCGTGAGAAACCAATTTATCAAGCTAATTTTATCTCGGGGGCAATAATATCATTCCATTATGTATTAGCGTGGAAAAGTTTCTTCTTATTTTCTTATAAGAATTGTTTTTATATGCAGTGTCACCATTAAAGTTCGCACCGTATGGGATTTTTTTTTTGTTAATTGAATTAGCTCAAGTTTGACTTCGACAACATGTTTTGCTTTAAATTTCAGCAAGCAACTTATTGCGACATTAGCGGCATTATCAAAAGTGTTCCTAACTTTAATGATAAGAGAATAATCTCTGTACCAAAATGAGTTATCCAAAAATGCAAAAATAGTATATTAAAGGATAAGCGGATAAAAAGGTCTTTAAAACGCGCGATTTTTCGAGCACGAGGGCACAGCCGGAGTGCTCGAAATAGAGTAAGTTTTTTAAAGACCAGTTATCCACGAATACTTTACGCTATTTTCTTTTATTGGTGCACCTTGAAATCATAAATACTAGAATTATTACTACAAAAAATGGAAATAAGAACTAATAGTGTAAAATATGTAAATAAAAATTAATATATCTAACAATACTAATCGTACTTTCTATTTTCATTTATGAAATTAAAAGTGTTAAATAATGTTTAAATAAAGGTTTTGAATTTATCAGTAATATTATATTCGACGTTACAAGGTACTTCTGTCAGATCAATAATCAAAAAATTATCATTTGGACTTCACGTTTCTTGAGTTGTTGATGTTGCCATGGTAACCTTAAAAAACGCACGATTTTGAAAATTCGATTTAAACACGCTAAGACGTGCTTAAATAGGTAAAATGGTAAAATAAATAAAATAATTTTGTTGCGATTTATTTACGAAAAAATGCATTTTTTTGTTATTTAATTTCCTATTTCGCGCCTAATTCCTGAACCTACGAAAAAAAAATTGTATGGCTTAATTCCATTTATTGTAAGAGGGAAATTCTTATTTAGAGAACACCTAGTAGGTATAAATTACAAAATCTCATTATTATGCATCACTCGATATCATATGGCATTTTACTTCAATATATAGTGCAAAATTCTAGTGCTACGCCTCTGGCGGATTTTGTCTGGTGACAAAAACCCTCGCTATGAGGTGCCGTGTTACGCGTCCCTTCTCTTTCCTTGTCTAAGGCCGGGCATGGTAGGCCGCGTACAACTTGGCTAAATGTAGTAAAATGTGTGATAAAAGACAGAAACACAAGGAGTTTTAAAAATAACAGGCTATGTCAGAGACAACGTATGAATCTTGCGGAGATAGGAAAGCATAGAGAAAGATTGTGAATGAAAAATAAATAAGAGGCAGGGATTGTTTTGCCTAACCCGCAAGGGAATGGCGTGAAGTTTACATTATGTTATGTGTACTTTTTTCATATTAAGGATTGAGAAGCAAAAGGTACAGTTTGTAGTTAAAAAGAGTACTCAAATTAAATAAGTTACTAGTTTAAAATTCGTTAGATGAAACAAATCTTTTATATGCGCCAAGCAAGTCCCATTCATCTTATGCCGACTTACCGGTACAGCGATGTTTAGTATTAAGTTACTAATGCGGCGTCCCAATTTTCTGTCAACTTCCTGTAGGGATAGAAGGGTAATTTATATAATTCAATGTTCTTCAAAGTTTAATTTATTATCTTAGACTACATATAAACATTAAAATTAATATTCATTTGGAATATAAGAAAAACTAAAAAATACAATGAAAATAAAAATGAGGTCTCTGAGGGACTACAGGTCTGCAACGCGTTTTATACACTTATTCAAGCATAAATTGTGTGTTTTATGTTGCTTGTGTCGCGTAAGAAGTTTATTTAGAAGGATAGGTAAAGAAGTAGGAGAAAAAAAATTTAACTTTAAATTAACATTTTTATTTTGAAAAACCTGTCTTAAAATTTATGTCATGCATATTAAAATTGCCATTAATTTACTTCACAGCGGTCCATTTAGTTGGGGAGTTTTACAAAGTAACTTTATAATAATTAAAATTTTATTTTTTCTAAAATAATTTAATAAGATACGCTAATGAAAATGCTTAAAACCATGTTGTACAGTTTAAACACTGAATGCAAAGAAATACAGATTATGAATAATAAAGTGACAACATACCACGTAATTGTGGCTAATTAACTAACAAAGTAACCCCATTTTAGATAAAATATCTGCAGTTCAGGCCACAACAGCACTTACCCATTGTTACTTCACACGATAAACATTTTTGATTGTTTTTCCCTTATATAGTAACATTTTGTTTGTTTTCAGTAAAAATATTTACATAAATGTGTGGTTTCTAATTATAACACGTAAAGTGCCAATTTTAGAAAAACAAAAATGAATATTTCTTTGCCTTCATTTTTCTGCAATGAAGTATATAAACAAAAATATCAACACAAGATTGTGCATCTGCAAAAGCACTGAAAATGTTCAGCAAAGGAGAGATTCTCCTGCGACTACAGTACCGTAAGAGCAAAATTCAATGCAATAAAATGTTAATAAATAGAACAATGTTAAATATATGTAACACTTGAGTAGGCGCAGGGAACATTGATCGCCTCTAAGAATTCATTTTTGTGGTCAGTGGTGCTGATTCATTCATGATATACAGAGTGCAATAATGGAGACCTATTTATTATGTAAGTTTGTTAGATAAAAGTGAAATGCGACGTGCATTGTTAGTTGTTATCTAAAAAAAATTCATCGATTACTATTCTTAGTATCGAAAAGAGTCTATACACACGTATACACGTTGTTCCAAGAAACCATCCGATGAAGAAGACTCAACTTTAAGTAGAATGCAAATAAGACCTAACGCTTTCTACTTAAAATTACGATATTTATTTTGGTGGAAAGGTGTGGGTTTCCGTCTCTTTGAGCGTACAGCAATTCGTGTACGAGGCTCTCTGAAATTATAGATACAGAAAAAGGATGTACAAAACAGGAAAATGAAGAATGGGGGAAAAGGTATTAGTCCGTTTAAATGCCTTCTCTGGCGTAGACTGAAACACGATTACAATATACTTATTTTAAGGGTCTAAGGGCCGGTATATGAGTATACACTTAAGTATAAACTAAAACCGCCAACAGAGGGTTAACTCTCACTTTTATTTAACTCGAGTCGAGTGGTAGGTTAACCCTCGAATCAACGTATTATAACTTAAAAATTTATTATAATTCTATTCTGATGTGGGGTGTTCTTTTTCATTCGGCATTCTCCAGTAGAGGCAATTATTCGGCATGAACTATTTCAGCGAGAACGCAGATTTGGTGGAGCTCGTTGGTGAGGTAGCCGAAGGAGTTAGAAAAAATCCACTAGTATTTCGCAAACGCCCAGACCATCTCCAAATATGGTCAGACGAAGAGTTCTTCGATCGATTTCGATTTACAAAAAATTCAGTTCCGGAAGTGGTGCCACAATTAAATATTCAACCGAACTCAATGAGGTAACATAAAACAATTTTTCCCGATTATAATCTAGACTTCATAATAATTGGTTTTTAGCATTATCTGTAACTAAAATGCTGTTGTTAACGTTGCGATTTTTTGCTACGGGTTTCATGTTAATTGTTAGCGGCGATTTTATGGGAATGCATAAATCCACTGAAAGTCGAGTGATTAATATAGTCTAGAGCAATTGCCAGCTTGAGAACCATCTACATAAAATTCCCTGAAAGTAATGAGGATATCGCAAGGGTGAATGTAGGATTTCATAATATAGCCAAGTTTCCGCGCTGCATGGGTGCGATAGATTGTACGCACGTTAAGATATAATCACCAGGAGGTAATGATGCCGAAATATGTAGGAATCGCAAGCGATACTTCTCCATAAATGTGTAATGCATTTGGGATGATGAACTGAATATAACTCTACGCACGATTCAACGATTTTCAACAATTGTGCGATAGGACGAAAATTCGAAAACAGGACATTAGGAAGCAATTTATTAGTAGGCGATAGTGGATATGGAGTAAGATCCTATTTGATTACTCCATTGGCGAATCCATTAACACCAGCTGACCACTTATTTAATGAAGCGCAGTTAGAACACGCAATCCAATTGAAAGATGCTTTGGGATGTGGAAGTGTCACTGCTGTGCTTATCTTGTAAGAATCGAGAATCACTACCACCGGCAGACAATAACGTTGAGAGTTGCTATTGCAAGAAATGAGTATTATACTGTCGAGGTTCTTCGAGGAGATTTACATGCAAATAATATTATTAGGCAACATTTAATTAACAATCAATTTGCTACACTTTTATGACTTGTGCTTTCTATTGTTCCTATGAAATAAATATTTTCCATGTTAGAACTTTTATTATCATTATCAGATCATTAATCTGTAAGTCTGGTTTAAATGGATTACCAATTAAATTAATAAAAACACAAGTGAATCAAACTTATTTATTTATATTGGATTTCAACAGCAATTCCTGTTTTCAAATTTTCATTTTTAAATCGTGTTCTTCTTACGCGAATTTTATTTCCTGCTGAAAAAATGACTTTCCCCACCACCTGTTCTGGAACTTCTTAGCCAGCCTGGTCTGTCAATTCAAAAACTAGAACAATTATTTTCGTTTATAATAATTATTAACAATAAATAAAACCAATACCTATGGCATCATCGTCAAATTCGCTGACCCAGCCAGCCATGCGGTCCTCGAGAACCTCTAAAACCTTGGTATCAGTTTCAGTGAATTGTGTATCGCATGTCGCTCCTCCACCTGTACATTTCACATGTAATTTAATATCGGCGAGTTTTTTATTGCTGCGTTTTTAATAATTTTATACTTGTTTTTTTAAAATTATTGCTGGCCGATTTAGTTCGCCTCCTGCGTTAAAATATTGGGAGATTTTGTACCAAATAAGCTTAAATTATTTTCAAAAGGACACGTTTTTAATAAACAGGCAGAAAATCAATTTGCCGAACATTGTTAGCTTGCGAGTCTGTCTTTCTACATTCTACAACGTATTTGTAGCGGTCTAATATCTGAAGCAACCTCGCTTCCTCTAGAGCTGTAAAATTGGCGCTTCGATTTTCCATACGGTAATGATTTAGTTGTAAGATATAATTAAAATTATAAAGATAAATAATATAAATTTTATGAAATATTCTATAGTGACTGGAAAAAAAGTCATTATTTAAAACTATAAAACAAATCAATTTGTAAAAATTATGACCTACCTTCTATGTAGATAACTAAGGTTAGAAATATAAAACGGGATGCGTGTTAAAACTTCGTGTAACCATGGATAAATAACATTATTCGGTCATAACTGGTAACAACAAATTTCGAAAGCAAAAAGCACGGGTTACTACTAGGGTTATTTGCCATACCAACATTAATACAAAACTGCTCTAAAGGTCAAGGTTTCGAAGTAAAAAAGCCACAACAAGGGAACAGGCGGAGGCCCGTCGCAGCATATTTATGACAATAACGAAAAACAGTTATTGTTATTAATTAATTTTTTTTTTTTATGATTGTGGACCTGAACAGGCTAAATTTGGCCTATCGTGCTAAAGCTCTCAGGAACACTTAGGAGGATGGATAGAGGAATAATGAATCGCCAACAGATGCCTATGGACCGCTACCTTAAACTTTCTCATATCATAAGTAAGAGGAAAACAGAAACTAGGGAGATCATTTCAGAGTTTAGAAGCCGTGTAGAAAAATGTAGATTGCGCCCGTTTGGTACGACATGTGGAGATTTGTACTGCATACTGATGATGTGAATGAGCGAACCGAGTGTTTCTCGCAAAGATAGCCCGAGATGGTATCAAAGAATATAATTCAGCAGCACAATAGCCGTTGAACATTGAAGCAAGGACACGGATTCTCAGTGTGATGGTGACGCAGATTCAAGTATACAGTATGAAATTAATTGAAAGATTTTACCATTAAATCTGAGCTTTGTAGATATCTAATCTGCACCAACCACCATCAGTGCGTTTAGTTGTAGTCGACGTTGGCGAATCCAGCAAAATCAAACCAATTTCGGAGCCACAAGTTAAGCAGGCACATCTTTTAAAACTTAGACGTTACTTATTGATTTAATATTTTTTATACAATAATTTTTTCTAGCACGAAGAAAGTTCACAGGAACTACTACGAATAAAATGTGGTGTGAATTGGCCGAAATTAAAAAGAGGCGGCCTTGTGAAAGACCAAAAAACTCAAACTGGTAATAACTCAGCTGGAAGAATAATATGTCGTTGAAAGCGAAATTTTGAAAAAGAATAAATTTTTTAATAACATATATCATTATTTATTGTCTATTATTCAATAACTGTTCAAAATATTGTACATATGGATTACGGATGTTTTGTCTCAAAATTTGTTTAATTTGACCGTTTGGTACTTTATTTACAAAATTTATTACTTCTTCTAATTCCGCATTTAACGGTGGTGGTTCAAGTTTGTTCTCCATTATTGCTATATTGTGCAACATTCCCGTAGCTATTATTAAATATTGCATTTATGTTATATATAATAGTATTCCCAAAGATAATATAGAGAATCACCGTTTCCATACTCGAATGCTCTTTTATCGCATTCCGCATTATGATTTGGGCTTCCCCTAATAAAATACCATTGCCAAAATCTCCTCGTTGAAACGCCTGTTTATTCGCGAACTTCTAAAAATTTTTGAATCGTAAGCTGATCCAGCGAGCTACGATGTTCAAACATTTTAAGCTGGAATGGCAAATAGCTTTAACATTTATAGAGAAAAATTGATTGTGATTTCGAAATGTTTCCGCATTGGGTCTACCTATAAACATTTTTACTTAATACAACAATGTAAAAAACTAATGTTGTTATATACCAGGTGCCTGTATTCTAACATGAGCACAGTCCAGTGCTCCAACCACTTTCGGAAATCGTGCCATTACATAAAACCCACTTTGGATTATATATATATATATATATATATATATATATATATAAAGTATTCGAAGAATATAAATATCTGCAGCGTATATTTGCAATAGCTTGTAGAACTTTCCATATACACTCTCCTGCAATAGTTATGTGTATCACAGCAAAGTCTCCGAGAGCTATTAGCATCCCTCCACAAGCCATGAACATGACGGTTAACAATAGCATTTGCGAAGGTGCGGTAGCATGATTCCTGAAATAGTGGCTTACGTTATAACGACGGAATTATAATAGTGTTAGCGTAGTTACCTTTCTGTGTTCAATTTAATACTATCTTGAACCAAATTTAATATGATTATTACAAGTTTTTGTTATGAACGAATAAGTTCAAAGGTAACTATGTATTCCTTTTATCCGCTAACTTATGATATTTATCTTTAATTTCATGTTTTTTTTTTTATTTATGCGATGGAGTGGTTCGCAGTTTTTTAGGATTCCATGTATCCCATGATGAATCTCCAGCACTATTATCAGATTTTGATGGCTATGGTTCTAGTTGTTCAACATCTATAACAGTATAGAGTTTTTATTTAAAAAACGTTATTTACAAATTGTAGAAAGAAAATGCATAAGATCAAGTAAACACAACGGAGGATTAAAGTTGATTTTTTTATAATATTACCTATAACAATTAGTGAATCGCCAAAACTGTCTTCATCCCTCTCTTGTGGCAATATTTCAATTAAGTCGAGAGAGTTTGTTTTTGTTTTGGTAACTTCTGTCACATTTTCTATAGTAACAGGAGCAACTGAGATTGCATCTGGAATTCAAAGCGTATGATGAAAAGATATTAAAACGAAATTAAGTTTTTTATTTCCATCGCTATCGTTGCAACTTGGAAGCCCTTCTATAGAGGTGGTTAAAATGTGCAGGAGTTTTTCCTCATAATCCGTTAATGGAGTTATGTCAGCTTGACCAGCTCCAGTTGTATACAGCTCTATTTTATTTTGGTTGCATTTTTGTTTTAATGTACATTTAATGCCTTCGTACTTAATTCGTAGCTGATTGACAGTCCTATATTCAGTATTGTTTTTAGCATTAAACGCAGTACACAATTTGTTCCACGCCTCCTCTTTGGATTTCCATGTCGCTGCATCCGTTTCTTTATTTTCCACCACCTTAATATTCTTTAGTACCTCTTCGGCAAGTAAACGAGTCTCCTGTTGAGTAAAGTTTGTAGCCCTAGGCCGTTTCCTTTTTTCTAGAGTAATTATTTATTAATTTACATTACTACCTAACAAATAAATAGTTTTACCTGATTCATTATTTATAGAAGCCATTTTTTAAACTTTTAAATTGTAAATAAAATTGACAACTGTTTCATGTAAACGCCACGCTCTAATTATGAACATAATCTTTAAGTAGTATTTATCTCCTACTCTCTCTAATCCACGAAAACATTATCACCTATTTTTGTCTTCGGTAGCATATAAACAAAATGAAAAGTGTCACATTTATAAAAAAACATTCGACAACTTCCCGTTATTTACTTGAAGCTTTAAAAAAACATACCGAAATCAAGTTACAGATCACATGTAACTTTACGTCGTACTTAGTTACTCAACAGTTTATGGGAATATGAATAGATCGGCCCTAAAAGAAAAACTTGCCGATAAGTGTAGAGCTATTACTACATTCACGTAGATTTCCGAACAAAGATGCTGTGAGAACATTTTGGCACTGTAGCATAGTTCGTGCTGTATCGTATATATATATATATATATATATATATATATATATATATATATATATATATATTGTGTGTGTGTGTGTGTGTGTGTGTGTGTGTGTGTGTATTTTATGAAATGTAGCTTCTTTACGTCACTAATACTCTCTACGTGTCACGTAAAATCATTAACTTAACATAAAATATTTCAATACATAAAAACATAAAGCTTTAAATGTAAAATATGTAGGTAAGCCCATGAGACTCCCGTTTACCAACGCCTTTTATAAATTAAAAAAATGTCAAGAGGTAGCGCTTGCAGCTTAAAATAATAAATTAATTAACAGTAAAGCGTCGAGTAAGTTGTAAAATGGTTTTCTTTTATACAAGTTATTATATGTAGTGGAAATTTTTACAGCACGTATACTGTTTTTAATGTCGTTGATCACCAATAATTTTAGTTTCAAGCAAATAACTTTTTAAGCTCTGTTTAAAAAATTGTGGATCATTGATCTAAGTCATTAGTAGAATGACATGCACATGACAGTGCTCGCACCGTATAATTTGATTTTAAACAATTAAACATGTAGGTCACTTTAAATGAGTAAAATATTGACATAGTCTCCATCTAACTTTATTTTAACGTTGATTAATTTTTAATATATTTTACTGCCGCCCAGAACAGTTATATTAAGTAGACATTTAACGGAATTGGCACATTCACAATCAATTAAAGGGGTTTAATGTTTCAATCCACTCCCTCTGAAATACATAGTAACTCAAGACCCATAGCCGGTTAACTCAATTAATGTTTACCGTTTATCTACAGTTCTATTTTTTTTGTGTTAATAATTTATGTAACTTGAAGTACAGAGTAGTTCACAAGAAGAATTTGACGCCTAATATTTGAATAGCAGTTGCAGATCTAAATACTTATGGTCGACTCATAATTGTCCTTTTGAAAAAATTAATTTTACGTACAGAGTAAACAAAGGCTTATATTATATGCCAGAGATGCACTACTGCTTAAACTCGTTCGTGAAGTTATTTGTTGCAAACATTGAGGAGTGTTGTGATTGTTTTTAAACCTTGCTGTTTTCATAATTTATTTTAGAGACTTTGATTCTGATAAACTTGACGAGCTCATTTATACAATTCCTAACGTTCTTTTGGAATTTGTGTTTTTACGAACTTTTTATTTGAAAGTGAGTTAGTAGTTTACCAAGCGAGCATTTATCTTCTTTTATGCGATCTTTCAGAATTTTTAACATCCCGCACCACACTTAACAAAACTTCCGATCCTAGTGATATATATTATCGAGTTAAAGTTTTATTTAAGAGTAAGTGCTGACCGTAACGTAACCCTGCAAACTC
This sequence comes from Vesta saturnalis, assembly GCA_036346205.1. Classification (NCBI taxonomy): domain Eukaryota; kingdom Metazoa; phylum Arthropoda; class Insecta; order Coleoptera; family Lampyridae; genus Vesta; species Vesta saturnalis. The sequence continues at coordinate 3,557,402 of JARFJB010002548.1, read as the reverse complement.
AGGTTCTGAACCAGTCAGAAACTGGGCGCACTATGCATCTTCGGAATGTTACACAACGTCCTCCCTCCGAAGCAATACATAACTTCAAAATTAAGTTGACACTATTGTTTGAGCAAAACAGATTTGAATTTTTTACGTTTGTGTCCGAGATAACAGTAAAAATCACGATAAGAAAAGCTATCCCATGCACGTTCAAACAGTGGCACGACAAGTGCAACTTTTTTTTGTGGTAAGTCAGTTTAAGCTCAGACATCATTGTCATTAGAAAGTGTGTGAAAAACATTTTTAGGTTCAAACATTGAAGGGCTGATGAAAGCGGCCCAACTGTTCCAGTAAACCCTTTAAACATTCAGGATTCAAGAGTTACTGCAACTCATTACAATCAATGTGCCATTATGTTGCGAAAGGATGTTGGTATCGGCAAAATCAAGAGCAACAGTAGTGACCCATCAGGAAACAAACGCTCAAGGTGGGTAAAATTATATTTCTGAACTACTTTTATTGTGTCACCGAGTGCTAAAATAAAGCAGAGTAATAATAGGAAAAGCGTCTTTCTGAGGATGTGTAGGCTTTAATAACCTACATTTTTTTATACTTCCCACTAAGGGAGGGTCGAAAATAAGGATTCGCAAATGAATGCATACGTATAGGTTTGGTATTAAGTGGATTGAGGACATAATTAAAATCACATGTCCAAGTTTCAGATTTCCTAGATTAACAGAAGGAATATAAGAGTTTGCTAGTATACCAGAAATTAAAATTACATTCAATTTTAGTTAGACAGCATGTTTGAAAAGATAACTGCCTTTTTTAAGTCAGACCGTCCTACTAATTATTTTTGGTGTTAACAAAATTTTAATGAAACAGCATTGTAGCGTAAACTTTGAAGTAAAAACGTAAACATATATTTGAGTGTATGACGTTTTCCGTGTTTAATGTTGATTTAGGAAGTGTTTTGTATTTATCGATTAGCGTTTTAATTGCGGTATTGAATAGCGATATTGCTCTAAAGCTAACGAAGTTATTATATCTTTATGTAAAGTAAAGATGGCGATTTGATAGTGTAGGCGTGTTGTGGATACTTACATTGGCAAATTAAATTTTTAGCACACATAGATTATACGAAATTATGCCCTAGGTAAGTAGTTTAGTACGGTTCATTATAACATAATTATCTATAATAGCATGAAGTAATGGAAATCAGGCTTCGGTTAGAAAGCACAATCGAAGTTTTTTGAGGCCGTCGCGCTACGCTTTATATCGGAAATGCGGATGCTTTTTTTAATTTTCCATTGTCTTGATTGGTCCCAAACGCTTTCGGTGTAATGACCAAATTTCGAGATAAGACTGTGAAGCTAGTGCGCGACCTCTTTTCTATTTGCGCTTGGAGATCAACTCACCTTTCATTGGGGATATTTGTAGAGAATAATAACATATATGTGTCCCGAAACTTGTAAAAGTGAGGCTTCAAGTAATGCCTATGTGAGGTTGTCTAAGTTAAGGAAAGTTGTGCGAACGGATATAACTGTATGATTTAGAAGTATTATATTTCAAGTCAATAACTAAAACTGCAGGTTATTCAGGTCAGATAAGTTTTTATTGAAAGTGAAGCACAACCGAGGACATATGATTTTCTACACAAACTCAAAATTGTACCCTTGGCTCCAAATGACATTTTAGTTAGCTTCGACATAACGTCACTTTTCACCAAAATACCTATTGAAGACACGATGAAAATTCTAGAAGAAAACACTCAATAAACCAAGACATACTCAAATTGATAAACCACTGCATGCACTCAACCTATTTTACATACAAAGGACAATTCTACAAGCAAATTCAAGGAACACCTATGGGCTCGCCACTCTCTCCAGCTTTTGCGAATGTATATATGGAACATTTTGAAACCATTGCTTTAAATTCTGCAGATTTAAAACCTAAATTTTGAGTTTGTGTAGAAAATCATATGATTTTCTACACAAACTCAAAATTGTACCCTTGGCTCCAAATGACATTTTAGTTAGCTTTGACATAACGTCACTTTTCACCAAAATACCTATTGAAGACGCGATGAAAATTCTAGAAGAAAACACTCAATAAACCAAGACATACTCAAATTGATAAACCACTGCATGCACTCAAAGTATTTTACATACAAAGGACAATTCTACAAGCAAATTCAAGGAACACCTATGGGCTCGCCACTCTCTCCAGCTTTTGCAAATGTATATATGGAACATTTTGAAACCATTGCTTTAAATTCTGCAGATTTAAAACCTAAATGTTGGTTTCGTTATGTTGACGACACATTTGTAGTTTGGCCCCATGGAAAACGAAACTTGAACCATTTTCTAGGACATATTAACAACATTCATGACAACATCAAATTTACTATGGAAGTTGAAGAAAATAATTCACTCCTTTTTGGACACCCTAATAACAAGACTTCCTAATGGTAAATTTACACACAAAGTTTATCGAAAACCAACACATACGAATAGATACTTGAACTCTCTCGCATCACCATCCTGGTCAATAACGTAGCGTTATGAAATCCTTGATATACCGCTCTTACCACTTATCTGACCAAAATTCTAGAACGGAAGAGATGAAGACTATTAATAAAATACTAGTTCAAAATGGATACAAAGATCAAGAAATATTGAAAATTACCAACGAAATAAGAAGACCAAGAAATAATAACTTGTCAAACAATGAACGAAAGATTCCTGTTATTCTACCTTATATAAAGGGAATTACAGACAGAATAGCAAAGAAATTTCCCAAAAACGACTTCAGACCGGTATTCAAACCACATTCAACTTTGTCCCAACTTTTAAGAAACCCCAAAGACAAAATTCCTAATAAAAGCCAAGGAGTGTATGAGATACCGTGCAACAACTGTCGAAGAACGTATATAGGACAAACTAACAGAATATTATATGCGAGAGCCGATGAACACCAACTAGCAATTAAACAGCACAATCCTTCATCGTCTTTAGCTACACATCATTTAGATACAGGACACCAAATTAATACCAACAATATCCGTTTAATTGCACCTCTATATACCTTACAAGCAAGAATTATTAGAGAAGCAGTTGAAATTGAAAGAAGACCAAACGCCCTCAATAAACGAGATGACACTTCTAGAATGCCACAAATTTGGAAGAATATCATTAAACAAGTTGATTCTACATTTCAATCAACGCCAAATCTTCCAGAAATTTCAAACACTTATGCTGCAATTATTCCTGGCGTCCCCACTTTTGCACCTTCTACATCACATACTAGACCAACTACCCGAAGTCAAACACACTCGTCCAGATTAAAATTAAATTAGTTACCTTGTTTGATATTTTGTACTTGTTAAAAATAGTTACCTTATTTCAATTTCTGTAATTGTCAAATAAATTCTTGACAAAGGGAACAAAGGACGTTCCCGAAACGTTGAATTAATTTTTACGTTTAATTACACAAGTTTTAAAGAAAAATTGTCTTATTTAAACATGAATACTTGTGGAAATCTAAATAGAAACATATATATATATATATATATATATATATATATATATGTATATATATATATATATATATATAATTTGCTCACAATGCATTATTGAACCTGCACTAATCGAAGGTGCGATGTGCCTAGAAGGTTACGGAAAATCAAATAGATCGTTCCTAAAGATTTCGAACCACACTTACAGTATTTTTAATTACACATATAATATTTATTTACACTATAGACTTAATACAAATATAGTAATAAAAACAGTCATTGCGATTCAAGTCATAGTTTACAAGATTCATTATCAACAACAAAACTGAGCAACAATGACAACAAGTAACAATAACTAATAACAAAAATAACAACAAACAAACATAAACGTAGCAAAGATCAATGCGATAGAAATAATTCGCGATGCAACTCTGAAAAACAGACTAACAAAATAGATATACGGAAAATTAGATCGTAAACCTGCAATTAACATTCCAAACCTACAATACAAATGTTTCTAAAATTTCATTTCACCTAATAAGATATGCTAATTACGTAAATACCTTAATTGTGTGCAATTATGCACCATTAGAAAGTAAGTACATTTAAACTGTTAGGAAGCCTTTAAAGTGAAAAAAAGGATCAAACACTTACTATTTATTAATTGGGATAACTAAATAAAAAAATAGGAATGAGACATTTTTTTAAATTTAATTGGCGCAGTATTACTCCGAAAAATTTTATATTTATTGTGAGTACATATCATATAAACTCGGGAATCGACCATCAGCTAATAAACTTGTTGGGAACCTCCAATTTGACTAAAATACGTAAACTTAGAACATCGGTTGTTGCCGAGAGCTGGCGACATCGACAAAAAATCTTTCATAAGGATTGCACACGCACAGCCCTATCTTATTCGTAATAGCTCTGAAGTATGGATTAGGGTACAGCTAAATTTATGATGCCCCATTTGATTTTAATTTGTATTAATCAAATACTCACGTTTCATCTTCATTTTTCAAATATGAAAATGAAGGCCAGATTAAGAGCTAATTTTAGATTTCGTTATGAGATGTATAAATTGATTTTAAAGGCTTACTTAGTTCCATATTAAAAATGTTGCAACTGAAACTTATCCAAATTGAATTACGTTTAAGGCTGTTTGCTACCTTAACTTAAAGTACTAATTCGAACACATGTCGTTATTATCGCAAGCTTGTGACAAACCTTCTAAGTTGTGTTGAAATTTGCAATAATTCAGGCAACTTCGTTAATTTTTGTGTTAAGTGAATTGCATACCTTAGTGGTTTGAAAGCATGCGTTTAGATATTTTAAAGTGGAGCTTGTACGTGCATTTCGTTTTGCATTTTGACTTCGTACGCACCTTTTTGAGGTCGGTTGTACGATAATGAAAACAAAAAGCATCCATATTTGCTCTTGAATATTTGTATCAAAAGTGTCGTATACTTTACGTTGTTTTACATTGTCTATTATATTTATCCTTTTTTAGCCACTTTCATTTTACTTTTATTTTTCTTTTTATAACGTTAAATTTTCCTCTTACGTAATTTCATTGTACTATTACGTTTCAATTTAACGAGGATGACGCAGTTGGTTGCTATGCAGAATTATAAATAAATGGTACATTAACCCGTTTAAATCAACCAAGTTTGGCTGTTTTGTAAAGGAATTTACTTATTTGGGATCAACGAATATCAAAACCCTGTTATATTTCCATTTCAACATTAATTGCACAACTAAATTGGAAAGCATTTTGTTATAAAAAGTATACCAGTGACAACCAAAATACTACAGGTATTTTATTTCTAATCATTAGTTTATAAGGTATTTTTAAGTTAATTCAGATTTACTAACATTAGTATTTAGATTTTCTACTTTATACTTGAGTTAAAGGTTCTTATAATAAACCTTGTTATTGTTTCCAATTTTACATTTATTACATTTACGGTTTACTTGTTTCCCATAAAATAAGCTGGCGTCCGAGGTATTTTAACATTTATTTACAGGTTGAAGTTACACCTTTTTTTTTGTAAAGAGAACATATCTAACCACATACACATTTTCCAATTAAAGCAAATCAAATTTTAAGAACATAGCCCGTTTAATCGCTGACTGAGATGAAGGCACAAAATCTTCTATTTATTATTTGAAGTATAAGTAATATTAGGGGTAAAATTATTAACAACCCCCTCTACACCCAACTTTTTATTTTTTATTACACCGGCGCTCGATCGTGGGACTTGATTTGCAATTTATTGAATTAGATGCTTCTCGATAGTTAAAAAATTAGATTTACAATTATCTTATGTCAATTTTCTATATGTGTTAGATATCTTCGTTTACGTATTCCGAATATTAATAATTACCATATAAAGGTATTATAATATTTTATATTTATGATTATTGTAACCTAATTGTGTTTTGTGTATATTTGTATATCATTTTATTAATCATTTCGATTTATGTAGTGGGGGCTTTAAGAAGCGATGAATTGTCGATTGAATTGAGACACCGTCATGTTCTCGGGGCTGAAAAGATGTCAGTTGATGAAAAACGTAAACTGTTACGACTTGAATTGAATTTAGAGAGAGCTGATCCAAAGTTAAGGGATTCTTATACAAAAATTTAAATTAACCAAACTGAAGAATTGATTTGTTTAAAAGACAAACTTAGTCACATTCAATCATTAATAAATTTATACAAAATTAATTCAATAAAAATGAATATTTCAAACTTCGTACTCGTCTTTTACACATCTTGGAACGTTTAAATTATACAGTGTTTAATGACAAACATACGCTTTTACATGATTAATTACTTTCATTATGTACTGAAAATATTGAATTAATTGAATCGATTAACGAGAATTTAGATTTGGGTAACGACTCACAGTATCTTGATCATTCCAACATTTTTTATGGCAAATAATGAACCAATTAGTACTTCAGTAAACAACCCAATCGAAGATTTTTCAAATTTAATTAAGAATTTAAATATTTCTAGAAGCTCTGTTCCTGTTTACAAATTAAATCTAAAATTTAATGGTAGTGAAAATGAAATTTTCTCATTTGTTCAAAGGTGTGAAGAATTAACGATTGCTTGTAATATTTCAAAGTCAGATATGTTATTATCCGAAATTGATCTATTTTCAGGAAAGGGTTGACGTGGTTTCGTGCCATTAGATCTCAAATTGATTCGTGGGATGAACTTATTATTAAATTGAAAAGCGACTTTTTACCCGAAGGACATGATTTGTTAAATGAAATTAAGAACAGAAATCAGACTTTTGATGAAATTCCAACCATTTTATTTTCGAAATGATTCATTTATTTTCTCAATTAGACATTCCTCCTTCTGAGGTTGAACAGCTTAAAATTATCATGAAAAATTTACAGCTTTGGTATGCAACACAATTGGCTCTTGTTAATGTTACCGATATTTTTCATCTTGTCGATTTATGTAAAAAATTACAACAGGTTAAATTAAAAAATTCTAAATTTCAAAAACAACTTGAACACAAATCAAATCAATAAACCTAAAATTAATTTTGCTGGTGTTAAATCAAAAATTCAAATTGTACTTTCAAAAATTCTAAAAGCAATACACGTAACCAACAACAACTTATTTCAAATGTAAACAGTTAGAACATACCTATCACACCTGTGACAGTGACGTTAATGTTACTTTTTTTTTACAAATGTGGTCATTCCCACGTGACTTTTACTAATTGCCTTAAGTGCAAATTTTCAAAAACACTTTTAATTGGGAAGTGTTCTGTTATTATCAAAAGTATAAGTAATATTAGGGGTGAAATTATTAACAACAACCCCCTCTACACCCAACTTTTTATATTTTTATTAAAACTTGTTAACTATCATACGCCCTCAAAGCATTTAAAGCTACATACTCATGGAACAATATTTTTAGAAATTATGAATAATACAAAACGTTCTAAAAGTAAAAACAAGAATGAAATGGACAATTCATAATTGCAATAATTGAATTGTAATTCCTACGTCATTATCATTATTTTAAACCTTTGTTAATTACTCCTAAGGTTTATTTGTTGAATAATGACACAATTAAAATTTCTTAAAGCGTCATCATATGAAATACCATAAATACTTTGCGCTTTACTTCAACTAACCATTCCACAGAACACGAGCTATTATAACTTTTCATATATACGTGCGCGTAATAAATATAATGGGAAAATGAAAACCGTTTCAGTCGGAAATTCAGAAAAAGACCCGAAGGTCTAATCGGATTAAAAGATTAAATTTTGTGAAGGAAGAATAATATTTTCCATAGGGAGAATGGATTATACTAAGCAAGTTAGATCCGGATTAACTTCTAAACTTTGGTTTAAATGTGATGGAAAGGAGTTTATCACCATAGATGCCATCCACAGTAGTGTAGAACAAAATCTTAAATCAAGCTGCTGTTTGGGGAACTAGGTCTATAGGACTGTGGTCACAGTCAATGCGAAGAATTATTTGCTTTACTGGATATTCCATTTATTGCTCCAAAAACATACGCAACGTTGACATTAAATGTTAAAAAGGTAATACGATACCAACTAAACTAATTAATATTCTCTCAATAATAAAGTACTTGTTATCGCAGATATGAGAAGTTTACGTTTTCGGTGAAATAAAGAAAAACCAAGTACTATAAAAAACTTTATATGAAGTACTATAATTATTTTTAGTTCTTTTATCATCTCCCAAGTTTTTGATGCTAACTCCTGGGACACCCTGTATAACCGCAAGGATTAGCCTATACGTCCAGTTCATAAAATTTTAGTAACGAAAGTTAATGTTAACCATTACATTGCTTTTAGGATAAATGTGCTTTAAATTTGTATAAGGTTCCGTGAATGCATTTCTCCACAAACTAATAGTTTGCGAGATCACTTGAAATAATTTATATTTAAGTCAGTATTATTAAAATATTTTTTCTCCAACTATCCAAATAAGACGCTATACTGTGACAGTATATCGGACCAAAAGTGGCTGATTTCGGTATTTTTCGGAGTCTGCATGGCAACTGTACAAAAAGTAATTTACTCTTTGGAAGGAATTTGATCTTGACCAAACTCCAGTATCGTGTGACTAAAGTTCATGGGATGACATTATTTCAATGAATACAATTTAAAAATTTTGGAATGTTCATCACAAACCGAGTGACAAACAATATTTTCAGTCATAAGTAAGTATTGATATTCAATATAATTTCACTTTTTATCTTAGTTTTGAACGGAATTCTAATCGACATTTGCAGTCCCCGGTTACACTATCTACGTCCACGTTATTTCTCCAGCATCCGTCACGTTAGAATCAAATTTATTTAGATAAAATCCAATGAATAACTACAATTAATTAAAAACTTTCAAAAGATTTCACTAAGAAGTAAAATAATACTCATTCTGTATAAAGTACAAATATGTGATGCTGGTAGTGACTCAGAAGGTTTGTTGGGCACTACTTCTCGTCGTAAAGATCAGTACAACTGTTCTATTCTTTAATATAAATAATACGTTTGTATTGTTCATAATAAAGTGCATTAATATTATATAGCAAAAAGCAAGGTCTCCCTCTGATCACCTACTGAGAGTTTTGCAAGGATTTTGAAGTTCATTTTAACAATAAAGTTTACTGTATTGCCTGATTAATTTCATTAAAATGTATTCTTCACATAAAGGCAATAGTAAGTAATAAACTAAGGGACTCCAATAAACGCCAATACAATAATAACGGTTATCAATTTTCGATATGGATATAAATTTAGCAGAAGAAATAAGCTTAAACAATAACCTTCAGTAATAGGAACATTACATCTGCATTATTTAAAACAATAACTTTCCGCATTACTGTTTCTAGAATTAATATAAATTAGGAGTTAACGTTCAAGTTTTGAAAGAACGTACAAATGAGCAATGCACTGAATAACAAAGTTCAGTAAGAATAATTTATTGCGAATAAGAGTAAGTTGGAAATTACTTTAAATACAATTGAATTCTTTGTTCTCTTTCTTACAAGAGGATTTCTGAACTTTTGGATATCGAATATAATTAACATGAAAACATATTATTAGGAAAGGTAAGGTTAAGCGTGTCACAGTTAGGTTAATGAAAATTAATGTTATCAGTAAACATAATTAGAGCTCAAGCTAATTACAAGACTAACTAGCTTTAAAATTTACACTTAAATTGCTAGGCTTTTATAGTCAACAAAAATATAAAGGCCTCTGATTAAATGGAATTCATTTGTGAGCAAAGTTTGAATATTTACTTACCATTATTTCTTATCGTAGATTTATAAAATGAAGTGATTATCTAACACGCATTGCTATATAAAGAACTTAGCGATAGAAAAAAAATTACTTTTGTTTTCACAGTGCACGATTAAAAAGAACTTGTACATACTTTACATAATTAGGGTAGGAGAAACAACGCTATATCTTGAATAATTAACTTCAGGCGAAGATGATTGAACTACGTTGGATAATGTAAACCTCAGAGTAGAAAGTAATTAATACAAAATTTCTAAGTAATTTTCTTTGTAGAGCTTTTTGTTTCTGAAATGCCATTAGAACAATACTATTAATACCCAAGATAATACACTAGAAGTTATACGCGATACGAAGTTTCTATTGGTACACCTTAATTTATACTAAAAAAAATAAGAGACAATTAGATATGTTGTATCTAACTCACACCCAGACAGTTTAAAATAGTTATTTATGTGTTAAGGGCATAATGAGGTTTTTACGGTTCGAGGAGGAGCCCGAGCGCACTAGCGCGAGGGATAGAAAGGCGCCGTAGGAGCATAAAAACCAGTTATCCCAGCAATGCATATAAAATTTAACCACGATTAATGTATGCAAATCTAAACGTTTCGATAATAATTCCAGTGATAGTCCTCAGTATTAATAATACCTTAAAGAAATGTTTAAACAATTTTATGAAGTATGAAAACTGTAAACGCAAACATACGCCAACTATTAATATAACGATTTTAACGAATATTTGCCGTTCGTTTCGAAATTATAAGTTATTTGTTGCTACCGGACTTGAAATGTAGTATAAGTTCATGAAACTGTATTTGACAACGCATTAATTCTTGGGGCTTTTAGATTGTAACGTTTTTTTCTTTTGCGTATTTGGAAGTATTAGAAATTTTTACAAATGGTAATCGCCTTTAGAATTCTGAAAGCAAAATATAAGTTTCGGTTTGTTTATCAAATTTAGATGGAAGTTTTAAATTAAGAGATGGTACATATTAGCGTAAATAGCTAGTGTACAAAGTTTGTTGAGAATTAAGTAGTGTCTTGGTAAATAATAGTTGTTCGTATTTTGTAAATTTTGTCAATCAGAATAAGCATTGTCGTTGAAATTGCGCCATTGGAAATTACAGATCGTATTAAAATTGTTACTTTGAATTCAAATGTAGTGCAGAAAGCATATATCGCAGTTTTTAAGAATGTTTTAGGCGACAGGTTGACGGGAGTTTTCGAAAAAAATGTTTGGTCTTAAACAAAGAGTTTCGCTTTTGATTACGAGGTATTAAGGGCTAACGTCGCATTGAGATCATCAACTTACAGGATATCGGTTACATTGATAGCAACCGCTTGTTGCGAAGTGTTGATTTGGTGATGCAATTTTCCGGTCGACTTTTGAGTTTAGCTCGTTTTGGCGCAATTTAAAACTTTAAAGAATACATTGTTATGATTGGTTTATTAAAACGTAAGGGAGATGGATGAAACTGAAGGAGGTTGAATTCAGTCTAGTCCAAAATGTAGGCGAAGGCTCACGTTTTTGTGTGTTTTTCGCAATGTACGCGAAAGGGGTTAGTGTAGTAAGAGGGAACGAGTTATATCATACCTTGATGGTGTACCCAACGTTACTGTAGTAGGATTCTCCGCTTACACTGGATGGGATCGCATAGAAGATTCGACGCACCCCCGGTATTATGCCGTTGTATTTCTTTTTGTCAATAGTGACAATCTTCGGCCATAGAAGTAATTGCTTTCGGTGTTTTTTTATGAAATACTGAATCTTTATTCTGTGGAACTATTTATTGTATTTTGGTTATGCGGATTAATGTTAACGAGTTCCTGGTTAAAGGGGTAGTTTCGCGTACACCGTGCAGCCCAAACAAATAAAGTACAAACTCGCTGTATACAGTACCGCTTTAGTAAACAGTAGTAGTAATAGTAAATAGCTTAATATTAGGGAACGCTTTGTATATAAAGCAATGCTCCAAGTACGGAAAAATATTAGTGCATTTACCTTAAATCAGATGAAAAATGTGCGTGTGTGCTTTTGATTGAATTAACTATAAGAGCGCTTCAGACCTTTTAGCATGCGTGTTCATCCACACGATTTCTTTTGTTAATTTTTTTACTTTTATTTGTTTAATTTTGTGCATTGAAAGTTTAATTCACGAAGGTTTGTCAAAATTGATATTTCCGTTGTGCTTAATAAAACGTAGTTATTTAGAATATGAGGTAATTGAACTTGGGGGACATGGCCTTGCTGTAAGCGTCAACAAAATTGTATTATTGTACGTTGTTTTTTTAAGTGAACTACAAGACTTAATGTGTTTGTCTTGTACTATCCGTACTAAAATTTTGAAATGTATATGTCATAATATACGACCATTGCTAAGGTTTATATCTGTTTTATTAATAGATGTGAATCTATTGTGACTTCGTCCTCTCTTACTGCGATTTGCCGTTGTAAAGGAAAAAGTTACGAGATTAGATAAACCCACATTTATGTATTTTTAGTGTTTCATTTACTTTAAGAGAAATTTTGAGTTAAATAATTTTACAGCGACAACTTCAATTTATCGTTCATTTAGAATGTAATCAATTTCATTGAAGTTACACAACGTTTTAAAGTAACCTTTTGAAGATTTATTGAACTTAAACGTTTTAACTAATGGGAAATTGAGCGTTTGCTATTTTGATTTTGGTAATAAATCACTTTAAAAGAGATTTCAGATATAACGTAACGTAATTATGAAGTAAGTCAGTCGTTGACCGACCAGCTATTGAGTCTTGCACAATAGTTTTGTGAGCAGTGTAGAGTTGTGTATTTTCGAATTTACGAATTTCAACCCCGATTTGGTCGTTTATTACATTTTAGCACTTTATAGATTTTCGATCGCGTTTAGTTTTGTTGCGTCGTAGTCATCGTTTGAACTGAGTAATTAATTACCGTTTTGATGAGTTATTTTGGATATTTGAGCCAATGAGTTTGGCGCTAAATTTATCGAAATATTTAATGAGTTTTGGTTTTAATATCGCATTTTGCGGTTTTTATATGAAGCTTAAGATTTTATTGAAGTTTGGGTGAACTTTGCGTGAATATTTTTGGAGTGGAATTTTCTGAGAGGAGAGTAAACATTATGGTTTCATTTGCCATTATTAGATCTAGTTCATGACGTTTTCCTGCTATAAATGTTTCTAACAGGTGGCGCATGTTTGACATTTCTCCCGATGTTGACGTTTGTGTAGTTGTGACGAGTGCCCTTTTGCAGCATTAAGTAGGAGCCCCGACCACATCACTGAGCTATGCCGTGCGCGCACATAGCCTTTACAGGCTGATGCTCTAATCAGTATTTGTCCTGTAACACAGTTTGATGAACGTATAAAGCCAACTATGCGAGGCAATTTAAGAAACGAATAAATTGACCCTTAAAAAATTAAACATTACTAAACTGCTTGGAAAATGACAAAAAAGAACACCTGCTAACGGTCGAAGGCTAACAGTGAAAAATGTCATAAATAAAGAGCAAATTTAACAAAATTTCATCAAATTCCGATGTAAGTATAAAGTTGTGAAAAACCTTAATTTGAAATTAATAAAAGCATTCACAAATAGAAACTTGATACAAATTAAAAAATCTAGTCAAATCTAATAAAGAAATAGTTTTGTTAATAAATATAAATGTTATTTAACAGTGAAAACATAATGTAGTACGTTAATATAGTTTTGAATTTTAATTTTACTTGCAACTACATATGTTAAATTATAGTGCTGTGGTAATTTAACATATACTTCAACATCTACGAAAAAACACGGCAAGTAACCTAGTCATACCAAAACTTAAAATTAAAATTAAGGTGTATAATTGTACCTTTTATTAATTATAGGATGCCAAAACCTGTTTAAATGGAGATTTTCTCCATGTCTATTGAAGTTATCAGGATGCTCATATATTTCAATAACTTCACGTTGTAAACGAACATAGTAATGAATTTAATCTTGACAATATTTCCACATTACTAAATTTAATGTTATGATTTAAATTATTTAAAGCATGGTCAGTCACCACAGACTTCTCTGGCTGACCTAATCTACAAAATCTGGTATGTTCTTTAAGTCTTGTATCAAATCTACATTTTGTGGTTCCAATATATACCTTACAATAAGATAATTTATACACTCCGGAAGACGATAATAGATTTGAAATATCTTAGGTAAGTTTAAATGTTGTTTAATTTCTCTGGTAGGTTTAAAAATAGTCCTGCTGCCATGATTAATTAGGCTTTTTTCAATTCTATAGTTATAAAAGGAAGGAAAGCAGTACTAACATTAAGCACTGGTTTTTCTTTATAGTTTTGTCTAGCAGGTCTAATAACATTATTAATATCACTAAAGTGAATATACATTGGCTTGTAAGGATTTTGTTAAATATTTATCTTTCACATATTCGGGGTTACAAATTTGTTTTAGTCGATCCACTAAAGATTTAATTACACCGATGTTTTGACATGGATGGTGGTATGATAATTATGAATGTATCTATAAGTGCGTTTCGGCTTTGTGTAAACCTTAAAAGACAAAACGTCAAGAACATATGAGGCTTTGCAGATTAGGTCATCCAGAGAAGTCTGTGGTAGCTGAGCATGCCTTAAATAATTTAAATCATGACATCCCATTTGATAATATGGAAATATGGCCAAGACAAACTTATTATTACGTTCGATTACAACGTGAAGGTATATAAACACCCTAATAACTTTAATAAACAAGAAGATCTCCGTTTGAATAGGATTTGGCATCTTAACCTCCAAGTACGGCGTAAACCGTTCAATACCTTTACACACCAATCTTCATGTATGCGGCGAAGCGCATACGATCCTTCCAAGTCTGACTTAAGATAAATTCAAATTTCGCCATTTTCCGAAAATCTGTCCCTCTCCAAATTACATAAAACTAAATTAGCCTATCATAAAAAAGAATCTCTTAAATTTTTCAAGCGCGGGAAAGCGTTGGTTACTTTCGGAATTTTGCTCCTTTTGAAAATTGCATCGACAGCTTTCTCTGAGCCCAACGGAATAATCTCACGTAATTTGTTTTTACTTTAGTTTATATTGTAGCCCATATAAATTATTCATCTATCTGCTATGACTAATTCAATTCAACAAACTTGAAACGGTAAACTGTAGGAGAAAATTTTCTCGACGCCGAATTCCAACGATATCGCATCACTCAAACCTTGAAAAATTTATACGATAATTCGAATACTTTTACTCAATTTTACTCAATCTTACAAATTCTAATAGCAAAAGATACGTCAGTTTAACTACCTATTTATTATAATTATCAACAAAACTAACATACTACGACTACTTATTATGAAAATGTAATCTTTCACCATTGTTACACATAATAAAATACTTACCTTTTCTGGTCTTTTTAATGGTGTATGTTAAATTATAGAATAACTCTTACAGTTATCTTCGTCAGTAGTAATATTATCTATTAAAATTGTTAGAGACGAAACAATTTTGTCAAAGTTGAAAAATTAAAACATAAATATTTATGTTTTAATTTTTCAACTTTGACATACACCATTAAAAAACAGAAAGAAAAACATTTTATTACGACTACTTATTATTTACACGAAAATAAAAATTCTCAACTAACACCAGTAAAAGGATTTCTCGATCGATTGATAACATGTTTTTTAAATACAAGACTTTTAAATGCGATTAATTTTTGTAATTGCTTTCAAGTACTTTCCGAATATGTGAAAAGGAAAGCCAACAACGTTTGACTCCAAATTTATGCGTTATTAAATCCAATCACGAGAGTTTATACTACATTTAAGATGTACGGTACTAGCATGACATATGTATAATAACATTTGTTAACTAGAAATGTTAAAACGTTCATTGGTGTTAAGAGGGTATCATTTTCAATGGGCAGCGCTGATAAAGCAAATATGATTACACTTTATTATAAATTCAAAGCACCTTCTGAATTACATATAGCGATTTCCTTGATTATTAGATTATAGATTATAGTTTAACTGAACAACTGGATTTTGAATAGGAGGCATGGATTACGTTTTGAATGTAAATTATTTAAGGGAGTTTTCTTAATAAAAAACAGATGACGACTATTGAGACGTGATATTAGGCTATTGAATTAGATACATGACAGTTTGTTTAATATTCTTTTACTGACAGGATAAAAGATTTGTTTTTAACAGGATTTCAATAAAATAAAATTAGCGGGACTAGTGGTTTTTAATATGCAGGATTTAAATTTTATTAGGAACAGATTCACCGTGTTTCCCTGAATAAATGTTGATCAGTATTATCATAACGCTTATTAAATGGATCTCTGCACAGGAAAATTTTTATTATAATTCTGTTAGTTTGGGAAATATTTTAATCTTGAAGAAATGTTTAAAAACGGGAGAATTATTCTTCGCCTAAATATTTTGCGTTTACTATTGGATAATACCGGGATCTTCAAGTGGTGGAAAATTAATTAATCAATCAGTAATGTTACATAAGCAAACACGAAGTATTTTACTTCTGGAGTAGCCATTAAGATAAACGTGCTAGTATTCATAAATTATTTTAAAACAGGAAAACTTACGGTACACAAAGGGTAGAGGATTTTCGGTCTGGACTTATGTGAGACAATAATTAATTGATAATTTTAAGATTAATACGTCGGTATTTTATATATTTAAAATCTGCGTCTGTTTCAGAAATATTTGATAAAAACGAAAAACTGCTCCTAATAAAACCCCTTCTCCGCGACTGAATTTCTTTCAAAATCTAATCAGCTCCAGGAGAAATGAAATCAATCTTAAACACGAAATTGCAAGTACGAATGTTTGATCGTTCTGTAGTTATCGTGGGTACTGGCATATATACACACACGCACGCACGGAACGCATGCGCACGAGCACGCTCATGCATACACGCACACAAGCACATGATTGTTTGATATCTACTTTGATGTTGTCGTTCCATTTCCCTACCATAAAAGCAAAGCTTTGGTCATTAGCAGTATTTATTACCACTTGAAGTGTTCTATTGTTGGTATAATCCTCCTGCTGCCTTTTAAAGTAGAAATAATCATTTTTAATGTGATTGTTTCTAGCACAATAGTCGCACGTTTTATTAGCTGTATACTTACATCCTTATAGGTTGAAACCAACTCTGTAACAGCGTCAGCTGTTATTCTACAGACGCGATCCCAGCTCAATTTTTGTTTAGTTAATTAGATAAAAGTATGAGCGTTACGCTATTTTTAAATTAATAACATTATGTGGGTACGTATTTGTGGATTTAAACTTTATGATTCGCATATAAAAATTATTGAAAACCTCTACCTTTTTACGATCGACAATCAACCCCTATACAGAAAACATTCATTAGTTTTAAAAATACACCAGTAGATGGCGTTACAAATAATCGGGGGGCCTGAGAAGAGGCAGCTAAGGCCTAAGAGCAGGTTCCAGAGTCCTATGCCTGTCTTATAAGATAGTATAAGGGCCCTTTATTAAAATTTCAAATTTCCCGCCATAACGATTACAGGGATCTGCACGTACTTTTAAAAATATACCGGTAGGTGGAGCCACGATTAACCTCGTTTACAGAAAGCATTCATTAGTCCTGTAAATGCACCACCAGATCGCGCCACAAACAAAAAATGATGATCATGTTGCTGATGCTACTGCTGATATATGAGACGTAATCTTCTAAATAGTATTACTTATAATAAATTATTGAAAACCCTTTATCTTTTTTCTTATCGATAATCAACTCCTATTAGTTTTAAAAATACACCAGTAGATGGCGTCACAAACAAACAATCAGGGGCCAGACAGGAGGGCGAAGACTTGAATACAAGTTTCGGGGGCTATAGCTGTCTTGTGAGAGAGTATGGGGCGTCATTAGAATATTATTTCATCTACACTGTGTCTCTTGAATTTCTAGACATAGGAATTCCCATGTTAAAATAAAATATTGTAAATATTGGCTCCCCTAATTATTTTAACAGTAAAATGTCAAATGTAAAACTTTTTAAGGAAAAAAGGCTGCTTATTATGTTTAGAGTTTAGAGCAAACGTATAGTGGCATTTTTAAAAGTAATGCAATTTGGATAAATTTTCTTTACATTTTTTTGTGAGATAATAAATCCTAAAAAACGCGAATATCGGGAAAACTTTATGAACAACTTTTTTAAAGATATAATTCTAGACCAGATCTCTTTCTAACTATTTTCCCAAGCATAAGGAATAAAGTCTAATAAAGGTGGAATACCGCAAATTATTTATTTTGAATGTCTCGAAAGATATCAATTTTACAGCACAGGTATAGAAACTTAAAGATAAGTTAAATATTTTCAAAAAACTAAATAGATTAATTAATAAATGTGGTGTGGCTAGAGCATGATAATTGTATAACTATGGAAACACAAACACAACACTAAATTTTAGTGGCCATGTTTCTCTTGTACACCAAATGCAAAAAAAACGTATTCCCGTTATTTACAGGCTTGAGAAGTAATGTGCTGACCACATCATCGTTTTTTCTGTAGGAACGTATACTGTAGAGGATGTTAATAAAATGTCGCTGTTCACGCGATCTACTGTTAGAGCATCAGAAAATATAAATACTACGCGTCGACTCAGATAAAAGGAACGGTCATTTAGTATTGGTTGAATTATGCAACGTTACTATAAAAGTTACTACATTATTGATTCCACTCATAGCTACAACAATGCTGTTGCAGTTATAATTTCAACTTGTTAAATAATTTTTACAAATGTTTACCTTAAGCAAATTCCTCGTGTAATTAATAATTAGCTATAAATGTAAATATGGTTTACTGGTGGCTTACGATAACACGGATTACATTTTAGGTTCAATAACTTTGTTATGTAAAACGAAATTTTAATAGGGTTTCCCATACTTTTGCTTTTGTAAACTCTCAAAAGTTTTAGTCATTCTATATTAATTTTCACTACCAGCCAAAGGTCAGCATTTTCGTTTTACAATAAATTTATCTGGCATGTAACGTCCTACCTGTTAATGCAATTATTTCTCTGGAGTTCATTTAGTAAATGAATGCGTTAGAAAATGGGAAAACGGGTTTAAGCTTGTCACTTTAGTGTATTATTTCAAAATACTCAGATAAAGTTTTCTCCTGTAGCTAATACAGACACGTACATTTAGTTCAATTAATGTTGGGTTTTATTTAATCTGGTGAAGGTTCTTTGTATTATGTTTTTAATAACTAAAGTTAGAATATATTGTTATACGCTTATAAAAAGATCCATCCAGTTTTATAATGAGGTGGGGGTGACTTATAATAATAAAAAACTCATTTAGTGTTTAAAACCTGAAATTTCGAATATGAAATGAGCATGCTAATTGCATCCGTTAAGCAAACTCCCCCATAAATTATTTCTGTATAGTAAACTCAGACAAACATTGTGAAGTACTTATTAAAATGTCAATGTTTTGATAAGCGGTTTCTCCTCTTTATTTTTCTTTTCAAATTTATGTTATCACTGTCAACTTAATTATTAAACCAGGAAAATCCATCTTAAAATTTTATTTTCTTTGAAAAAATATAGATTAACGTCAGTAACGATACAGCAAATCATTAAAATTTAATGGAGTTACTGTTTTATACAAATTCTAACACCAAAATTCATATTAAATTTTTCGAGCGGGTATAATAAAATAAATAAAAAACTTGAGAAAGTAATCATGCTCTGGTTTATTACCAATATTTTTTTACTAACCGACTTTGTCATTGTAACTTGAAACGGTAAAGAGGTATTATGTAAAACTTCAACCGTTCTTTGAACACATATCTTCAATTAATAAGTAATAAAGAAATACTTATTAATATTTGAGAAAAATAGATAAAATGAATGATTTTCTGAAAGAAAATGTTTAATGTAATAGATTAATATTATATGTGATTAAAAATTTTGACAGAAACATAAACAAAATGATTAACTAGATTTTGAACCTAAGAGCTGTTCTTTGTCAGAGACCTGCTATACCAACTGAGCCATCGAGATTCAAGCTCCACCGTT